>OZ018339.1:34818743-35355193 GCA_963969495.1 Ceratothoa steindachneri | reverse complement strand
TTTCTCTTTTTTCACTCTTTCTTTCTTCTTTTTCTCTTTCTTTTCTGTTAGGCTCTCTTTTTCTCGACTTCTCTCTTCATTTCGCCCTCCCTCTTTTCGTTCTCTCTCTGTCTACACAATATTTTACCAATTAGCCCCCCGATACACTAGTTTTATTTTTCTTGTAATCTTGAAGAAACAATTTACGAACAAGAATAAATAAATAAATCGCAAGCGATCATGAAACCTACACGTAATATTTCTCATCCATCCTTAATTACATCATCGAATAAATTTAGAAATTTATATAAACCTGGTCAGGAGAAGATATGGATGCAATGGACAACAGAAATAAACGCTTGGATTAAAAGATTTTCACCTGTATCATTCGGGGAAGAGAAAGTATGTGACAAATAACTCAAGACCTATCAAATATTGATCAAAATCTCTACAAAGACGAGTTCCAACATGATGGGCTTTTTATACTACTGATTAACTTAAGTCAAGCCCCAAAACACTAGATCAGCGTTTATCCAGCGCGATTCCACGAGACCAGTTTGATTTTATTTGTATACGGGTACTAAGCTTTAATTGGTCCAAATATATGTACTTTGATCTTCTAAAAATAATATATATATATATATATATATATATATATATATATATATATATATATATATATATATATATATATATGAAAGATAATAGTAAACCACAATGGTAAACCACTATCGGACTAGTTTTGGCATCTTTTCGAAACTAAATAAAATCTTTCACTGGTATATATCACGTTGTGACATCTTCCATTCCATTATATATATTTATATATATATATATATATATATATATATATATATATATATATATATATATATATATATATATATATATATATATATTCATTCAACAAGATTGCTTGTAAGCTAAGAAGCCGTAATTTTAACTATAATGAAAAAGATAAGACGATAGTGACATCTTTATTTATTGTAGGCAACGTTTCGGATTACCTAATCGATCTTCAGGCTAAAGGGATAAGCAAGAATTTAAAGGTTAAGTAAAAGGTCAAAAATGAATTTGAATTTTTCAGAATCATAGTTTAAGAGAACTTAAATTTAAAATTAAACTTAAATCCAAAACCAAAGTAATATTAGGTTGCGAATCTTACGAAAACTATATAAAATTACTATTAGTTAATAATTTAATTTAAAAAGAACACCGATAAATTTAAAGTAAAAGAGAGATACAAAATCATATTTGTTGTCAGCGAGTTGAGAGAGAGACAGGAATTTAAAGAAAACGGACATCATTATGGGTAGGTTGGTTGTTTGTTGTTATTAACGACAAAAGTCGGCATGTTGAGTCGGTATTCAATTTTGGTGAGTGTTTTTTGATGAAAAGAGATTCTAAAATTCTGAGGTTGGCAGTATTTTGATTAGAACCCAAAATCTCAAATTTTCGATGTTGGCATCAACCTTGCATTTTGTGATGTAGTCTCTGACGGACGAGACTCCCTTCTTAGAGAGAGATTTTCTCCGTTCTACATACAACTAACACCAAGATGTGCACACACCCACAAGTGTAAGGGGCGAATGGTACTTCCGATATATGATCCCTGGGAATATCCAGGGCAAGAAAATTTATAGACAAAACAATTACGCAAACAAACAGGGGTTATATTCTTGGCACGAAAGAAACTGCCTATTTTCTGATTGCTTCTGAAGATAATTCGGTGAACTTGCGGGGAAAAACCTTTGAAGAATCTTGCAGTAACGTCTTGACGCCTCTTGGTTCAGATGACCAAGATCAGGGATGAGAAAATACCATAAATCCTTGGAGTTAGTGATCGCTGCAGTCTTTGGTTGGAAAAGGTCACCATTTAATATTTTGCCTATGCTCTTCCTACACTTTTAATGCATCTGGAATTTGACTTTTTGAGAAACCTTTTGTGCACAATTCATTCCCCCTTGATTTAGTTAACTGATGCATAGGCAAAATATTTTATAAACTCGATACTTATCCTTTCAAATATCTTCTAAAAATTGAAGACAAGATAAACTTTTTTCGTTCTTTAAAAAAACATAATATTCTTTGTAACATTTACAACCAAATTTTGCCTCGGGAACTTCCGCTGGAACTATTTATAGCCTGCTTAAAATACACAAAGTGGGAATATCCTTCCTTCCAATACTTTCTACCATCAATACTCCCTATTTTAGTCTATGTTTTAGTCCCTTTCATTGCCCGGCTCATTCCCTCTGCAAAATTCATTTAAAATTGTGAATTACGTTTTTCAACTCAATTTTAATAACGTATTTATGACTTCCGTTAATGCAATCATTATTCACATATGTACGAGCTGTCAGAGAAGTGTGAAATATTATATCAGATACACTCTATCAATCCAAAGATAATCTTTTAGGTTTACCTAAGTCTCTCTTCTTAACTCTTTTTAAGTTGGCTGTATAAAATACGGTATTTTTCTTCAATGAAATTCTCTATTTGCAACACAAAGTTAGGGCCATCAGTCCTCCTTTGAGACCAAGCTTTGCCCACAGCTACTATGTTTCCACGAGAAAAACCGATTAAGTAAGTGTCCTACAGAATTAAAACCATTGGTGTTTACAAGATACATAGATGACTGTTTTCTTATCTTCAAGCACAAAGACCACGCCCGATTATTTTTTAATTACTTAAATTATCAACATTCCAAAATGACATTCTAACTAGATACAAAATTAAAATCTCTTTCCTTGATGTCACTATTACAAAATTTGACTCTAAATTCAGTACTTCAGTTTACAGAAAACTTGTCACCACCAAACCTAGCAACCATTTCTTTACCAGCATTGGCAACACTTCTACACAATTCAAACTAACCAGCATCAAAAACCGTATCCACAAAGCATACAAAATTTCTCCGATTGGTTTACATTCCATTCTGAAATAGAATATATGAGGATTCTTTTTCATTTTAATTTTTTCCTGGATTATTTTTTGACAAACTGATCTCTAAATTCTTATCAAAACAGCTCTCTCCCCAAACTTAGTCATTAACAGTCCCTAACCCTAAACAAAAGGTCTTCACTAAATTACCATAACTTGAACATTTCACAATTATATTCAATAAGATTTTATTATCTGTTCTTAATGACTACTTTCCTCAATGCCAATTTATCCCAATAAATTCTAATTTCACTTCCATTAATTCCTACTTTAGCCACAAAGAATCTCTCCCATTGCACTTGCGATACTTTATTGTGTATAAATTTTACGTGTATGACCTCCCAAACTTGCTATGTGGGTCAAACTAATCTACAACTAAAATGTAGGATCACAAAGTACTTGGAACGATCCCATGGAACCAATATTCCCTTCTCTAAGCCTGAATTATCTTCAATCAGACCACATTCTGTAAAATATATCCACCCTGTTCATTCTGAATCTTTAATCAAGTAACTTCTGAATCCTCTTATCTGGAATAAAAAATTCTTGATTCTCTACACGCCAAGCAACAAAATACAGAACTAAATTCAAACTCTTGTTTATCAAAAGACCACTACACGTTCAACCAACCAACAAAATTCCCGCCACCAAGATTTCCTCTTGGCTATTTCACTCTACAATTCTCAGTTGTCTTAACAGCTCTAAGTTAAAGATCAGTTTATGTTTCTAGTTTTCTCATTTTTGCTTTATTTTGCTTGTTTTTTTGTATCATGTCTCTATTGCATTTTAAAATATATTTTACTTTGTTCACGATCATATTTATAAATCTTGATACTTTTTATCTTTGTTTTAATTGATATTTACTTTTGGCTTTTTTTTCCCGTTGTAATTTAAAGGCTCTCGACATTTGAAATTTTGATCAGTTTTATATTCATATATTTTATTACCTTTTACCTATTCACCCGATTATCTTTAATGGTATGCATTTATATTATGAGATTTCTTTTGTATTCGCCAAAGATGGTCTTTGTTGAGCATCGAAAGGTCAGAAAAATAGAATATATATATATATATATATATATATATATATATATATATATATATATATATATATATATATATATATATATATATATATAATTTTCATGTAGTTTCCTTGAAACATGAAAATTAGGTCAAGAGTAGTTCCCAGTTTAAAAAGTTTGAGAAACGCTGTACTCGAGAATTTACGACTATATCTTCGTTTCGGCATTTTCGTGAAACTACAGCAATTATGGGGTATAGGGTGCAAGAGTGGTTTCATGTCATTTTTCCGAGTTACATATTTGGAAAACTGGTCTAGAACCCTGATCCAATTCTGAATATAGATAATTCCATTCTTAACAGAAGCTTAAAAAAAAAAACTCTCTGAAAAATTTAACACAAAGGCAACTTTAATGAAAGAAAAGAGAACGCTAATTGGTGACAGGTATTTTTTTTAACCGTAACACCAATCTTTGAGGTTTTCCATCCCCTCTCTTCTTTTCCCTGTGTCCCGGAAGTGGGATGCTTGCGGAAGAGGTGTCCCAACCCTCATCCGGTGAATACGTCTCCAGGACGTGTTTGAAGGAGAGATACGACTAACGTTAATACCGACAATGTAGGTTGGTTGAAATCAATAAAAAAAAAACTGTCACCATCCAACGAAGGCAGAAGCATAATTGGGGTAGACATAAAAACTAGAGTCGAGTCTTGAACTACTGGCCATGCTTGCGATATCTGCAGGTTGTCTTCTTTTATAAGCCCAAAGCTCTTTGTATACTCTTTGTATACTTTAATAGGCAAGGGCAGAGCCGTTGCATTGAAGGCGGGGTTTTTATGCTCTTAAAACCCAGTTTACTTTGAGGATTTCCTTTAAGATCGAAAGGGGCTTTTAAACAAGCCTTTCAGTCTTTATTTATTCTGGTCAAATATTATTCTTGGTATTTTTGTTTTGAGGTCTTCTTATTCCTATATTTAATTCCCACTTTTGATGTAGTTTTTATTACAGTTTTTTCTCTTTTTTTAATAGTTAATTCAAATGGAAATAAAGATCCTTGTACTACTTGTGGTTTTTCTTATTTTCCATTTCCATCTACCTCATAAGCGCAGGAATATCTTCATCTATTTCCACCCCCATGTACGAGAATTCTTTCTCAGGATATAGAGGATTGGATGCAAAGGTTTGTATGGCGAGTAAATGCAGATATTCCTGCAATTTTAAGGAAGATGGAGAGGAAGAATAAGATGAACCACAAGTGTTACAAGGTTCTTTATTACACCATAACCTAGCCCTTGTCGAATTCCATGTGGGGGCCACCGGCAGCCGGCTTTTCCCACGCTTCAGAGGCTCCTGCATGCCTCTGAAGCGGAAGAGAGAGAAACTAACCTTCTCCTTGTTTCTTCAGATAGACTCTTATTATCTCTCTTTCCGTTTCCTCCAGAAGCAATTTTACATGGCAACGCAACTCTTCTCCTAGAAAAGGTGAGACGCCAGACTCTTTCAATCTAAGGAGTTAAACCAGAGTTAATCCAAGTTCCTGTACACACCGAGGAGGTACCTGCCTCAATATAGATGCTCTCATCTCTCGCTCTTAACTCCAACGAACTCAAAAACCATTTAATTTACTTAGCGCGTTCAGAAACCTTAGCATACGGTGGAAGGCATAATTAGCAATTCATACATATTTGCACTGTTTTCACAGTGCCTAAAGTGAAGCGAGTATATTTAGTGCAATAAAGCGAATTAATTAGCTTTAGCAATTCCATCTTTTATGTGTCACATTATTTCGTTTGTTAATTAATATTGTTAAATTAATAATTTTGGGTAATAAAGGAAAAGATAAATCTCTTTCCTTGCAACCTTTCAGAACAATGAAAGTCCATTCATCGTCTTCCATATTCACTCCGAGCAGGTAAAAGATGAATCAAGGCAAATATGTTTTACTGTCATGAATTAAGGGCCAGTAGTAGCCACAACAATTAATGTCACATCCCTTTAAGTGTTGCTATCATGAGTTGCAAGAAGACTTACATATAAGTGTATTCTTATCCTTGTTCTAAAATTTGACTTTTAATTATTTCTTTATTTTTTAATCTTTGAAAACTTCATGAATTTAGGACCAGTATGGCCGCAACAATTGATGTCATATAAGCGTATTCTTATACTTGTTATAAAATTTGATTTTTAATTATGATTTCTTTATCTTTTAATCTTTGAAAACTTCATTTTTAATCCGATTGTGAGATTCATTTGCGATAATTCTATTGTAGTTAATGTAACTTTTTTTCAAAAAAGCAAAGAAATAAATATTGTCAACAAAACGAAAGTTGCTTAAAAATATAAATTTATTCCCTTTTGTCCTCAATCGGAATCCGCCCAAGCACTGCTGTAAACAGCTTGGGAGTGATGAAGTTCGAGTAGGCGTTTGTTCTTAATTTTGTACTGGTTGAGTGCAAACCAAGTGACGAAAAATCTTGACCGTATATGTAGCAAGGATCATTATGTAGTTATTTTATGAACTCTTAAACTTCGTCGTGATCTTAAGAATGATTTTATGTTAAGTGAATCAGAAGCTATTCGTAGTCTATGAAAGTAATATAAAAAAAAACATTTCAGATTTATTTGCCTCGCTTCAATGAGTGCTGGAAAGCCTGCTGTTTTGGTAGATGATTGTAATGTACCTATTGCGTTAGTGTAGTGACTATGAATGTGCATGTTTTGTAAACTGCTGAATATGTAGATTAGCTTGTAGTTGTTCGATTTTTTCTTGTTTCCCTTTTTGATAAAAGAAATAATATCATTTGCTGTTCTTTTCATGATTATAAGCAGGACATTACCAAGCTCACGATTGCTTTTTAATTTTCAATCTTTAAACAAAAAAAATACCTACACAATTTTTAACTTATTCGTGTTAACAAGAGTGTATATATCGCCGCCGCTAGGGCCAACATTCAGGCTTTTCAACCTGTACCAAATAAAAAATGCAACTTTTATTTAAATCATGGGAAGTTTACCGTCTGGCAAGGAAGGGAAGGGTAAGTATTTGGGACGCCCTGCAGTCACCAGTTGCCGTTAGAACTGTCCCACAGTCACCAGTTGCCACTAGAACTGTCCTGTACCCAATCAAAAATGCAAATTTAATTTAAATCATGGGAAGTTTACCGTCTGGCCTACTTTTTATTCCATCTATTGTGCGAACCTTTTGGTACAAACATTTTGGTTTAATCTTGGTAATCAAAGTTGATACTCTGTAGGTTCTGGCAAGGAAGGGAAGGGTAAGTAATTGAGTCGCCCTGCAGTCAAGAGTTTCCGTTAGCACTGTCCTGCAGTAACCAATTGCCGCTAGAAATGTCCTGTACCCAATCACTAATGAAACTCTTATTTAAATAATGGGAGGTTTACCGTGTGGCATATATGTAATTCCATTGATTGTGCGAAACTTTTGGTCAAAGGTTTTGGTTTAATTTTGGTAATAAAATTTTCTACTCTGTATGTTTTGGCACGAAGGGAAGGGTAAGTATTTGAGTCGCCCTGCAGTCACCAGTTGCCGTTAGAACTGTCCTGTACACAGTTTGCCTTCTGACCTACTTTTTATTTCAATGATTGTTCGAACCTTTTGGTACAAACATTTTGGTTTAATCTTGGTCATCAAAGTTGATACTCTGTAGGTTTTGGCAAGAAAGGGAAGGGTAAGTAATTGAGTCGCCCTGCAGTCAAGAGTTTCCGTTAGCTCTGTCCTGCAGTCACCAGTTGCCGCTCGAACTGTCCTGTACCCAATCAAAATGCAATTAATTTTGAAATGGTGGGAAGTTTACCGTCTGGCGTACTTTTTATTCCAATATTTGTGCGAATGTTTTGGTTTAATTTTGGTCATCAAAATTTATACTCTGTAGATTTTGGCAAGGAAGGGAAGGTTAGGCCCTTCAGCCACCAGTTGCCGTTAGAACTGTCCTGCAGTCACAAATTAAAACTGTCCTGTACCTAATCAAAAATGCAACTTTTATTTGTATCATGGGAAGTTTACCGCCTGGCCTACTTTTTATTCCAATGATTGTGCGAACGTTTTGGTCCAAAACCTTTGGTTTAATTTTGGTCATCAAAATTTCTACTCTGTCGCTTCTGGCAAGGACGTGAAGGGTAAGTACTTCACTCGCCCTGCAGTCACCAGTTGCCGTTAGACCTGTCCTGCAGTCACCATTTGCCCTTAGAACTTTCCTGTAGCCAATCTACAATGCAACTTTTACTTAAATCATGGAAAGTTTACCGTCTGGCCTACTTTTTATTCGAATGAATGTGCGAACTTTTGTTCCTAAGTTTTTGCTTTAATTTTACCCTTTAAACTTTCTACTCTGTAGGTTTTGGCAAAGAAGGGAAGGATAAGTATTTGACTCGCCTAATCTTGGGAATCTTTTCGATGATTTTCTTATCTCTCTGCCTCTTCTTCCGTTTTTGAGCTCCACTCCCGTGCTTCTTCATGATGAACTAACTAAGTACTGTCGGACTGCCCAGACTAACCTGCAGTTAAAAATACAAACCATTCAACCCCATTTATACCTATTTCATTTAATTTAAAACTGAATAATTGTGTGAAACTTTGTCAATTGCCTTACTGAAATCTAGATATGCCACATCAACACTATTCCCCATATTTAACTCATTGGTCACATAATTTAAATGTTCTAAAACTTTTGATAACCATGATCTATCTGCAGTGAACCCATTGGGTTTTTTCTAGGTAAAGGACTATCTCTTGTTTAATGATTCTTAACATTTTGACTGAATTTTATATAAAGTAATTTTAAAATCTCCCACATTTCATAACAATCTATACCATTAAATATGTTATTCCAGTTTATATCATTAATCATTTCTCTAAATTTGACATAGTTACCTCTATTTAGATAAAAAAAAATTCTAAATTACAATTCGCAACTTTTTCAAAGTCAATAAAGAATCTTATAATATTACCAGTCAATGGCTTCGCTACTAAGATTAAAATTTAAATCTAAAAAAAAAAAGCAGCCATGGTTAATTTTTATAAATTTCCTGATCTTCGCCAATTATAATAATTTTAAAAAGGAACTCTAAACTAAATTTTCCCCCCTTTCAAAATATCACGTTGTTAAAATATAGAGATTTAGAAGAAGATATATAAAAATAAATTTTCTGAACTTTATCATTTGTAATTCTTTGGGTTTTAAGAAAAATCACAAAATTTCGATACTTATATTTATTTCTGAACTTCACCACTTTGTTTTTTGATATTATAAAAGAATGATTAGAAGTAACTTTGATAAAAAAAAATAAGTCATAACCAAACTAAAATGAAATTATTATTTAAATACTCGAAAAAATCATCTTCTTAAATTATAGAGTTAGTGAAGTGATGATTAGTGATGATGATGATGAAGATGATGATGATGATGATGACGATGATGATATTCATTTGGAAATCCTCAAAAGTACAAATATCTTAAAACTTCTTAGATACAAATCTCAGCCTTTGGCTGGAACGCAATAAATATTTCTTCTTGCTGGGGAGACTACTGGACAGGACCTTGGGTCCCGTCAATCTTGCCTCGGGACAGGTTTCCTCAAATAGAAAGGTATGAAATGATATATTACAGTTTAGAGTGATAATAGTAGGGTTATAGTGTGAGTCTAGTCAGAAGTTACAGTTTCATCAGCATTTAAAAACACAATATCATAATTGTAGTAATTAGCAACTCGACAATCTTAAGGCTACAGGCATTCCCCATAATGTGTGGGCCTATTATAGGTCTGGTCTATCAAATTTTGTGGACCCCTCAGTGTTTAGGGCCTTACGTCATGGCGTATAGGTCCGGCCCTGAACGGAATAGTTAACTATAAGCTTTGTATGAGTTTATTGCTTATTAATGGTTGTGATTTATCTCTTCTGAGAAGACTTGGTTGCTGAATTTACAACCAGATTCAGTAAATATAATTGAACAGTGCGATTACTTGTTATACTCAGGATCGTTAATAATGCAAGAGTTCAAGCTTAGTTCAATGTATATTCAACCCCTATTAATGGTTGCTAGAATATATACATAGAATTAGAAAGGTTACGAAGAAAAAGACAAAATATTACATACAAATTGCCGATGCCGAATAATTCTATAGTGAAATTATAAAGTGAATGTAGGGGAAGCTTCTGCAACCAAATCTCCTCAAAAGATAGAACCACGCCCATTGGCATGACATCACCAGAACCAGACACTAGTCCAACTCGTGTTCTTTTATTCATGCTTTCGCGTGCTAAGATCAGCTAGCCGGTAATCAGCTTCCCTTCTTCCTGGATTTGTTTGTTTTGTTTTTTTTAATCTCTCTATTGCCTCTTTCTGCACCGAGTCAAAATTCCCAACTTTCTCATAAACACTGAACTATTACAAAGTGTAGAGTGCACCACTCCCTTTATCTACTCGCAGGCTGATAGAGCTCTTGCTAGCGGAATGGATACGGCGTTGGCCCGCTAACGTCGCGGTACCAGGTTCGATCCCGGCATGAGCGGCCACAAATGTCAGCGCACCGAGAGATCTGGCTACCGATTGGTTGGTGCGCTGTGCTCAGCCCTCTTCTGAGCACACATAGCCAATTACAACACTGCTTTCTTTCCTCTCCCGTCTTCGCCGCACAACATACACACACGCGCACACACTCCTTGTTCCAAGGAATCTTGCCGATGGGTATCTATATCCACATACTTCTGGAACAGGTCTCTCTGCCCCGGGGCAATGAAGGTTCCAGCTGAACGTTGTTTGGTGTCAAACATATTACTTCCTGGTACCTCTCCCCAAAGAGGACCGGCCCTTGGTGCCCCTAGTGCCCTTGGTCTCACCAGCGATTGTCATACTTACCTTTATGCCTATTTAATTATCCGGTTGGGATCTGCCTGGATAAAGGCAGGTTAACGAACCACTACTACTAGTCGCACATCGAGTAGGGATCGTAGGTAGGAAGTAAAACGACTCCAAATGCTCCCAAATATTTTTGTCCCAACGGATTTGCAGACTTTAGATTTTCATATTTTAATAGACATTCTGGATTAACCAGGAATAGGTGCACTAGTTATGAGAAAACGCCCTTCTCACTTTAAATAATGTTAAGGCATCTTAGATTGGTTAGTCACCTGATGGGAGTCCATACTACAATTGACTTGACTGCGGCTGGCGTATGTTGGGAAGATACGTGGTTCGGATTCCTGTTAACGTGTTACTGGTACGTATCTTTGGTTGAAACCACGCTACAATTGAGTAAGTTTAATAACAATTATGGTGCATTTAAAAATTTCAGTAGCTTTGCAATCCTCCAACCTTTGAATAAAGGGGTTAAGACAGTTTTATCCAAGCTTTGGTTCAATTTACATAAAAACTTCATATTTTTTATTAAAAAATTCAACGAAACAACAATTTACAAAACAGGTCACATACACGCGTTAATTTCCATTCCGAATATATTCAATACTTTACGTAGATTACATGAATAACATGGGATAAAAAATGGGTCGATACTTTAATCTTTCTATTTTAAGTTATCTTATTTATAATGAGATAAATAGACTATCAAACATTGTGTGAAGAACATTCTTTTTTAGTCATGTGTGCTTAGTCTCGTGCGACTCTATATCTCACTATGTCGGTTGGTTGGTCCCCGTTTTGCTTTTTTTTGTTTTGATAACAACATTGTAACTATTCGACCGATTCTATCAAAATTTAAAGCCTTTATGTTGTTTTACATTCTCTTTTGAATGATACAATTGTTAAGGTTCTCCCAAAGTTAGCCCGGGAATTAATGAAATTTTGAACTTCGTAAGGTCATAAATCAGAATAAGTGAGAGCACGCGACTTTGGTCAGCAGACTTTGTTAAATTTTTGGACACAATGTGGTTGTACCATTATTTCTTTGTTTCCTAAAACTCGAATTACTTAACTCTTATTTAATTAATTTGATAGGTTTCCAGAACGAGGTATCGAAATCTAAAAATCTTACAACTGCTATGATGGTGAGAGATATAAAAATCTAACGTTTCTAGCAACATTTAAGCCACGTTATTGATTCCACCATAAATTTTAGGAAAGTGGGAACAATTTCCACCGACAAACAAATTTTAAAAATTAATTTGTTCTTTACTTTACTTCTAAATAACATGGGATAAAAAAATGGGTCGATACTTTTATCTTTCTATTTTAAGTTATTTTATTCATAATGAGATAAATGGACTATCAAACGTTGTGTGGTTGTACCGAATGTAGATTTTGATCAGATTCCTCGTGAAGAAAATATAAGAGAGGAGTTTCATGTTGTAAGAAGGATTGAAAACCGAGTGAAAAGTAGTGAGATGATTATACGAATGAGTGTTGGAAGAGAAAGGGCTGAGAGAAGAGGAAGTCGATAGGGTGCGTTTTAGATGTGCATGGAGGGTGTTTGTGGCAGTGTGTTGAAGAGCCTCTGTCCAGGGATAAACACATACCCACATATCACTCCATCGTTATGAAAGGCCAATTCGAGGGAGGGCGGGTACGAAGGTGCATTTGTGCTTGATAGGGAATGGAGGGGTGGGTAATTGTTTAGTGGCGTTGATGCGTGCCGATCATATTCTATGGGAAATTGGTGTTGGGAATTATGGTAATTTGACAAAGTAATCAGTTTGTGATGGCCTGAGTTTCCTTGATGAACTTTATTAATCTGTGTTTACTTACTACTACTACTACTACTACTACTACTACTACTACTACTACTACTACTACTACTACTACTACTACTACATCTACTACTGCTACTACTATTAATGCTAATACTATTACTGTTAATACTACTACTTCTATTACTACTAATATTATTGCTACCAATACCACCTCCTTTATAGGCTCCTCCTGTTCCCTCAGTGTCTTCAAACATGCATTAGAGAAAGAAAGAACGAAGGAGGAAGAAATAAATAAATAAAACGTCAATAATTGTTTCCTTTGGTACATCCGCAAACTCTTTTCTGCGTCATTCAAGACCCGAGCCTCGGTACTGTTACCACTCGGTCCTTCCTTCTTCCCATTCTGTCCCCTGGAGGGAGTACTTTCCTTTGCCAAATTCAGATTCGTAGTTTTTACGTTAGTTATCAATTGATGATGCAACCACTAGTTGTGCCTCGCAATATTTCACCATATTATATAGAAATAGTCGAGAGGGGAGAAGGTACTTTCCTTGCCAAATTCAGATTCGTAGTACTCACGTTAGTGAACAATTGATGATACAACCACTAGTTGTGACTTGCACAATTTCACCCTATTATATAGAAATAGTCGAGAGGGGAGGGAGTAATTTCCTTTGCAAAATTCAGATTCGTAGACCTCACGTTAGTTATCAATTGATGATGCAACCACTAGTCGTGACTTGAACAATTTAACCCTAATATATTGAAATAATGGAAAGGGGAACGAGTACTTTCCTTTGCCAAATTCAGATTCGTAGTACTCACGTTAGTTATCAATTGATGATGCAACCACTAGTTGTGACTTGCACAATTTCACCCGATTACATATAAATAGTCGATAGGGAGGGAGTACTTTCGTTTGCCAAATTCAGATTCGTAGTACTCACGTTAGTTATCAATTGATGATGCAACCACTAGTCGTGACTTGCACAATTTCACCCTATTATATACAAATAGTCGAGAGGGAAGGGAGTAACAAGGAGTAACAAGGAAAGTAAGTACCCTAGGAGACCTTACGGTCCATTCAAAGAGGGTACCTTTGGACTAGCAATCGAGTGGGCACATAGCTGCTCAATTGTTTTGCGTCCCTAAACGGCCACTTTTCAAGACTTTGTCTAGTCTTAACTTGAACTGGTCAACAGATTCACTGTTGACAACTTCCACTGGAAGTGCGTTCCACTTACCGCAGATACTGTAGGTGAAAAAGTTTCTACACAGATTGTGGTTGTAACGCTTCAGTTCAAGTTTGGAGCCGTGATTGCGCGTTCTGTTCTCCCTCAGTGTGAAAATATCCCGGTAGTCAACATTGTCGAACCCTCGAAGTATTTTGAAGACTTCGATGAGCTGACTACGCAGTCTACGGGTTTCCAGCGAGAACAGATCTAACTCCCTTGGTCTATCCTCATAACTTTTATGTCGGATAGAGGGAATTAGTTTGGTTGCCCTAGCTTGTACGCGTTTCAATCTCGCGATGTCCTTTCGCAATGAAGGACTCCAAAATTGTACGGCATACTCCAGGTGCGGTCGGACAAGTAATTTGTACAGGCACAGTACAATTTCCTGGTTCCGATATCCAAACTGGCGCTTAATATAGCCTAGCATCCTTTGGGCCTTTTTCTCCGCCTCAATGCACTGTTTTGAGAACTTGAGGTCACTAGTGATTGCTACACCCAAGTCCTTCTCAGTGACACTCGATTCAAGAGCAGTGCCCTTAAGGATATACTGAGATTGGGGGTTTATGTGGCCGATATGCATCACTTTGCATTTCCCCACGTTAAAAGGCATTTGTTACGTGTCCGACCACTCTCCAATCTTCCCAAGATCTTCCTGCAGGTGGGCAGTATTTCCATCCTTTGCAACGTTCATACCAAGCTTGGTATCGTCGGCAAATTTGGAAATCTTGGCAACCATGTCACCGTCCATGTCGTTGACGTAGATGATGAATAGTAGTTGTCCCAGGACAGAACCTTGAGGCACCCCGCTAGTAACAGGCACCCACTCAGAAGACTGTCCATTCACCACCACCCGTTGCCGTCTGCCACTTAGCCAGTTCTCGATCCAGCCGGCTACCTTTCCGTCTATGCCAAGCGCTCGCACTTTCCGGAGAAGGCGGCGGTGTGGTACCTTATCAAAGGCTTTCTGAAAGTCTAAAAAACACCACATCCACCGCCTTGTCCCGATCGTGGTTACTGAAAACGAAGTGGAAGAATTCCACAAGGTTCGTCAGGCATGACCGTTGCATTCGGAAGCCGTGCTGGGAACTCCTTAGTAGCAGGTTTAACTCTAAATACGACTTCACTTTTTCCACCATGATGCTTTCCATGAGTTTACCGACTATCGAAGTCAGACTGCTAGGTCGGTAGTTTGACGGTTAGTTACGGTCTCCTCTCATGAAAATAGGAGTCACCTCCGCCTCACGCCAGTCTCTAGGAACGCATCCGGTCCGGATTGACATGTTAAAGATAGCGCACAGATGTCGTGATACTTCATCGCACACTTCCTTCAACACTTTAGGTATAAGCCCGTCCGGTCCAGGGGACTTATTCGTCTTTAGGTCAGCGATCTTTTTCTTTATTTCTCCTTCGACGAAGTCCATATCCTCCAGCTTTTCCCCCGAGTAGGAATCCGTCGGCTTGGGAATGGGACCACACTCTTCAGTAAACACTGAAGAGAAGTAGTCGTTGAGGAGGTTAGCATTTTCTGCATCTGAATGCTTTAATGTCCCCTACTCATTCCTCAAATGGCCAATCGTTCGACGGATTGGTTTACTGCTGTTCACATATCAAAAAAGCTCCTTGGGATTCTCTTTACACAGTCTCACCACTCGGAGTTCCTCAGACCGCTTAGCCGCCCTTATGCTGGACATCAGTCTCCTGGCTAGCCAAAATTCAGATTCGTAGTACTCACGTTAGTTATGATATGTTGATGCAACCATTAGTTGTTACTTGCAATATTTCACCCTATTATATAGAAATAGTCGAGAGGGGAGGGAGTAATTTCCTTTGCAAAATTCAGATTCGTAGACCTCACGTTAGTTATCAATTAATGATGCAACCACTAGTCGTGACTTGCACAATTTTACCCTATTATATAGAAATAGTCCAAAGGGGAGGGAGTACTTTACTTTGTCAAATTCAGATTCGTAGTACTCACGTTAGTTATCAATTGATGATGCAACTACTAGTTTTCACTTGCACAATTTCACACTAATATAAAGAAATAATGAGGAGGGGAAGGAGTACTTTCGTTTGACGAATTCAAATTCGTAAAACTAATGTTAGTTATCAATTGATGATGAAACCACTAGTTGTGCCTTGAACAATTTCACCCTATTATATAAAAAAATCAAGGGGGGAGGAAGTACTTTCTTGCCTGCCTTGCTTGCATGAGCAGACCCCCTCCCGCTTTGACAGCAATCTTGTACGGATAATTATTAAAAGTGAATTTTTAGCGAAAAAGTGAATAGCGTGACCCTACTTGTTAGTAGTAGCAGGATACTTCGGAATTCAGTGGACCACTTGCTTTTCAAAGTGATATACGGTTAAGGAAGAAATCTTCGCTCCTTTGTGGACACGGAGATCAAAACCCTCCCCGGCCCACCCGCTTGCCAGGAAAAAAAGTCATTTGAGGTAAAGTAAAAAATTTTTTGGACATTGAACCCTCTTTTTCTTTCTCACCTCTTTCCGTCTAGAAACAAAACAAAAAGTGAACACAGTGAACACTACAAACATAATAAACTGTAACGCATCGTAAGATGCACATATCATGAGAGAAACCCTACGAATTACTCTTCGGGTCCTCTCGGAGGGCCCGAAACCCGAACGTGAAAAGGTTTTTGAAACGGTTTATGGATCCCTACGAATTGCTTTAGTACGACTGGTAGACTTGAACAATGGTTACTCGGCTATCTGCGCGAGGGAGGCTGATTGTGAAGCCTTGACCTCCGGGAAAGCCGTTGAATGCCTTAAGAAAATCAACCTCAGACCGCAAACACCACCACAAATAAGGACCCACCGCAGTTTAATCTGCAGGCGCCTTGACCCCTGGGTTGGGAGCCACTCGGCTGACGAAATCAAAAGGGAAATTGAGAACAACCACGACTGGGCAAAAGTAGCGGAAGTCTTCAAATTTAAAACTTACACTCATGTTTTCAAAGTGGTATTCGAAGATACGGCTATGGCTCAGAAGGCAAAGGATAATGGACTGCTTCTCTTCAACGTGCGAGTTTGCCCAGAGCAGATGGAACGTGAGGAGTTTGTTGATTTGCAAATGTGCTTCAGGTGCTACAAATACAACAAACACACCACGTCCAACTGCCCTGAAAACAAAGACCTTAAATTGTGTTCCATTTGCGCCGGTCGTGACCATTTTTGGCGCGAATGCAAGAACAATACCACCAAATGTCTTAATTGCTCAGGCCCTCACCGGACCATGTCTATGGCATGTCCGATTAAAAAGCAGGAATTGAGCAATCAAAGCAAGCTTAAACGTGAATCGGAAGAGAATAAAGCTAACTCCACCTACGCTAAAGTAGCCAAAGCCGCCATCGCCGAATCAAACAGTCAAAATCAGAAACAATACCTACACATCGAAAATGAGCATTCCACGAAAATTATGTGCTGCATATATTATGCACACATACAAAATATAACACGCCCCGGTACTTTTGCCACAGAAGTTAATCGCATGCTCGTGAAAAACGGGCTTAGCGAGATGTGGTTCCCTGATAACCCCCCTTCAGAGGAGGTTATGAGAATAACCGTTGCTCCTCAGTGCCAAGAGAAGTGCCAGAAGATTCAGACCCCAAACACAGCAATCTCACGGGACCCCCGACTGAACAAACCAAAAGAAACACAAACACAAAAACAGGCGCCACTCACCCCCAAAAAATCCACACCACAAGAAACAAATACACACACCCCCACACCCACACCAACAAAAGAGGCAGTCCGACCCAAGGAGACCAGGTCCCCTAGGTCAAGGAAGATCTCAAAAACTCGCAGCCCACGGTCTACCTCCTCATCCCGAGGAAGGGAGCACCAGCTTAAGTACCACTCAAGAGGCTTTAACCTGAAATTGTACGCCCCTGAATCTGCCCCATTCCCAACTGAATTGGACTCCCGTGAAGTGTCGGAAGGTCTTAGGACCGGAAGATACAAATGGGAATGCTCCGACGAGGTACCGGAGCGACAGGTTGAGGAAGCCCTCTCTCAAAATAAGGTTAAGCTGGCCACGGACTGTTTTTACACAATCACCGACACTGAATTTAGGAAAAAAAGAAACGGCAGGGAGCGCACCCCGCCCAATACACCACACGGGGCTAAAGTAGATCGCGAATAAGCGTCTACTTTAACTCCATACACTAAAAGAACCTACATTACTCAAAATGACCAACAGACTAAGAGTAATACAAATGAATGTTAATGGATGGGACGGAAAAGGTTCCATCTACGGCAACATTCTACGACAAAGTGACCCCGACATTATACTAATTAATGAACACGGAATGACTGAACATAAAGAAATTAAAATTTTTCAATACGACGTCATTAGCAAAAATCATAGTCAGGAACGGTATGACGGCTGCGCAATAGCCGTCAAAAAAGGTTTAAAGTACAAAAGACTACCCGACTTAGATGAATCTTACCTTGCCATTGAGGTAGGCACTACCCTGGGGGGTCTAGTCGTGGCCACGGGGTACCAACCCCCAAGACGCGGCTATGTACCCCTGCACAACCTTCTACAGGTCTTCAGCCATAAGAAAAATGCAATCTTTGCTGGAGATCTGAACGCAAGGTGTGCAGCGTCAGGGTATACTTCCTACAACAATGCAGGTAGAAACATTGAAGTCCTACTTGACAGAAATTACGGGACGAGAATCGGACCAGAATTCCCGACATATATTACAGGCTATGCAGCAACGAAACCTGATATTGTTTTATCCAGTATCAGGTTTCCATATAACTACTACATTGAACCAGGCCCCATTATTCCAAGTGACCACCAGGCAATTAAAATCACAATTAGCGTAAACCCCATTCAGATTGCAATCCCAGAACGCAAAAGCTATAAGCAGGCGGACTGGGAAAGCTACAAAAATTATCTTCTAAATTATACCCCAGACCCTTTAATTGACGCTAATTTAGAAGAAATAGATGAAGAGCTGGATAAGATCACCGACCTCCTTATAAAAGCAGATAAAAATAGTATTCCCCGCATTAAATATAAAACCCTTCCAGCTCCTATTTGGACCCCCCCCCCCCCCCATGAAAGCCCTGGCCCAAGAATATAGGGACCTGTCCGATGTAGTAGCGCTGACAGGCCCCAACCACAATATCCATAGACGCATAAGACAGATAAAAGACGAACTTCAGACACTCATTACAGACGAACAAATACAGGTATGGAACAGACTAATTGAGGGACTTGACATAGAGAGAGACTCACGGACCTTTTGGCAGACATACAGACGTTTAAAAGGACAACCCCCTCAAAAGAAAGTTGTACTCAAACATGACGATAAAGAAATTGACGAGAATACAGAGATTGAGGAAATTTTTAGGACATTCTGGTCCTCAATCTTTAAAATTACCCCCGAAGAAAACGACAACTATGACCTCGATTTCGAAAATAACATTATCCAACAACTAAACACACAAATACATAAAACCTCCCCTCATCACTGTGTGTCGCAGGAAAGAGCGATGGAGGGCTATGGGAGTAAAATAACTGCCCAAGAGCTCTCCATCGCACTAAAATCCTTTCGTCAAAGAGCACCGGGTACCACGGGGCTGACCAGGGAAAATTTCATTAAGGCCCCGCCTAATGTTCTGAGTGGGCTACTTAACATCATGAATGCCGCTCTGAACACAGGCTATTTTCCCGACCAGTGGAAAGTGGCCAAAATGATCTTCCTTCCCAAATCGGGAAAGCCCCCGGACTGCCCCGCAAACTTCCGTCCGATATCTCTCTTAGAATTTGCTGGCAAAGTCTTCGAGAAGATATTGGCAAACAGGGTCAACTCTTTTCTTGATGAAGCCAACCTGCATAACGAGCAACAGCACGGCTTCAGAAAGAAAAGAGGGACTGACACGGCACTAGCCGTTATTACGGAAAAGCTTGCAAAGATCAAGGCAAGTAAAAGGCATGCCGACCTGGTGCTCCGCGATGTCAGAAAAGCATTTGACAAGGTTTGGAAGAGAGGCTTGCAGTTTAAGATCCTGCAAGTAGGCCTCGACCCCATTCTTGAAAGGATTCTATGCGACTATATAATGGAGAGGAGAGCGTATATACAGATCAAAGAGCACAAAGGCCCCGAGTTCGAGCTCGAATCTGGGGTCCCACAAGGGGGGTGTCTCTCCCCCCTTTTATACAACATATATACACGTGACTTACCACAACCTCTTTCCGAAGGTACGATATACGTTCAGTTCGCTGACGATATATCGCAAATTTGTACAGCCGCCTACGTTCACAGGGAATTTATGGCGAGAAATACGGCTAGGGAGATTTCCAACATCAACTCTTTCGAGAGAAAATGGAAGATTTCGACCAATGCCCAAAAATTCAAAATAATTCCCATGTTTCGCAAGACCTTCAACGATATACGGGTAGAGGGGGAGAGAATCCCCTACTGCTCAGAAGGGACGGTCCTGGGGCTCAAAATCACCACAGGGGGATACAAGTGTCATATCGAGCGGACAGTCGCGAATAGCAAGAGAGATTTGAGGGAGTTTTATAGGTTCATGGACCTTACTCGCTCAAATAAACTCAAGATATTCAATGCGTGCATTCGTTCGAGACTCTTGTACCCCCCGGTGCCGCTGAACGCGAGCGCCATGACCCACATTGCGAAACTACAAGTCATCCAGAACAAAGCGGTTCTACTTATTACAAATACCCGAAGAAGAGAACATAAAAGACAAAGGGAGCTCCACGACTCGGTTGGATTAACTCCGATCAATGTGGCGCTCCACGAGAGAGCTAAGAGGATATGGCAGGCCATTGGCGCCCGCTTGACCCCTGAATTCTCTCGTACACACTTAGAAATCGAAGCAGACCGACAAAAAAGACCTTTTAGAAGTAGTAAACTACAGACAGACAATGACGTAATCCCAAAATACACCGGACAGAACTGACAAAATACGAAGTAATTCGCAGGTTCCTTTAGAATATCCAATTCAAATTAAAAATCACTTGAAAAACGCAAAAATAAAGTAAATTTTCACTTTTTCAAAATCATATTAATTAATTAATTAATAAATCAATGCCCCTCAAAAACTTTTACTAAAGTCATAGCGGGAATAAAAACCCCGCCAAAAATAAAGGCTTGAATGCCTTAAGCAATCAACCGATCAGTAGGATCGTAACCATAATTAAATTAAACATGTTTAATTTAATTATATAAACTATGGATTGTAATTCATAGTTTATCAAAAAAAAAAATACACGAAACAACCACAAAGAACACAACTAACCGTACATTGACAGAGCTACCCTTTCACCAGGGATCTTTTTATTCTTTCTCCTACACACTATCTATTCTTTAAACTCACCCTTTAACCACTTTACTCTCTTACTATTCTCTCTCTAATTCTACCTATATTTCATCTCTTATTTTGTCCAATGTCCAATGTCCAAGTACTTTCTTTTGCCAAATTCAGATACGTAGTACTCACGTTAGTTATCAACTGATGATGTAACTATATGGTAAATTTCACTCTATTATATAAGAATAGTAGAGAGGGGAGGGAGTACTTACCTTTGCCAAATTCAGATTAGTAGTAGTAACGTTAGTTATCAATTGATGATGCAACCACTTGGTTGTGACTTGCATAATTTCACCCTATTATATAGAAATAGTCGGTATAGTGGAGGGAGTACTTTCGTTTGCCAAATTCAGATTCGTAGTACTCACGTTAGTTATTAATTGATGATGCAACCACTAGTTGTGACTTGCACAATTTCACCCTATTATAAAGAAATAGTCGAGAGGGGAAGAAGTACTTTCCTTTGCCAAATTCAGATTCGTAGTACTCACGTTAGTTATCAATTCATGATGAAACCACTAGTTGTGACTTGCACAATTTCATCCTATTCTATAGAAATAGACAAGAGGGGAGGGAGTACTTTCGTTTGCAAAATTAAGATTCGTGGTACTCACGTTAGTTATCAATTGATAATGCAACCACTAGTCGTGACTTGCACAATTTCACCCTATTATATAAAAATAGTCGAGGGGGAAGAGATTACTTTCCTCTGCAATATTAGGATTCGTAGTATTCAAGTTAGTTATCAATTGATGATGCAACCACTAGTCGTGACTTGCACAATTTCAGCCTACTACATAGAAATAGTCGAGATGATAGGGAGTACTTTCCTTTGCCAAATTCAGATGCATAGTACTCACGTGAGTTATCAATTGATGATGCAACCACTAGTTGTGAATTACACAATTTTACCCTATTATAATACAAATAGTCAAAAGGGAAGGGAGTACTTTCCTTTGCGAAATTCAGATTCGTAGTACTGACGTTAGTTATCAATTGATGATGCAACCACTAGTTGTGACTTGCACAATTTCACCCTATTATAGAGAAATAGCTGAGAGGGGAAGGAGTACTTTCCTTTGCCTGAATTCAGATACGTAGTACTCACAATAGTTATCAATTAATAATGTAACTATATGGTAAATTTTACCCTATTATATAGAAATAGTAGAGAGGGGAGAAAGTACTTTCCTTTGCCAAATTCAGATAAGTAGTAGTCACGTAAGTTATCAATTGATGAAGCAACCACTTGGTTGTGACTTGCCTAATTTCGCCCTATTATATAGAAATAGTCGGTATGGTGGAGGGAGTACTTTCGTTAGCCAAATTCATATTCGTAGTACTCACGTTAGTTATCAATTGATGATAGAACTACTAGTTTTCACTTGCACAATTTCACCTAAATATATATAAATAATGGAGAGGGGAAGGAGTACTTTCCTTTGATAAATTTAGAGTCGTAATACTCACGTTAGTTATCAATTAATAATGGGACTACTAGTTGTGACTTGCACAATTTCACCCTATTATATAGAAATAGTCGAGAGGGGAGGAAGTACTTTCCTTTGCAAAATTCAGATTCGTAGTACTCACGTTAGTTATCAATTGATTATGTTATTATATGGTAAATTCCACCCCATTTTTTTAGAAATAGTTGAGAGGGGAGGGAGTACTTTCCTTTGCAGAATTCAGATTTATAGTACTCAAGATAGTTATCAATTAATGATGCAACAACTAGTTGTGACCTCTAATATTTCACCAATTATATAGAAATAGTCGAGAGGGGAGGAAGTACTTTCCTTGCCAGATTCAGATTCGTAGGTACTCTCGTTAATTATCAATTGATGATGCAACCACTAGTTGTGACTCACACAATTTCACTTTATTATATAGAAATAGTCGAGAGGGGAGGGAGTACTTTTCTTTGCCAAATTCAGATTCGTAGTACTGACGTTAGTTATCAATTGATGATACAACCACTAGTCGTGACTTGCACAATTTCACCCTATTATATAAAAATAGTCGAGAGGAGAGGGATTACTTTCCTTTGCCTTATTCAGATTCGTAGTATTCACGTTAGTTATCAATCGATGATGAAACCACTAGTCGTGACTTGCACAATTTCACCCTACTACATACAAATAGTCGAGAGGGGAGGGAGTACTTTACTTTGCCAAATTTTATTCGTAGTACTCACGTTAGTTATCACTTGATGACGCAATGACTAGTTGTCACTTGCACAATTTCACCCTAATATATAGAAATAGTCGAGAGAAGAGGGAGTACTTTCCTTTGCTAAATTCTGATTCGTAGTAGTCACGTTAGTTATCAATTGATGATGCAACCACTAGTCGTGACATTCAAAAATTTCCTTCTAATGTATAAAAATAATAGAGAGGGGAAGAAGTACTTTTGTTTGCCAAATTCAAATTCGTAAAACTCATGTTAGTTATCAATTGATGATGTTACTACTAGTTGTGACTTGCACATTTTCACACTATTATATGAAAATAGTCAAGAGCGGAGGGAGTACTTTACTTTACCAAATTCAGATTCGTAGTACTCACGTTAATTTTCAATTTATGATGAAACCACTAGTTGTGACTTGCACAATTTCACCCTATTAAATATAAATAGTCGATAGGGGAGGAAGTACTTTTCTTTCCTAAATCTTGATTCTTAGTACTCACGTTATTTATCAATTGATGATGTTACTATATGGTAAATTTTCACCCTATTATAACGGAATTGTCAAGAGGGGTACGAGTACTTTCCTTTGCCGAATTCACCTTCGTAGTACTCACGTTAGATATCAATTGATGATACCACTACTAGTAGTGACTTGCACAATTTCAGCCTACTACATAGAAATAGTCGAGATGATAGGGAGTACTTTCCTTTGCAAAATTCAGATTCATAGTACTCACGTAAGTTATCAATTGATGATGCAACCACTAGTTGTGAATTACACAATTTTACCCTATTATAATACAAATAGTCAAAAGGGAAGGGAGTACTTTCCTTTGCGAAATTCAGATTCGTAGTACTGACGTTAGTTATCAATTGATGATGCAACCACTAGTTGTAACTTGCACAATTTCACCCTTTTATAGAGAAATAGCCGAGAGGGGAAGGAGTACTTTCCTTTGCCTAAATTCAGATACGTAGTACTCACGTTAGTTCTTAATTAATAATGTAACTATATGGTAAATTTTACCCTATTATTTATAAATAGTAGAGAGGGGAGAAAGTACTTTCCTTTGCCAAATTCAGATAAGTAGTAGTCACGTAAGTTATCAATTGATGAAGCAACCACTTGGTTGTGACTTGCCTAATTTCGCCCTATTATATAGAAATAGTCGGTATGGTGGAGGGAGTACTTTCGTTAGCCAAATTCAGATTCGTAGTACTCACGTTAGGTATCAATTGATGATGCAAACACTAGTTGTAACTGGCACAATTTCACCCTATTATATAGAAATAATGGAGAGTGAAGGAAGTGCTTTCCTTTGACAAATCCAGATTCGTAGTACTCACGTTAGTTATCAATTGATGATGCAACCACTAGTCGTGACTTGCACAATTTCGCCCTATTATATAGGAATAGTCGAGAGGGGAGAAAGTACTTTTCTTTGCCAAATTCAGATTCGTAGTACTCACGATAGTTAACAATTAATGATGCAACCACTAGTTGTGACTTGCACAATTTCACCCTATTATAAAGAAATAGTCGAGAAGGGAAAGAGTACTGTCCTTTGCCAAATTCTAATTCCTAGTACTCAGGTTGGTTATCAATTGATGATGCAACCACTAGTCGTGACATTCACAATTTCACCCTATTATATAGTAATAGTAGAGAGGGAAAGGAGTACTTTTGTTTGCAAAATTTGAGATTCGTAGTACTCACGTTAGTTATTAATTGATGATACAACCACTAGTCGTGACTTGCACAATTTCACTCTATTATATAAAAATAGTCGAGAGGGGAGGGATTACTTTCCTTTGCCTTATTCAGATTCGTAGTATTCACGTTAGTTATCAATCGATGATGAAACCACTAGTCGTGACTTGCACAATTTTACCCTACTACATACAAATAGTCGAGAGGGGAGGGAGTACTTTACTTTGCCAAATTTTTTTCGTAGTACTCACGTTAGTTATCACTTGATGATGCAATGACTAGTTGTGACTTGCACAATTTTACCCTAATATATAGAAATAGTCGAGAGAAGAGGGAGTATTTTCCTTTGATAAATTCTGATTCGTAGTAGTCACGTTAGTTATCAATTGATGATGCAACCACTAGTCGTGACATTCAAAAATTTCCTTCTAATGTATAAAAATAATAGAGAGGGGAAGAAGTACTTTTGTTTGCCAAATTCAAATTCGTAAAACTCATGTTAGTTATCAATTGATGATGTTACTACTAGTTGTGACTTGCACATTTTCACACTATTATATGAAAATAGTCAAGAGCGGAGGGAGTACTTTACTTTACCAAATTCAGATTCGTAGTACTCACGTTAATTTTCAATTTATGATGAAACCACTAGTTGTGACTTGCACAATTTCACCCTATTAAATATAAATAGTCGATAGGGGAGGAAGTACTTTTCTTTCCTAAATCTTGATTCTTAGTACTCACGTTATTTATCAATTGATGATGTTACTATATGGTAAATTTTCACCCTATTATAACGGAATTGTCAAGAGGGGTACGAGTACTTTCCTTTGCCGAATTCACCTTCGTAGTACTCACGTTAGATATCAATTGATGATACCACTACTAGTAGTGACTTGCACAATTTCAGCCTACTACATAGAAATAGTCGAGATGATAGGGAGTACTTTCCTTTGCAAAATTCAGATTCATAGTACTCACGTAAGTTATCAATTGATGATGCAACCACTAGTTGTGAATTACACAATTTTACCCTATTATAATACAAATAGTCAAAAGGGAAGGGAGTACTTTCCTTTGCGAAATTCAGATTCGTAGTACTGACGTTAGTTATCAATTGATGATGCAACCACTAGTTGTAACTTGCACAATTTCACCCTTTTATAGAGAAATAGCCGAGAGGGGAAGGAGTACTTTCCTTTGCCTAAATTCAGATACGTAGTACTCACGTTAGTTCTTAATTAATAATGTAACTATATGGTAAATTTTACCCTATTATTTATAAATAGTAGAGAGGGGAGAAAGTACTTTCCTTTGCCAAATTCAGATAAGTAGTAGTCACGTAAGTTATCAATTGATGAAGCAACCACTTGGTTGTGACTTGCCTAATTTCGCCCTATTATATAGAAATAGTCGGTATGGTGGAGGGAGTACTTTCGTTAGCCAAATTCAGATTCGTAGTACTCACGTTAGGTATCAATTGATGATGCAAACACTAGTTGTAACTGGCACAATTTCACCCTATTATATAGAAATAATGGAGAGTGAAGGAAGTGCTTTCCTTTGACAAATCCAGATTCGTAGTACTCACGTTAGTTATCAATTGATGATGCAACCACTAGTCGTGACTTGCACAATTTCGCCCTATTATATAGGAATAGTCGAGAGGGGAGAAAGTACTTTTCTTTGCCAAATTCAGATTCGTAGTACTCACGATAGTTAACAATTAATGATGCAACCACTAGTTGTGACTTGCACAATTTCACCCTATTATAAAGAAATAGTCGAGAAGGGAAAGAGTACTGTCCTTTGCCAAATTCTAATTCCTAGTACTCAGGTTGGTTATCAATTGATGATGCAACCACTAGTCGTGACATTCACAATTTCACCCTATTATATAGTAATAGTAGAGAGGGAAAGGAGTACTTTTGTTTGCAAAATTTGAGATTCGTAGTACTCACGTTAGTTATTAATTGATGATACAACCACTAGTCGTGACTTGCACAATTTCACTCTATTATATAAAAATAGTCGAGAGGGGAGGGATTACTTTCCTTTGCCTTATTCAGATTCGTAGTATTCACGTTAGTTATCAATCGATGATGAAACCACTAGTCGTGACTTGCACAATTTTACCCTACTACATACAAATAGTCGAGAGGGGAGGGAGTACTTTACTTTGCCAAATTTTTTTCGTAGTACTCACGTTAGTTATCACTTGATGATGCAATGACTAGTTGTGACTTGCACAATTTTACCCTAATATATAGAAATAGTCGAGAGAAGAGGGAGTATTTTCCTTTGATAAATTCTGATTCGTAGTAGTCACGTTAGTTATCAATTGATGATGCAACCAGTAGTCGTGACATTCAAAAATTTCACCCTAATGTATAGAAATAATAGAGAGGGGAAGGAGTACTTTCGTTTGCCAAATTCAAATTCGTAAAACTCATGTTAGTTATCAATTGATGATGTTACTACTAGTTGTGACTTGCACAATTTCACACTATTATATAAAAATAGTCAAGAGCGGAGGGAGTACTTTCCTTTGCTAAATTCAGATTCGTAGTACTCACGTTAGTTCTCAATTTATGATGAAACCACTAGTTGTGACTTGCACAATTTCACCCTAATATATATAAATAGTCGAGAGGGGAGGAAGTACTTTTCAATCCTAAATCTAGATTCTTAGTACTCACGTTATTTATCAATTGATGATGTTACTATATGGTAAATTTTCCCCTATTATAACGAAATTGTCGAGAGGGGTACGAGTACTTTCCTTTGCCGAATTCACCTTCGTAGTACTCACGTTAGATATCAATTGATGATACCACCACTAGTAGTGACTTTTACAATTTCACCCTATTATATAGAAATATTCGATAGGAAAGGGAGTACTTTACTTTTTAAAATTCAGATTCGTAGTACTCACGTAAGTTATCAATTGATGATAGAACTACTAGTTTTCAATTGCACAATTTCACCTATATATATAGAAATAATGGAGAGGGGAAGGAGTACTTTCCTTTGCTAAATTTGGAGTCGTAGTACTCACGTTAGTTATCAATTAATAATGCGACTACTAGATGTGACTTGCACAATTTCACCCTATTATATAGAAATAGTTGAGAGGGGAGGAAGTACTTTCCTTTGCAAAATTCAGATTCGTAGTACTCACGTTAGTTATCAATTGATGATGTTATTATATGGTAAATTCCACCCCATTATATAGAAATAGTGGAGAAGTGAGGGAGTACTTTCCTTTGCAGAATTCAGATTTATAGTACTCAAGATAGTTATCAATTAATGATGCAACAACTAGTTGTGACTTGCAATATTTCACCCAATTATATAGAAATAGTCGAGAGGGGAGGAAGTACTTTCCTTGCCATATTCAGATTCGTAGGTACTCTCGTTAGTTATCAATTGATGATGCAACCACTAGTTGTGACTCAAACAATTTCACTTTATTATATAGAAATAGTCGAGAGGGGAGGGAGTACTTTCCTCTGACAAATTCAGATTCGTAGGTACTCTCGTTAATTATCAATTGATGATGCAACCACTAGTTGTGACTCACACAATTTCACTTTATTATATAGAAATAGTCGAGAGGGGAGGGAGTACTTTTCTTTGCCAAATTCAGATTCGTAGTACCTACTTTAGTTATCAATTGATGATGCAACCACTAGTTGTGACCTGCACAATTTCACCCTATTATATATAAATAGTCGAGAGGGGAGGGAGTACTTTCCTTTCCTAAATCTAGATTCGTAGTACTCACGTTATTTATCAATTGATGATGTTACTATATGGTAAATTTCTCCCTATTATAACGAAATTGTCGAGAGGGGTACGAGTACTTTCCTTTGCCGATTTCATCTTCGTAGTACTCACGTTAGATATCAATTGATGATGCCACCACTAGTTGTGACTTCTACAATTTCAGCCTATTATATAGAAATAGTCGATAGGAAAGGGAGTACTTTACTTTTTTAAAATTCAGATTCGTATTACTCACGTTAGTTATCAATTGATGATAGAACTACTAGTTTTCACTTGCACAATTTCACCTAAATATATATAAATAATGGAGAGGGGAAGGAGTACTTTCCTCTGATAAATTTATAGTCGTAATACTCACGTTAGTTATCAATTAATAATGGGACTACTAGTTGTGACTTGCACAATTTCACCCTATTATATAGAAATAGTCGAGAGGGGAGGAAGTACTTTCCTTTGCAAAATTCAGATTCGTAGTACTCACGTTAGTTATCAATTGATGATGTTATTATATGGTAAATTCCACCCCATTTTTTTAGAAATAGTTGAGAGGGGAGGGAGTACTTTCCTTTGCAGAATTCAGATTTATAGTACTCAAGATAGTTATCAATTAATGATGCAACAACTAGTTGTGACCTCTAATATTTCACCAATTATATAGAAATAGTCGAGAGGGGAGGAAGTACTTTCCTTGCCAGATTCAGATTCGTAGGTACTCTCGTTAATTATCAATTGATGATGCAACCACTAGTTGTGACTCACACAATTTCACTTTATTATATAGAAATAGTCGAGAGGGGAGGGAGTACTTTTCTTTGCCAAATTCAGATTCGTAGTACTTACGTTAGTTATCAATTGATGATGCAACCACTAGTCGTGACATTCACAATTTCACCCTATTATATAGAAATAGTCAAGAGGGGAGGGAGTACCTTACTTTGCCAAATTTAGATTCGCAGTACTCACGTTAGTTATCAATTTATGATATATCTATATGATAAATTTGACCCATAATATAGGAATAGTCGAGAGGGGGGGAGTACTTTCGTTTGCCAAATCTAGAATGTAGTACACACGTTAGTTATCAATTGATGATGCAACCACTAGTCGTGACTTGCACAATTTCAAGCTATTATATAGAAATAGTCGAGAGGGGAGTAAGTACTTTCGTGTGCTAAATTCAGATTCGTAGTACTCACGTTTGTTATCAATTTATAAGGTAACTTCTTTTTAAATTTCACCCAATTATACACAACGAGTCGAGAGGGGACGGAGTTATTTCGTTTGTCAAATTCAAATTCGTAGTACTTACGTTATTTATCAATTGATGATGCAACCACTAGTCGTGATTTGCACAATTTCACCCTATTATATATAAATAGTCGAGAAGGGAGGGAGTACTTTCCTTTGCCAAATTTAGATTCGTAGTACCTACGTTAGTTATCAATTGATGATGCAACCAGTAGTTGTGACTTGCACAATTTTACCCAATTTTTTAAAAAAAATAATGGAGAGGGGAGGTACTACTTTCCTTTGCTAAATTCAGATTTATAGTACTCACGTTTGTTATCAATTGATGATGCAACATTTAGTCGTCACTTAAACAATTTTACCCTATTATATAGAAATAGTCGAGAGGGGAGGGATTACTTTTCTTTGCCAAATACATATTAGGGGTACTCACGTTCGTTATCAATTGATTATGCAACTACTAGTTTTCACTTGCACAAATTCACCCAAAAATATAGAAATAAAAGAGAGGGAAAGGAGTACTGTCGTTTGCCAAATTAAAATTCGTAAAACTAAAGTTAGGTATCAATTGATGATGCAACCACTAGTTTTGACTTGCACAATTTTACCCTTATATATAGAAATAATGGAGAGGAAAAGGGGTACTTTCCATTGACAAATTCAGATTTGTAGTATTCACGTTAGTTATCAATTCATGATACAACCACTAGTCGTGAGTTGCACAATTTTACCCTATTATTTAGAAATAGTCGAGAGTGGAGAGAGTACTTTTCTTTTTCAAATTTAGATTCGTAGTAATCACGTTAGCTATTAATTGATGATGCAACCACTAGTCGTGTCTTAAACAATTTCACCCTATTATATAAAAATAGTTGAGAGGGAAGGAAGTACTTTCCTTTGCCAAATTTAGATTGATAGTACTCACGTTAGTTATTGATTGATTATGCTGCCACTAGTCGTGACTTGCACAATTTCAACCTCTTATATAAAAATAGTCGAGAGAGGAGGGATTACTTTCCTTTGCCAAGTTCGACTTCGTAGTTCTCACGTTATTTATCAATTCATGATGCAACTATTGGTTGTGATTTGCACAATTTCACCCTTTATATAGAAATAATTAAGAGGGGAGGGAGTACTTTCCTTTGCCAAATTCAGATTCGTATTACTGAGGTTAGTTATCAATTGGTGAATCAACTACTAGTTGTGACTTGCACAATTTTACCATATTAGATAGAAATAATGTAGAGGGGAAGGGGTACTTTCCTTGGCCAAATTCAGATTTATAGTATTCACGTTATTTATCAATTGATGATGCAACCAGTAGTCGGGACTTGTAAATTTTACCCTAATATATAGAAATAGTCGAGAGGGGAGGGAGTAGATTCATTGGCCAAATTCAGATTCGTAGTACTCAGGTTAGTTATAAATTTATGATGCAACTACTAGTTTTGACTTGCACAACTTCACCCTATTATATATAAATAATAGAGAGGTGAGGGAGTACTTTTCTTTGCTAAATTCAGATTTGTAGTACTTACGTTAGTTATCAATTGATGATGCAACCACTAGTCGTGACTTGCCATATTTCACCCTTTTATATAGAAATAGTCGAGAGGGGAGGGAGTACTTTCCTTTGGCAAATTTAAATTCGTAGTACTCACGTTAGTTATCAATTGATGATTCAACTACTAGTTGTGAATTGCACACTTTCACCGTAATATATAGAAATAATGGATAGGGGAAGGGGTACTTTCCTTTGACAAATTCAGAATCGTAGTATTCACGTTAGTTATCAATTCATGATGCAACCACTAGTCGTGACTTGCACAATTTCACCTACTTTATAGAAATGTTCGAAAGGGGAGGGAGTACTTTCCTTTGCCAAATTCAGATTCGTAGTACTCACGTTAGTTTTTAATTGATGATGCAACTACTGGTTGTGATTTGCACAATTTCACTCTATTATATAGAAATAATGTTGAGAAGAGGGAGTACTATCCTTTGCCAAATTCAGATTTGTAGTACTCACGTTATTTATCAATTGATAAAGTAACCACTAGTCGTGACTTGCACAATTTCACCCTACTATCTAGAAATAGTCGAGAGACGAGGGAGTACTTTTCTTTACCAAATTCAGATTCAGTCTATACACGTTAGCTATCAATTGATGATGCAACTACTAGTCGTGACTTGCACAATTTTCATCCTTACTATATAGAAATAGTCGAGAGGGGAGTGAGTACATTCGTTTGCCAAATTCAGATTCGTAGTACTCACATTAGATATCAATTGATGATGCATTACTATTCGTGACTTACACAGTTTTACCCTACAATATAGAAATAGTCGAAAGGGGGGGAGTACTTTCCTCTGCCAAAGTCAGATTCGTAGTACTCACCTTATTTATTAATTGATGATGCCACTACTAGTTGTGACTTGCACAATTTCCCCCTACTATATAGAAATAGTCAAGAGGGAAGGGAGTTATTTCCTTTGCTAAATTTAGATTCGTAGTACTCACGTTAGTTATCAATTGATGATGCATCTATTAGTTGTAACTTACACAATTTCACTCTATTATATAGAAATAACGGAGAGATGAGGGAGTACTTTCCTTTGCTAAAATCAGATTCGTAGTACTCACGTTAGTTATCAATTGATGATGCATACTAGTTGTGACTTGCACAATTTCACCCCATTATTTTGAAGTAGTCGAGAGGGGAGGAAGTACATTTTCTATGCCAAATTCAGATTCCCAGTCCCTACGTTAGTTATCAATTGATGATTTAACTACTACTTGTGACTTGCACAATTTCACCCTAATATATAGAAATTATGGATAGGGAAAGGGTTAATTTTCTTTGGCAAATTCAGATTCATAGTATTCACCACTAGTCGTGCTTGCACAATTTCACCTACTATATAGAAATAGTCAAGTGGGGAGGGAGTACTTTCCTTTGCTTAAATTCAGATTTGTAGTATTTACGTTATTTATCAATTGAATGTGCAACCGCGAGTCGTGACTTGCACAATTTCACCTACTATATAGGAATAGTCGAAAGAGGAGGGATTACTTTCCTTTTCCAAATTCAGATTTGTAGTACTCACGTTAGTTATCAATTGATGATGCAATTACTAGTTGTAACTTGCACAATTTCTCTCTACTATATAGAAATAGTCGAGAAATGAGGGAGTACTTTCCTTTGCCAAATTCAGATTCGTAGTACTCATGTTAGTTATCAATTTATGAGGCAACCACTAGTTGTGACTTGTACAATTTCACTCTATTATATAGAAATAATAGAGAGGCGAGGGATTACTCTGCTTCGCCAAATTCAGATTCGTGGTATTCATGTTAGTTATCAATTGATGATGCAACCACTAGTCGTGACTTGCACAATTTCACCCTATTATATAGAAATAGTCAAGAGGGAAGGGAGTACTTTCCTTTGCTAAATTCAGATTCGTAGTACTCACGTTAGTTATCAATCGATGATTTAACCACTAGTCGTGACTTGCACAATTTTACCCTATTATATAGAAATAGTCGAGAGGGGAGGGAGTACTTTCCTTTGCCAATTACAGATTTGTTAGTTATCAATTGATGACTAACCACTAGTTATGACTTGCAGAATTTCACCCTATTATATAGAAATAGTCGAGAGGGGAAAGAGTACTTTTCTTTGCAAAATTCAGATTCGTAGTACTTACGTTAGTTATCAATTTATGATGCAACCAGTAGTCGTGACTTTCACAATTTCACGCTATTATATAGAAATAGCGAGAGGGGAGGAATACTTTCATTTGACAAATTGAGATTCGTAGTACTCCCGTTAGTTATCAATTGATGATGCAACCTCTACTCTTGACTTTCACAATTTTACCCTATTGTATAGAAATAGTCGAGAGGGGAGGGAGTACTTTTCTTTGCCAAATTTAGATTCGTAATACTCACGTTAGTTATCAATTGATTATTCAACCACTAGTCGTGACTTGGACAATTTCACCCTCTTATATAGAAATAGTCGAGAGGGGAGGGAGTACTTTCCTTTGCCAAATTTATATTCGTAGTACTCACGTTATTTATCAATTGCTGATGCACCTACTAGTTGTGATTTAAACAATTTTACCTTATTATATAGAAATAGTCGAGAGGGGAGGGAGGACTTTCCTTTGACAAATTCAGATTCGTAGTACTTACGTTAGTTATGAATTGATGATGCAACCACTAGTTGTGACTTGCATAATTTTACCCTATTATATATAAATAGTCGAGAGGGGAGGGAGTACTTTCTTTTGCCAAATTCAGATTCGTAGTACTCACGTTAGTTATCAATTGACGATTCACCACTCGTTGTGACTTGCACAATTTCACCCTATTATATAGAAATAGTCGAGAGGGGAGGGATTACTTCACCTTGCTAAATTCAGATTCGTAGTACTCACGTAGGTTATCAATTGATGATTAACCACTAGTTGTGACTTGCACAATTTTATCCTTTTTTATAGAAATAGTCGAGCGGGGAGGGAGTACTTTCCTTTGACAAATTCAGATTCGTAGTACTCACGATAGTTATTAATTGATCATGCAACCACTAGTTGTGACTTGCACAATTTCCCCCTATTATATAGAAATAGTCGAGAGGGGAGTGAGTACTTTCCTTTGCCAAATTCAGATTCGTAGTACTCACGGTAGTTCTCTATTGATGATTCAACCACTAGTCGTGACTTGCACAATTTCACCCTTTTATATAGAAATAGTCGAGAGGGGAGGGATTACTTTTCTTTTGACAAATTCAGATTCGTAGTACTCACGTTAGTTATCAATTGATGATGCATCTACTAGTTTTGAACTTGCACAATTTCACCCTTATTACATAGAAATAGTCGAGAGGGGAGTGAGTAGTTTCGTTTGCAAAATTCAGATTCGTATTACTCACGTTAGTTATTAATTGATGATGCCCCTACTAGTCGTGACTTGCACAATTTCACCCTATTATATAAAAATAGTCGAGAAAGGAGGGACTACTTTCCTTTGCCAAATTTAGATTCGTAGTACTCACGTTAGTTATCAATTGATGATTCAACCACTAGTCGTGACTTGCACAATTTCACCCTATTATATAGAAATAGTCGAGAGGGGAGGGTGTACTTTCGTTTGCCAAATTCAGATTCGTAATACTCACGTTATTTATCAATTGATGATACAACTACTGGTCGTGACTTGCACAATTTCACACTATTATATAGAAATAGTCTAGAGGGGAGGGTGTACTTTCCTTTGCCAAATTTAGATTAGTATTACTCACGTTAGTTTTCAATTGATGATTCAACCACTAGTCGTGATTTGCACAATTTTTCCCTTTTATATAGAAGTAGTGTAGAGGGAAGGGAGTACTTTCCTTTTTCAAATTCAGATTCGTAGTACTTACGTTATTTATCAATTGAGGAGGCAACCACTAGTTGTGAATTGCATAATTTTAACCCTAGTGATGAATATGGAGGTAGAATGTACCCGAAGAAGAGGAAGCCTGAAATGAGATGGAAAACCTGTATCCTGAGTGACATGAGAGTGAAAGGACTAAATAGAAGAATTGCCCTAAACAGAAATCTTTGGAAACTACTCATCAATAATGGCGACCCCGACTAGGAAAAAGCCGAGAAGAAGATGATGTAATGAAAGATTAGTCTCTAATGGCCATTCTTCGTGAGGGTATATGTGTTTGCAGGATTTTAACATATTGTAGTATTTTTAATCAGCTAATGTCGTAACGATGATAGCGAAAATGCCATTGGGAGGGGATTAAAATGCTGTTTGTTCCCTTTTTTATGAACTTCTGGATGAGCAATTTTCGAACCAAATGTGAAATGTTTCGAAGATGTTTTATTTGTTGTTTTTTTGCTAATAAATATAATGGGATTGATAGATGGATAGATACTGAAACAGAGAGAAGCTCATCTATTGAAATCTCATCGGGACACAGTCCAATTCTTCATCAAAATAGACGATCGACCGAAATGAAACCCTCTGCCCAGCATCACATTTTCTCCGTTGCCAAGAAATGTCATTATCTGATATATCGAATATTTTCTTTGTGATTTTTGGTAAAATTCAGTCAGTTTAGGCCAAAAAAAACAAATGCAGGTTTTAGGTCGAATTATATTTTGAGCCAACTTATCACGAGAGTTTTTTTATATATTTTTTGCACGCTCACACATGCGGAACATTTATAAACAAATGGAAAGAAGAAACTCAGAGATACTCTCAACACGTTAATCATTGTCATTTCGGACTATTAGACGGCTTTCCTATGATCTCGCCTCCAGTCTCTTGGCTTACCTTGGGGCACACAATATTAAACCATGTACGAATAAACCAGAAATCCTATCTCGGTGTTTCTGATATAGCATTTTCATAAATTACCTATCTAACTTGCTTAATTATCGCTATAAAGATCAAGGTTCCATTTGAGCGGTGGATTAAGAACCCAAAAGAGTTAAATTCTACAGTCTAAGGTGCCATTATATATTGGTGCTCTTAAAACTAATAACTTAAGTGAATCTACTTTGTACAACTCAGTCAAATGATAGGATGAGTCCAAACCAATTTTCCTTCTAAATTGTTATTAAAGGATGCGGCATTGAAGAACCAGCTAATAATGTGTTGTCATACATTAACAATTTATTTGAATAATGGAGCATAAAGACGATAATTTGTATTAGCTTTCGCCGAAAAGTGAGGAGGGTTTTTTTTACATGAATTCTAAATATATTTGTATAGCAAATTTACCTTGAATCCTTTAGCCAAACGTATACGTGAATTTGACTTGGCACATTTAGGAATAGTGAATTTGAAGAGGATGGATGGGAAGAATAAAAAGAATTATTATAAAGTATACTCATTACGAAAAATAATCAAATGTGAGAAACCACACTAATAATAATAAACTTGACCCCCTCCCCCCGTCAGAAAAATATTTTTTTAAACTTTCAGGAGTGCAAGTATTTGAAAAAGAGCATAAACTTATATGCACCAATTTGGAATCACCTGTAAGATGTGTTCATAAACAAGAATTTCGAACAAATTAAGTTATTATTATTGTGATTCAAATAATCACCGCTTATTTTAAAAGTCCTTAAAAATGGATAATTTGAAATTAATTACGAGTTAGTTAAATGTGATACCAGTGTCATATTTAACTTACATACTATCTCTAGACTATAGTCTCGGAATAACTATTAGTTAGCTATTAGTAATACCAGTAGAAGTAGAAAATGAGAAGAGCTGTGCAGTGTGAACAGCGTCGATAACTGCTTGTTTCATGCGGTTTAAAGGGACAATATCTTGCTTGGTGCTGTGCTGTAGGACTGAAAAAATCCGCTTCGTGGAAATACATAAAAAAGGTTCGTCATAAAAGGTGAGCGTGCTGAGTAAAAACAAACGAAACTATGGGTACATACCATCTCTTTGGCACAAAGAGTTGTAGAGTAGCAGGTACTCGTGAAGCGATAATGTTACTCCCAGTCAGCGTCACTACCAAGGTATGTACGTATGCAAAAGATCAAGAGAAGATAAAGGTCGGTCACATGGAGAAAAGAATTGACCGGGAAGATGGTGTCTGCCATTTGGCAGTAGAGTAAGATGTATTCTCTTTCAAGGATGAACAAACTCCTAGAAAATCAAAAGTAGTTAGTCCACCCCACGTAATGCTGGGTTCCGTGGAGCATAGCCTACCCTTGATCTGTCTGTGACCTCCCTCCCCCTCCCACGTTTGGAGACAGGTTATAAAGAGACTATTACTCCACTTCACTCAATCTCAAAGTCATCATTGTTACACCTCTCCCCCTTCCCAATGATAGTGATTATAACCGCTTGTTCTCCATAGAATAGCTTTGATACGCCCTTTCTTCATTTTTGTCTACTGCCTCTGACTCCGAGGAAATCCTCTATTTCCCTCTACAACGCATTCATGTATCGAAGATACGCTTACTCTATAAAAGGGTATCAATGGCCTAGATTCTCTTAGGGTACCCGACTAAAACTTTATTGAAAAAAGGAATGTGGAAAAAGAATAAGTATAAAAATAAAGAATTTAATAAAGCATAACGAAGAAATCACGTCGATCTGAATGCTAGACAATGGTGAATGAACAAAGACTAGAACAGAATTAAATTTACTATAAGATTCGAGAATATTAGGATTAAGATTAAAGATTACAGTTTTATTTATATCTTTTAATTCTATTATCACCGGAAACAAGTAGCCAATGCAAATAAAATAGGAATAATGAATTCTTCTAGCAATATCAAATCAATTGTTAGGATTCAGATTGACTTTCAACAAAGTTTCAACAAACTAAATTAAATACTTGAATAAATATTCAATTTTATAAATGGAATTAAATAATTCCCAATGCAAGACTTTATTAAGCTCCTGAAATGCATTGCATAATTAGATTCGAATATTTTCACTGAGGGAAATTTCATATTCAACACGCAGAGTACAAAACAGATCCCGCCATTTATTCTCCAGGCATGAAATAAATGAGGGAAAGGCGAAACTCGGGCTTCGTGAGTTTGGCCGCGCACAGATGCTCAAATCTATTCACTATTGGAATTTATGTCAGTATGGGAACGAAACTCGCTAATTTGAGGCTTTGTAATAATATTTTCGTTTACGTTGCGGACAGAACACAGAATTTAATGACAAGAATATTTAATATATTTCATATAAATTTTACAAGAATAATAATAGCTTTTAGAGACAAAATATTAATAGATATTCGTACAATAGTGACAAATTATTATGAAGATCTGCAACAATATAAATTTAGAAATTGGATCTATCTTTAAAGCAGTTTTCCCTCGACCTAGATTAAGCTCGTTGTGTTACCTGACCGCAACACTGATCTTATCTCATCATAGTCATGAGCTGCTGCCCATGTTAAGAAATGATGGTGGTCACGCACCTATCCTTTCATGCCCAATCTTACTCACTATTCCCTGGCTGCTGGACTCGTTTCAGAAACTCTACATTGTTCTCGATCTTCATCACCTCTCCAACCACGACCTCTTAGGAGGCTTTGCCGTAGCGTCACGCTGGCTTTATTTTTCGGCATCCGCAGTGTCTACGACACTAGACAACCTCCTGTATTATTTCTAGTTTGCATTCCTTTGGACTTAGTGGGTTCCTCCTCACACTCATTCCCTAATTTGTACAAGACCAATCCTCCCAAGCTTGGGTAGCTTCTTTCTACCTCAACCTCTTTTCGCCATCCTCTTTTTTCTTTGTAATGTGCATGGTGATCTCCCTTCCCAGCACCACACTACGATGCCGATCTAGTTATCTACTATTGCTCCAGATCTCTCCCTGCGGTCGCTCTCCTCTCCAACTTGGCATTACTGCATCCATTGAGTCGGGTAACTACCATAGATTCTCCTCCTCAAACTCTTCCTTCGCCCCCATCTCTAACGAGACATTACCGTATAGCGGCAGAACAATCAGTGAAGTGGCTAGGCTTCACCTCGACTACTCTCACCTGTCCGCTCCCAACCTCTAAATTCTCGGCCCTACTCTACATATTGCGTTAATCATTCCAGATTTCCCTACCTCTAAAGTACTCTATTCCAGTCTAAACTGGCATTTAGCCAAGTTGTGTACAATTACCTTTTTCTCCCTACGTCGCCATGACCCAATTCTGAACAGGCGTTTTCGTTTGGCTTCAGTGGCTCTCCCCTCTTTTCTAGTGCCCAGTCTTCGTCCGGAATTTAGTGTCCCTCCCCTATGAGAGCGACAACCCTTCTATTCACACATTTGGTGACAAAAGTGGCATTTACCGATTACTTTTGGCCGCTGTAACCTTAGTTTGGATGATCGCGCAGTCTCTGGTGGATTACTATGTTATCCACTCTTTTTTGATAGGATGTTTAGGGTAGTCGCTACTTTCCGATAGGGACCGATGTATCCAATATTTATTCTGCAGGTAAAATGTTGCTAAATAGACAGGTAAATATTTTTTTAAACTCAATTAGTGTTGAATAGGAAAAGTGTTGCTCTCTTTCGCAGATGGCGCCAAATCCGAAGGGAAAGTTGGTGTACCGTTACATCTTCCTTGTAATGGCAGTTTCGCCATTCTCCTTATCAATGCATTGACGACCAAATTAGTTTTAATATACGGCTCGGTATTGTAAATTATACACCATGCCAGGTTTCGATACCCTTTTTAAATCCACAGCGACTCACAGAGCGCGTCAAGTGCCGTTGAGGCATTTGAATAATGCGCCCCTACTACATAATATCCGTGGCGCTATGACTTCGGCGTTTGGGAGGATATCCAGATGTATTCTGCTGGGTCCCTGGACATGTAAGAGTTGCGGTAAATGAGCTCACCGAGGAAGATGGGCAGTCTACACAGATGGAGAGATTGAACTGGCCTTTTTCTCTTCCCAAATCTGACTACATGGCAATAATCAGAAGCAGCCCTTGAAGCTGCATTGCAAGATGGAAGACGGATGACGCAAATTTAATTTCCCGTGCCCTATACCTTTATCAGGTGATCTCTCGCCGGCTCCGAATTGGACACACTCGCGAAATTAAGCGTCACTTGATGGAGTACCCTCTTGAAATCTCTATCAATTATGCTTGACCCGCCAGACAGTAAGACACGTTTTGGTTAAATACCTTAGCTTGAGTGAGTTCAGTGAGTTGTATCTGTCAGTGGCGGATCCAGGATAAAAATGGGAGAGGGGGTAGCCTGAGTTCCTCCCTCTGAGGAGTCTTAAAAAGGGGTATTGAACATTAATAATGGCTATCTTTGACAGCATTGATAATAAATAACAGTATCTCATAAGTGAGTGAGCACTAACTCTTTTAGCTCCGAAATTTTTTCCACACATCAGAAAATTATGAATTGTAGTTTTAGGACGTCAGCTAAGGTATAATACTGAATTAATAATTATTTTTCAGATTTACCTGTAGTTTAAATATGTATCATATAAGGTACATTCGATCGCAACGGTATAAAAAACTTTATATATATATATATATATATATATATATATATATATATATATATATATATATATATATATATATATATATATATATGTATATATATATATATATATATATATATATATATTATAACTACCCCTACCCCAGTGGGGTGACGAGGTATAAATAACAAGCACTTGGGAGAAACGCGGTAGAATATGTGAGTCTCCAGACTACGAAGTCCCCGGAGTGAGACCGGGCTACCAAGACTGGACAGGTAGAATACGTAAGTCTCCAGGCTACGAAGTCCCCGAATTGAGGCCGGGCTACCAAGACTGGAAAGGTAGAATACGTGAGTCTCCAGGCTACGAAGTCCCCGGATTGAGGCCGGGCTAACAAGACTGGAAAGGTAGAATACGTGAGTCTACGGGCTACAAAGTCCCCGGATTGAGGCCGGGCTAACAAGACTGGACAGGTAGAATACGTGAGTCTCCAGGCTACGAAGTCCCCGGATTGAGGCCGGGCTACCAAGACTGGACGGGTAGAATACGTGAGTCACCAGACTACGAAGTCCCCTGCAAGAGAGGCAGGGCTACCAAGGGGACTAAGAAGCAGCTCATCCTCGAGCTAGTCCCTGGTTATCAAACCTAACGTTAAGTTAATTTGTTCAAGTTCAACTTACTCTCATCAGAGAGACTCCTCATATCCTGGTGCATCCTAAAACCCAGGGATATTCCTCGATCTTGAAGAATTACGAAAAGAAGAGGAAAAAGGATCCCCCTCGAGCCCGTTACCCGGTGGCCACACCAAACTCATAAGTTAACTTGGTTGAGGAACAAAGTTCAACTTATTCTCGTCAGAGAACCCACCCTCCCTTCTATCCTGGTGTATCCCAAAACACCGTGATAGGCCTCGTCCTTGAGGAAGACTGGAACTAAGAAGAAGCTCATCCTCGAGCTAGTTCCTGGTGGCCAAACCGACCTTAAAGTTAACTTGTTCAAGTTCAACTTACTATCGTCAGAGAAACCCTCCTCCTCTGTCCTCGCTCTTGAAGAAGACCCCCCCGAGTACACTCCTGGCACTTGAAGAAGACCCCCCCAGAATACACTCCTCGCACTTGAAGAATGCCCCCCGAGTACACTCCCTCCAGTACTCCCCTGAGAGTCAAGGTATTCAAGCCTTAGCGCATCGGTAGACAGTGTGAATTACTCCTCAGAGTAATCCGAAGAGGAGAAAGGATCCTTCTTTCACTATCCCGTGGTGATATCCCTTCCTACCGAAAGCGTGTGGACCCCAGCTGCCATACTCTCCAAAGTCAGTTGTGGCTTTCAAGTTATTCGTCCACAACCTCCATCTGGCCGGTCGGCACGCGTCTTGGAGACATTAACATTCCCGAGGTAAAGTGTTCGTTGAGTTCAAGGTCAAACTCAAACCCGCCGCCATAACAACCAAGGTATTTACACTCCAGTAGAGACAATTAGCCTATTTCGTGTATATTGAAGTGAGTAGCTAATTAGCCAATATTAGAAGGTCAAGTTAATTGGAGTTATTTTTGTATATTTTAATATTCGTAATATTTCTGTGGTTCATGTTTTGTGTTTGGGTAGTAAATTGTTAAATTTAAAATATAAGTTTATTTGGGGAATTCCTGTGTGTTTCCTTCTTATCCTTACGTGTTGAAGCGGCTCTTCCTTAAAAACAACAAAATTAGCACTCTTAGATCAAAGCCGACTTCATCAAAGAAGTACTTCACGTTCCACAAGGTTTACCACGACAAAAGTGATGTCAGGTGTGGAGTGATAAAAAGGGGCATTCTGATACAATACGTATTAGTTATTACATTTAAAAAAATTTCAAATCAGAAATATATCTAACACTGCTTCGTGATTGCTTTCAAATGCTTTGTTCGACTTGTCAATACTTATTTTCCATCGGGTTATCAAAACTACATATACTTTCAGTACTCTGCTATAGCTGCTTTAGAACAACCCTACGTCACTTGTAGAACTTCTTACTTCTTACCTTCCGTTTCAGCATAATAATATACTCTTCAACCTTCATCTTTTTCAGGTAACATACTCCACTTATTTTACTCATTGATCCATCTATCAACATCTAGTTAACCCAATACCAAATTTAAAGAATTTATATAAAGACAATCATGTCATGAGACATGACACTTGCAATTTTCATGATGCACACTCTAGTATATTTCTATGTACAATTCAAATTCACACCTTCAACCTTCCATATTAATATTTTAGGTATGTATATTTTTGGTGAAATGATTTGTCTGTGACATACGTATCATTTTTACAACAGAACTTCCCAATTCTATCATCCTTTATGTGTAGTCGTTATATACCCAAATATCAAGCACACCCTATATCCTCTCATTACTTCACCATCCTTTCATATCACTTATAACCTACGACCCATAGTAATTCATCAGCCTTGTAATAATATTTTGAAGATACTTCCTAACCGTTTGATTCATATTCACGCTTTGCTCATCACAGAGTCTGTCTTGTCTCAATCGCATCATAACAAGAAAATTTCAGTTTCACCATAAGCATTCTTGAATTCAGTCTATACTAAGCATATTTACGATTTTTCACTTAACAACAGAGTAACACCCTCGTTTTCTCTTTCTCAAACACCCAATAAAAAGACTAAATTCCTCTCAATGCTACCCATAAATCCCACATTCACGTATATGGCAGTCTCAATGGGAGCAGGTCAAATTTACTCCTTCATAACATGATAGAAATTTTTAAAATCTCCAGTTGTGAGATTGCGTCTCACGGCGGCGTCAGGTGTCGCTTGACAACCATACTCCCGTTGCGTTCCCTTTTAGCACTACAGTTCATACAAGACCTGCTGTTATACACTACCTAGTTAACTACACATCAAACTGTAAGGAATTTCCAAACATATTTACTTTCTCCATTACCCGACTATCTTTACGGATTTATCCTTGCAAATGTTTTAGCGGTGATGTCCTCGTTGGGTTTCGCTTCTTAGTTCTAAGTAAGTAACTACATATTGTGGTATTGATTTAGGAGTTTGGTACGTTGTGGTATTTTCTGATGGGTTCGCTAATTTATAGAGGGTGCGATCATTTGGGGGTAAGATTGAGTGTGTGGATACAATACTTCGTTTCCACAGAGAGGTTTAAATTCGTACCTTTGAGTGTCGCTGCTCTTTGTCGAATTTGTTTCTGAAGGAGTTACTCCACCCCCCAGCCCATCCTTAAGGATTGGATGAGGTTTGGTATCGTATAGATTTCCATTTCTGATCTTTTTCACAATTGTTTTCTGTTCCTTTCTATCTGCTCTTTGCTTCCATCCCCTCACCCCCCTGCCTCGTACAAGGAGTCTTGCCTTCATTATGGAATGAAGGTAAGGTCAGGTGAGTTTCGTACCTTCTCCACCACCCCAAGTTACCAAATCGGGTTATGTGTATGCACGCATTTTAATTTTCACCACCATTTTCTTTTAAACTTTTTTTTCCAAAAGCGCTCTTGGCAGAAATTCCCTCATTCATTTTCGTTTTATTTTATGAATAAAATCTTCCCACTACCCACATCGGCCAAGTTGCACATGGAAGGGGGCCCCGAGTCCTTTCCAAAAAATTAACCGACTTCTGTAATCTTTTTCCGGTGACTCTATTTTGTCATTCGACTCCTTCACGTCTCAAACATAAGAGGAGAGGCTGCAGGGAGTGTATCAATGGACAGGATAGTGCGAAAGTCTTGTCACCCCCTACCGAACAATATAATAATATCAAATACATGTACTGGTTTTGGTGTTTTCACTTCCACTAGAGGAGCAATATAATAATAATGATAATATTTATAATAATAATAATATCATGTGTCCATACACTTACAATCAGCTTCTCTTCCAAACTGTATAAGCTCGTGTTAGCCATCTGAAATATAAAATTAAAACAATATTTACAAAAGGTGACAAGACTTTCAGTCATCTGAATTATAAAATTAAAACAATATTTACAAAGGGTGACAAGACTTCGGGTCATCTGAAATAGAAAATTAAAAGAATATTTACAGGGGATAAAGGACTTTCGGTAATCTGGAATAGAAAATTAAAACAATATTTACATGGGGTAACAAGACTTTCGGTCATCTGAAATAGAACATTAAAAAAATATTTCCAGGGGATAACAAGACTTTCGGTCATCTGAAATAGAACATTAAAAAAATATTTACAGCGGGTAAAAAGACTTTCGGTAATCTGAAATAGAAAATTAAAACAATATTTACAAGGAGTGACAAGACTTTCGGTCATCTGAAATAGAAAATTAAAACAATATTTACAGGGGGTGACAAAACTTTTGTTCTTCTGGAATAGAAAATTAAAACAATATATACGGGCGGGAACAAGACTTTCGGTCTTCTGAAATAGAAAATTAAAACAATATATACAGAGGGTAACAAGACTTTCGGTCATCTGAAATATAAAATTAAAACAATATTCACAAAAGGTGACAAGACTCTCGGTCATCTGAAATTGAAAATTAAAACAATATTTACAGGGGGTGAAAAGACTTTCAGTCTGCTGAAATAGAAAATTAAAACAATATTTATAGGGGGCAACAAGACTTTCGTTCTTCTGAAATAGAAAATTTAAACAATATTTACAGGGTTTAACAAGACTTTCAGGCATCTAAAATAGAAAATTAAAACAATATTTACAGGGGGTGACACGGCTTTCAGTCATCTGAAATAGAAAATTCAAAAAAATATTTACAAAGGGTGACAAGACTTTCGGTCTTCTGAAATAGAAAACTAAAGCAATATTTACAGGGGATAACAAGACTTTTGGTCTTCTGAAATAGAAAATTAAAACAATATTTACAGGGGGTAACAAGACTTTCAGTCATCTGAAATAGAAAATTAAAACAATATTTACAGGGGGTGACAAGACTTTGGGTCTTCTGAAATAGAAAATAAGAATAATATTTAAATGGGATAACAAGACTTTCGGTCTTCTGAAATAGAAAGTTAAAACAATATTTACAGGGGGTAACAAGACTTTCGGTCTTCTGAAATAGAAAATTAAAACAATATTTACAGGGGGTGACAAGACTTTCGGTTATCTGAAATATAAAATTAAAACAATATTTACAGGGAGTGACAAGACTTTCGGTCTTCTGAAATAGAACATTAAAAAAATATTTACAGCGGGTGAAAAGACTTTCGGTAATCTGAAATAGAAAATTAAAACAATATTTACAAGGAGTGACAAGACTTTCGGTCATCTGAAATAGAAAATTAAAACAATATTTACAGGGGGTGACAAAACTTTTGTTCTTCTGGAATAGAAAATTAAAACAATATATACAGGCGGTAACAAGACTTTCGGTCTTCTGAAATAGAAAATTAAAACAATATATACAGAGGGTAACAAGACTTTCGGTCATCTGAAATATAAAATTACAACAATATTCACAAAAGGTGACAAGACTCTCGGTCATCTGAAATTGAAAATTAAAACAATATTTACAGGGGGTGAAAAGACTTTCAGTCTGCTGAAATAGAAAATTTAAACAATATTTATAGGGGGCAACAAGACTTTCGATCTTCGGAAATAGAAAATTTAAACAATATTTACAGGGTTTAACAAGACTTTCAGGCATCTAAAATAGAAAATTAAAACAATATTTACAGGGGGTGACACGACTTTCAGTCATCTGAAATAGAAAATTCAAAAAAATATTTATAGGGGGTGACAAGACTTTCGGTCTTCTGAAATAGAAAATTAAAGCAATATTTACAGGGGATAACAAGACTTTTGGTCTTCTAAAATAGAAAATTAAAACAATATTTACAGGGGGTAACAAGACTTTCAGTCATCTGAAATAGAAAATTAAAACAATATTTACAGGGGGTGACAAGACTTTGGGTCTTCTGAAATAGAAAATAAGAATAATATTTAAATGGGATAACAAGACTTTCGGTCTTCTGAAATAGAAAGTTAAAGCAATATTTACAAGGGGGAACAAGACTTTCGGTCTTCTGAAATAGAAAATTAAAACAATATAATCAGGGGGTGACAAGACTTTCGGTTATCTGAAATATAAAATTAAAACAATATTTACAGGGAGTGACAAGACTTTCGGTCTTCTGAAATATAAAATTAAAACAATATTTACAGGGGGTAACAAGACTTTTGGTCTTCTGAAATAGAAAATTAAAACAATATTTACGGGGGTGACAAGACTTTCGGTCTTCTGAAATAGAAAATTAAAACAATATTTACATGGGGTAACAAGACTTTCGGTCTTCTGAAATAGAAAATTAAAACAATATTTACAGGGGGTAACAAGACTTTCGGTCTTCTGAAAATAGAAAAATTAAAACAATTTTACAGGGGGTGACAAGACTTTTAGTCATCTGAAATAGAAAATACAAACAATATTTACAGTGGGTAACAAGACTTTCAGTCTTCTGAATAGAAAATTAAAACAATATTTACAGGGTGTGACAAGACTTTTGGTCATCTGAAATAGAAAATTAAAAAAATATTTACAGGGGGTAACAAGACTTTTGGTCATCAGAAATAGAAAATTAAAACAATATTTACAGGGGTGACAAGACTTTCGGTCTTCTGAAATAGAAAATTAAAACAATATTTACATGGGGTAACAAGACTTTCGGTCTTGTGAAATAAAAAATTAAAACAATATTTACAGGGGGTAACAAGACTTTCGGTCTTCTGAAAATAGAAAAATTAAAACAATTTTACAGGGGGTGACAAGACTTTTAGTCATCTAAAATAGAAAATACAAACAATATTTACAGGGGGTAACAAGACTTTCAGTCTTCTGAAATAGAAAATTAAAACAATATTTACAGGGTGTGACAAGACTTTCGGTCATCTGAAATAGAAAATAAAAAAAATATTTACAAAGGGTGACAAGTCTTTTGGTCATCTGAAATAGAAAATTAAAACAATATTTACAGGGGGCAACAAGACTTTCATTCTTAAGGAAATAGAAAATTAAAACAATATTTACAGGGGGTAACAAGACTTTCAGTCATCTGAAATAGAAAATTTACAATATTTACAGGGGGTGACAAGACTTTGGGTCTTCTGAAATAGAAAATTAAAGCAATATTTACAGGGGGTAACAAGACTTTCAGTCATCCGAAATAGAAAATTTAAAAAAAATATTTACAGGGGGTGACAAGACTTTGGTCTTCTAAAATAGAAAATTAAAGCAATATTTACAGGGGGTAACAAGACTTTCACTCTTCTGAAATAGAAAATTAAAACAATATTTACAGGGGGTAACAAGACTTTCAGTCATCTGAAATGGAAAATTTACAATATTTACAGCGGGTGACAAGACTTTGGGTCTTCTGAAATAGAAAATTAAAAAAATATTTACAAAGGGTGACAAGTCTTTTGGTCATCTGAAATAGTAAATTAAAACAATATTTCCAGGGGGTGACCAGACTTTCGGTCTTCTGAAATAGAAAATTAAAAAATATTTACAGGGGGTGACAAGACTTTCAGGCATCTGAAATAGAAAATTAAAAGGATATTTAAAGGGGGTGAAAAGACTTTCGGTAATCAGAATGAGAACATTAAAAAAATATTTACAGGGGGTGACAAGACTTTCGGTTATCTGAAATATAAAATTAAAAGAATATTTACAACGGGTGACAAGACTTTCGGTCTTTTGAAATAGAAAATTAAAACAATATTTTCAGAAGTAGACAAGACTTTCGGCCATCTGATATAGAAAATTAAAACAATATTTACAGGGGTTAACAAGACTTTCGGTCTTCTGAAATAGAACATTAAAAAAATATTTACAGCGGGTGAAAAGACTTTCGGTCTTCTGAAATAGAAAATTAAAACAATATTTACAGGGGGTGACAAGAATTTCGGTCATCTGATATAAAAAATTAAAAAAATATTTACAGGGGGTTACAAGACTTTCGGTCTTCTGAAATAGAAAATTAAAACAATATTTACAGAGGGTGACAAGACTTTCGGTCCTTTGAAATATAAAATTAAAAAATATTTACAGCGGGTAACAAGACTTTCGGTCATCTGAAATGGAAATTTTAAAAAATATTTACAGGGGGTGACAAGACTTTTGGTCTTCTGAAATAGAAAATTAAAAAAATATTTACAGGGAGTGACAATACTTTGGGTCTTCTGAAATAGAAAAGTAAAAAAAAATATTTACAGGGGGTGACAAGACTTTCGGTCTTCTGAAATATAAAATTAAAACAATATTTACAGGGAGTGACAAGACTTTCGGCCATGTGAAATAGAAAATTAAAAAAATATTTACAAAGGGTGACAAGACTTTTGGTCATCTGAAATAGTAAATTGAAACAATATTTAGAAGGGGTGACAAGACTTTCGGTCTTCTGAAATAGAAAATTAAAACAATATTTATAGGAGGTAACAAGACTTTGGGTCTTCTGAAATAGAAAATTAGAACAATATTTACAGGGGGTGACAAGACTTTCGGTCTTCTGAAATAAAAAATGTAAAAAATATTTACAGGGGGTGACAAGACTTTCGGCCCTTTGAAATATAAAATTAAAAAATATTCACAGCGGGTAACAAGACTTTCGGTCTGCTGAAATAGAAATTTTAAAAAAATATTTACAGGGGGTGACAAGACCTTTGGTCTTCTGAAATAGAAAATTAAAAAAATATTTACATATGGTGACAATACTTTCGCTCTTCTGAAATAAAAAAGTAAAAGAAATATTTACAAGGGGGTGACCAGACTTTCGGTCTTCTGAAATATAAAATTAAAACAATATTTACAAGGAGTGACAAGACTTTCGGTCTTCTGAAATAGAAAATTAAAGCAATATTTACAGGGGGTAACAAGACTTTCGGTCTTCTGAAATATAAAATTAAAACAATATTTACAAGGAGTGAGAAGACTTTCGGTCATGTGAAATAGAAAATTAAAAAAATATGTACAGGGGGTGACAAGACTTTCGGTCCTTTGAAATATAAAATCAAAAAATATTTACAGGGGGTGACAAGACTTTTGGTCTTCTGAAATAGAAAATTAAAACAATATTTACAAGGAGTGACAAGACTTTCGGTCTTCTGAAATAGAAAATTAAAGCAATATTTACAGGGGGTAACAAGACTTTCGGTCTTCTGAAATATAAAATTAAAACAATATTTACAAGGAGTGACAAGACTTTTGGTCATGTGAAATAGAAAATTTAAAAAATATTTACAAAGGGTGACAAGACTTTTGGTCATCTGAAATAGTCAATTGAAACAATATTTACAGGGGGTGACCAGACTTTCGGTCATGTTAAATAGAAAATTAAAACAATATTTACAGGGTGTGACAAGACTTTCGGTCTTTTGAAATAGAAAATTATAACAATATTTACAGGGGGTGACAAGACTTTCGGTCTTCTGAAATAGAAAATTAAAACAGTATATACAGGGGGTCACAAATCTTTCAGACCACCCTGTACACCTAAACGATACGATTGGAGACCCTAAGATTGCGAAAACTAGGATAAAGCACAGCGAATACCCTATAGGAACGACCGGTGTATACTTCGTTGGGGAGAACAGCGTCGAAAGCCGCCCTTGTTGAAGAAGTGCCGAGTCATTCCCACAAATTGGACCTCTGTAGGTAGTAATGAAAAGCGGTCGAAGACTCGTCAGTTTTCGACCTTAGTATGACAATGTCTTCGAAGCGTACAAATCCTTCTTAAGAGATGGATGAGAAAATTAATTGCAGTTAAATTGACAGTTACTCAACTTATGGGCAAATATAATTAATTTTACACGTAATATTTGAACTTGTAGAATTAAAAGGAATTGGCGTTGTTATGAGAATCTTTTATTCCTGATTCCCCGAAACTCTACAATTTCATTTCTTTCCCTCAACTTCGTAGGGAGGACTTTTGTAAATTAAATTTAAGTTTAAAAGCAACGAAGGCATTTGTAGAACGTTTACAAAGAGAAATCTGGAAAGTAGTGAAAAAAGAAGAAGTGAAAACGTGTCGGTAAGGTTGCAGATGTCAGCTGTAGCATGCTGTCCCATGCTAAAACTGACAGTGTGGTCTGGAACGCCTGTCATTCCGATAGGCTTCAGATGTAGCTGGGGATTTACACATGCTACACCATCATCTGATTACAGGCTACCATCAGAGAGTGAAGTGGCATGCAAAATAGAAGATACTATCATTACTTATTGGCCCATCAGCTTTTCGTATAAATCTGAGAGATGACTTTTGCCCTTAATTTACAGTTTCATCTTTTATTCTTTGTATATAATATTAGCATCCCCTTCCATTCTTTTTTTCATTCAACCTCCCCATCCAAGCACACCCACAACGTGAATGTCTCTGTTATTATGAATGACATTCTCAGAGACCGTTTCCGTCGTGTCCATGAAGCAGCCGTGTGAAAGCGCACCACTTCCATCTAAACAGAAACTACTCCTTTTATTTGAGCCAAGAAGATTCAGTTTCTTGCCTTTTATCCCTTATTCACCCTCGTATTGATTGAAGACTAACTTGGTAACCGTGATAATCGTCTAATAGAAATATCCCATTCGTCTCACTCCTTTCAAACTTGTTAAAATTAAATTTAAACAAATGTGTGTACACCACACAACCACATTTGCAAGTATTGCCATTTATTTTCAGGAAACATTGTGCACTTTAATGAGCTCTTGCCTAATATTTCTTATGTGCTTACCGCCGAATATTATAAAACTAGCAAATTCATATTTTCAGTGTTCTAAGGAAGATCACAGTAATGACAGTGCAGAGACCATGGAATCTATTAATTGTGAGAATGTTCACTTCAACTTTGCAAAATTTATCTAATTCTTTTGTAGAAGCAGTTAAGTAGGAATGTAAAACCCAAAGTACTCTAAGAAAAGCCAGAATAGTTATCATCCAGTGAACGCTAAAAGTGCATTGGTTGTGAAAATATTTGCATTCTGCTAAACGCATATACACTTTGATTTTCATCTAGAAGTTCTCATTTTGTTACATTTCAACATCTATAGGCCCCAAGCTTTTGGCAAATCATGACAAACGCCACTTGAAATCCTTACACATATAGACCTCTCAACTCAATCCCTTTCAACCACCAGGAGCCCAAAATCACCAACGATACCAGAACTAAATCTCTCTAAAAAGAAATAGTTCGGGCCTATACACAGTTTGTTTCAAAGATAATAAAGACTACCACACTGACCATAGGAACATGATTTTATTCCCTTCTCCGAAGGGCAAAATATCCAACTAGAAAACGATCAATAGTCGAGAATGGCATTAAAGACGATATGTTTAACTTGGATAAGAAAACTGTTTGAATGTTGTTTTTATTTACTACAATACCAGTTTCAGTTCTTCATGCAACTCTATTGTCTTCAAGCACCAGAGCCCGAAAATCAGTAAACCTACTACCAAATTAGGCATAACTTGTCTTTATTTGTCATTCATATAGTATAAAACTGCGTTTAATATGTTTAAGCGAACAGTACATATACACTGATTGTCGAGGTTAAGTGAGTGGGTAATCCCAGTCCCACTTCCTGGACATATATTTTATTACCGCACCGAGGTGAAGCGGAGGTGAAAGTTTCCAATACACCTACCTTAGCCACTTCCGGTAAATAAGAATAGCCCCGGTGCGTACCTTTTTGATCAAAACTAAGATGATGATCCCCTGAGTGTGTCCCCACTCAGTAAAAGCCAACCGTGGGTGGATCGGTGTAATATTGAGATTTAAGCCGAGTGGATTGCTTAATAATTGCCAAAGGATCGTCCAAAATAGTTAAACACACAGTTACACAAATAATCTTTAATGTACATGAATTTGAAATAAGCAACAGCGTATATAGATATAAATAGAATTAACCTTTACACTGAATAAGTAAGTCTACAAAAATGTCGTGGGGATTACTTGAAAATTACTCACTAGGATGCTTGCGTCTTAATGACACCCGACAGCATGAATGGAATGGTATTATTTAATTAAACACTGAATTAAGTAAGCACTTCTAATACTCGAGGTTATGGGTTCAAGATGGGAATTCTAGTTCACAAATAAACTGGTGAAGTTAGGGGAGAGGATAGTTCCATTTTACGATACCTTTGAGTTCATAAGTATGTTTGAGAATGACGGTGAAGTTCTTCTGGTGACGATAATCGCACTTAGTCCGGCCGTCTAAGGTTACCGAATGAGAGGGTAATCCTAGACCGGTGATATAATGATCCTATGCCGGATCACGAAGGTAAGCTAAACGGTGACTCAAATCGAACTTCTTCCTCGAAGTACCTGTCCAATTATTCGCTCCTGGAGTGGGTAGCCAAAACCGATTACCTAGCTACGTCTAGGGTAATCCGTAGAGGGAGGTCCAGTGTAACCTCAGACTCTGAAGGGGGGGGGGACTGCAGAAAGTTTGGCACCTACAAGTACCGTGACGGCAACAACCAATTCTCCGAGAAGTTCCTTCCTTCAGCGGGCGAACGGTTTCCTTTGTGGATCGAGCTTCACACACTAGACGTAGGTCCAATATCTTCTGTCTGACTCTAGGGAGAAGTTTTCCTTTTATTTTCTCGCGAGCAGAAATTGAGAGAGAGCACCGAATTCTCGTAAAATCCGTATAGCCGCGCGAAAGACCTTTTTCATATGTGGGCAGAGAGTATGTCTTTCGCACCTTCGAGCCATCTCGGAGTTTACGATGGCGCGAAAAAGGGCGACAGAGAATTCGAGACGACTGGGATATTTAGAAATACGGGAAGGGCACGCGGCTTGTGTCTGAGTATTTCTGCGTACACTTATGTACGCGGTATTTAGACTTCTCTTCTGATAGATGGTGCATAAGGCTTCAGTATTAGTCATGTACTAAAAAAACATAACACTCTAACACTCTTTCCTATTCAAGTGTGACAAGATGCTTGTTCCTAGAAATACGAAAGCAATGCTACCGGTGCTGTCTAAGATTTGGAAGCAGATACGTGGCGACAAACGTCTAAGGATGTTATGCTCGATGCTGATGTCTTGGGAAGAGCCATCTTCAGAACCTGTCTCAGAGTTACATGCAACTCCCATAAGGCTTCCCTTGCTCTTAACTCGAAAGGTTCAGGGTTTGATTGGAGTCTCTCGGCAGCATATGCACGGGCACATCTGTGCGTTGACGATATGAGGCCATCAGCGAATCTGGAAGACGCTAAAATTGCGCATACAAGCACAGAACGCACTTCGGACGGGGTAAAGCGAGTGGCGTCTCGTCTGCGACGACAAAGAGGCTCTCTGTAGAAGGCGTACTGAAAACACCAGTCGCCAATCGGAAATCGATGTAGTGGATTAAATCCACCTTCCCCAAAAGATGTTCGTGCGCTGAGGGATAAATATATAGTCATTATTTAAGCGAACAACGAAGCTATAAAACAGGAGTAGGCTAGGACTTTCTGCTCTTCACCTGCTGAACACCGTGGAGCGTATAACATCCATGAAGCGGGTACAAGAGACGCTACGGCTTCAAATATGCGGCTCACAAGTGAGGATTGAGTCAAATACAAAACAAAGGAATCGATGCGAGTCCAGCATGTCCAAGTGAGCTCCATTTAGGTCTTAGAGAATCAACTACCTGAATGAGATCTCCCAGTGGAACCAATGACGAAAGAGTTTTGTGGTGTACAGCAATGGATGGAAAAGCTGAAGATACAAATGTCGCTAGTAAAGTTACAGACTGGGAAAGAGAGAAACTACGAAGAAAGTTTTGAGCCCATTTTTAAGAATGCGAGCCAAGACAGTGCCGACACATGGAATTATAGTTTTAAAGAGGAGAGCTACGAGAAGGATAGTCACTTTGATAGCTTAGGAAGTGATTTAACTTGCTTCGGCCACAATAATTCAAAGTAAAACCCAATCCGCTCTTTTTACCTTGATACTCCCTTGAATATCTTTTCCTCCCTGTTATTCCTGCACGTACCGTAATTGTACAACCGTATGGACGAAAGTGCTTTCTTGCAAAATATTTTTCTGATTGCCTCCTTTTGATGTTTCACTTTCTAATAGTTTTAGCTAGATTAAGCAATCTCTGTTATGCGAAAAATTATCATCTAATTACTTTATTGTCTTTATCACTATACCAAGTTTCGTTATTTCAAGGAATCTTTATCAAGGTTTTCTTATCTTCTTTAAGTTTTACTCGCATATTCCTTTGTTTTGCTTTTTCCTTGCCTATATGTCTTTTTACATTGAACGATATATGCTATTCAATTTTTTTCCACTTTCAAGACGGCTTAATTTTCCTTGTATCTTTTCCCTGAATAGAACTACTAGTTTAATTCAATTTTTATACTGTATATAGTGTTGAGCTTCCCTTGTACTGTGAACCTTGATCATCATTCTACTTTAAAGGAGCCTTCCCGTGAAGACGACTTATTCATTTATCTCGTGTTTTTTCTTATTTTCTCTAAGCCCAATTTACTTCTCTCTACCTGATTTAATTCACCTCCATGTCTCATTTTGTAATCAGTTATGGAATATCATATATGATTTTTCGTTGTTTTTCAAAGGAATCGCTGTCTTAGTTTGTAGCTTCTTTATTATTTCCATCATCACATTTATTGTTAATTCATCTTTCACCCGTTATTAGCATACTCCGGTTCCCCTTTGATTTTTTTGATTTTTGTCGATTTGTTTCTTTAATACTTTTCTTTTAATGTATTTATCTTAACATGTTTATCTAATCCAGTTTTAATACGCATTTTTATACATATGGTTCAAATTTCGCTCTACTTCTATTTTATTTGTTAGCGTTCCAACCGCTGTATCGATTTTTAATCGTGAACGTGTGTTTGTCAGTTTTGCGTTCATTTTTCTGAATTTAGCATTTTAGCTACTTTGGCGCCTTCTTTCTTCCCACCAAATTCGTTTGGTTTTCTTAAATTTTATTTAAGCTTCCCTTTTCTTATGACTAATTTTTTTTTTAGCTCAAAACGTTCGTTTACTTTAAACTACTTTTACTTGTTCACTAGGATATTTGTGACTGTCATTAGATAACTACCGGATCACCCCAAACAAACGGGCCTGCACACACTTTTTGTGATATATCCTTCACTCATTCACTAATCACCCTTAATTTGCAGGACGTGACAGAAGCAACGCCTGGGATCACAACTAGATCTCAATGGGAGCTTTAGCAAAGAATATACTGCGTCAAACATTACAAGACAGGCTCGTTCAACAAAGTGCAGCACACTTTCGTGCATCAGTTGGAATGTCAAAAAGCCCCCTCCAAGAGCAGAATGTAGGACTGGGTGGACCACTTCGAGAACTATGGGACAGTGGAGAACCTCAATGCAGACAGTGACAACCGTCCAAGCCATTCAGGACGGCCTAGGAAACGTACAGCTGACCTGGTAGAGAGCGTGTGAGAGTCAGTTCAGCAGAGTCCAAAACGCTCTGTGCGCAAGCAAAGTCAGCCCCTCCGTATATCCCATGAGACTTGCAGAAGAGTGCTAGTAATGAATGTAAAGGCCTCCCCATACAGAATACAGACGAAGCAGACCCTTAAAGCCTCAGATAAGGAACATAAAAAGGCTATCACAGTCAAGATACTGGAGAAGATTCAGGAGACCCCCAACTTTCCTTAGCCTCCTTTGGACCTCAGATGAAGCTCACTTCCATCTTGAAGGAAAGGTCAACTCGAAGAAAAATGTCTTCTGGGAGACCTCCAGACTAAATTAGGTAACCACCAACCCCCTACACTCCCCTAAGTGCACGGTATGGACTGCAATCTCAGCCAGAGGCATTATCGGACCATTCTTCTTCGAGGAATCTGGCGCGACAGTGACAGTCACCAAGGAGCGGTATGTTGAGGGACTCAAAACCTTCAAGAGAGAGCTGCAGACTCTGTTCCCGTTGCTTATGGGAAAGTTCTGGTTCCAGCAAGATGGAGCAAGCTCTCACAACTCAAACCTGTCCTGATATTGGCTAAAAGAGAAATTTCGGGGCCGTGTGATCAGCCTCAAGACTGATTTTGAGTGGGCACCTGACAGCTTAGACCTTAGCCCCCAGAATTCATTCTCTGGGGCTAACCTAAAGACAGTGTACGCATAGAGACCTAGGACCATCACAGAACTCAAGAAAGCCATCAGGGAGGAGATTAGAGCCATTAGTCGGTCGGTTTGTAAGGACGCCATGGACAACTTTGTGCTGCGCCTCAAGAAATGCACAGAGCTAAATTGAGGTCATCTCGAACATGTGCTCTAGAATAATGAAGAAAAGTCCAAAGACTCTCATGTTTTTATATGGTGTTTTTAAACACAATGAATTAGTTATCACCAAAGTTTCAGTCAATCGTTGCAGAAAATTAAGAAATGAGGCCTATCGAAAGTTGGGGTCCGTTTTTAGGGGGTGACCCTGCATTATACGTCATTTTGATGATTTCTTTTCACTTCGATACCGCCCAAATTTACTCATCATTGTTTGTGCCTGTCTCTTTATTTTTTGTCACCATAGGTTAGGTTTTATTTTAATTTAGCGAAACCTGTCTTCTACATATTTACTATATATATATATATATATATATATATATATATATATATATATATATATATATATATATATATATATATATATACTGTGCGCATCGGAAATATATACATTTTTGCCGGATCCGAAATATATACATCAGAAAATGCTCATAGGCTTCAGATTCGTTCCGGCCACAAATTGAATGAGAGAAGCTTGTGATGACGCCAGAGGGTGGGGTAGGCTCTAGCGACATGCATACAATCGTCAAACCGCTGCTTAGAGCTCATTGAGAAAGATTTTTTTCGCGCATTTTCTGGAGTGACTCTTTTTGCTTTTACGCCAAATTTGACGCCGTATAACTTCGCTCTTTGAAGTCAAAATGGGGAGATCTAAACTTTCCATGGTACAGAAAAGTCGTGTCAAGGCATTATTAGAAAATGGCATGGCTGTAATACGTGCAGACCTTAAGGTCACGCGTATGTCTATTTACAACCTTCGGAAAGCAGCAGAATCAGTACCTCGAGGGACAGTGGGTCGGTAAGGACGTCCAATACTTCAGTAACCTGGCCAGTTCTATGCCCCGGAGACTGAAGATGGTCATCAAACATAAGAGAAATATGAAAAATACAAATATGTGAAAATAAAAGCCTGTAATTTGACTTTACTTGTTTTATTTGCCTAAAATTATAGATGTATAGATTTCCAATGCGACAACTGTATAGTTTTATTAATTTTTTGTTGTTTTACTTTATCAACTTTTTTCTGTTTGAATATTTCATTTAGAAGTATGACTTAGACGGTTACCTTCCTCTGTTCGTTTACACAACTCATTTCCTGAATGGATTAGACAAATTTCTTTCCTCGGTTGGATTATACAATTAACTTCCTCTATTAGATTACACAAATTCCTTTCCTCACTGGGATCGCACAAATTCCCTTCCTCGTTTGGATTACACATATTCTCTTCCTCGTTTGGATTACACATATTCTCTTCCTCGTTTGGATTAACTCAAACTAACCCCTTTTAGACGTTTAATCTGGTCACATTGATGCCTTTTCATGTCGATACACATAACTACTTTTGGCCTTTCCTCTCCTTCATCTAACTAGTGCCAATCCCTAAGATGACCATATATCACCCCATCACTTCTACTCCTCGAGCACTCGAATCCTCAATCAAAAAAAACCTATCAGAGAAAATTTATCCAACACTTAGATCATTGTAAGAAAACATTGCAAAATTACACCCCTCCTACATAGATTGTTTACCGACTCAGCCTTTTTTGTACAACTCCCGCAAAATTAAGAGATACCAATCAGATAACCCATACAACTGCTTAATAAAGTATTAACTTTAAATGAAGAATACGAGCTAACCTTTACTAAATTCCATATTCAGAACCCAGCATCTTTCCAAATGAATTATTTTGGTTTACATTTGATGAATTTTAGTTTGGTTTCTTCCTTCGATACTTTAATTCTTCAATAAAATGCGTAACTCTCAAACCACCTTTAAATACCTATCATTGGAGTGACCAATTAGATAAATTACTTTACGCAAAACTCGACCTTCCTGTTATTTAATTAATGATCGTGTAACTAATTTTTTTCGTCATCCTCTTTATTTATTGGAATTATTACCTCAGATAACCAAGTTATTTGGACTACCTAATGAGGACCAAATATGTAACATACAGAGAGGACAACAACTACGATGTTATTCGGCCTCTAAAAGGTTAGAACGTGTTCTTCCTTACGAGGGAGAGTCGTTACATTATGTGCCCAAACAGTGTAACGAAAGTACATCCGGCACTAGCCCAATTAAGACTATTGTGTGATGAATTGCAAATTAATTATTGGCATCGAAAGAAAAATAATAATCATTGCATGATAGTATTATTCCTAAACAGTTTATATTGATCTTATAAAATAATAATAATCATAATTAAATAAGTATAGGAGGATGATAATAATCAGAATAATATAAAATAATAATAATGAGAATAATACTGATAGTAATATAATAATGATCGTGTTAATTGCAAACAAGATAGCAGTCGAGAATAAAGCAATAATTTAAAAGGGAAAATGTATATTTCAAAGTGCATGGCAAAAATGACAGTCAAGTGCCGCCCGATCTGACGATGTCGGAAAAATTCTTTGTAGTCTTTCGACGATTTGAGATAGGCGAGGCAGAATCTCCCCCAACCCCCACCTCCCCACCGACCCCCCTTAGCCTTATAGCAGTTGAGATACAAATTCATGATATCTGAAAATCATCCTATAAAATGCTTTAGTTCTATGAACAAAGAGTAATCGTTATTTACCAACCACGAACATCAAACCCTTTCTAGATCGCTTAAAGACCCCGAACTCCGAAAGATACTCGTACCAGTAAGACCCAAACCACCCCTTACCCCTCTCAAACTAAATCGACGATCCTCAAACAAACGCGCGCACTTAAGCACACTCATAACGCTCACCGCTTATTATCCATCTATCTCATTAATCGCCTTCTAGGCTTGGACCCATCTTCCTCATCGGTCTCCTTACCGTCAAACCATTAGCGACTATTTCCGTTGTTACTTACAAAAACCTTAATAGAGAGATTTGATGTTTGGTCCCAGTCGAAAGGGTCTCTACTATTGAAGTCTTGTTATGCTAGTTACACGGACTCTTTCCTCACTATCCGACATATAATGGGTTGGCGGTCACCATGAACCAGCTCCTACCCCTCAACTGTTGCCAATTCACGATCTTTGCCAAGGATCTCGAGGACATCCGTATAGAAGACTTCCTTGAAGATCACTCTCTCCAGGAAGTCATGAAGTTCTTCTTATTTAAAAAAAAATGTTGGAAAGGCAAGGGTGACCACATAACACTCCTGTTATCATTTAACTACCTTTCCCCACCCCCCAACCAACTCACACACATTTACTGAAGTGTGGGCGACTCCTAGGAGCAACTGCAAAATTAAGGTCCGCTTGTATGAACCAGCCTCCACATGGTACATGGTACTTTAAATGTAACAGGTTTGGACATGTCAGCTCTACCTACAGAACGAGTGTGGCATTGTATCTGAAATGTGGCCTTGAGTTTTCCTCTCCCTTTTGCCGAGTAAACCGTCACTGCTCTAGTTGCTCAGGAGAGCACCTAGCACTCTCGCGCGACTGACCAACTTTTAAGTTTAAATCGGAAGTGAGGTTCCTCCGATATACAGCTTTCTTGCGTGTTCGAGAGGCGTGGGAGTATGTACATGCCGCCATTGCTCCTCGAGTTCATAGACTAACGTCCTATACCCGACCATCTGCCTTCGTCAAACCACCACACTCAACAACACTCACTGCCCGCATCGCGGTATCGTCCACACCTTTACACCTCTCCAACTCTCTTGAGTTTATTTCCCATCAAAGTAGCAAGCACCACTTGGCCCCGGTGTCCGCAGCCAATGGTCCTCCCGCTCAACTAGACCAAAGCGGAAGACCCCATCGAAAACCTAATCTCGAGGGAAAGATCTGCGTTTCTCCACCAGACATAGAGGCCATTCAGCCGACGTCCCAGGTCACATATCTCTTGCTAAGCGAGATGCGAAGAGGAGCAGCTCTTGTCGTCCCCTCTGCGTGTGTCTCCACTTATCCTGTCCTCCTCCATATCTGTGGTCAGCATTATAGAGGAGTAGGTGCATGCGCTTTCTAGCTTACCTCTCGAAAGTTACCAATTCCTCTCAGTGGAAGAAGAAATGAGGAACCTCTTTGGTGCCTCCACGCTACCTTCGTCTAACCACTCAAAAGACCCCAACCCCCAGGCCCTTCTAGCAATCCCTTCCCTCAGACCCACCCTAAATACTCTTCCTCAAATCATTTGCCGAAACCATTTCTCCCATTCGCCTCCGAAATACCTCTTCCTCACAAGCACCTCCTGAAAACCATCATCACTGGCCCTTCCCAAAACTCCCAACTCGCCAGCTTCCCCTTCCCCTACCTCTCAAGTTCATCCCAGCAAATCCTTCCCTTTCCCTTGGTCTTTTCTTAATACTGGCTCTACCCCTTTCACCTTCTCTTCTCCCCCTTAATCTATCACTCCTCCTTTCTCACCTAAACTATTACTCCCTAAACTTGTATTCTGCTATTCACAAAGTTATGTAATAATATAGCATAGATATAAAAACAGTTTTTTAAACCGGTGGGAACAAATGTATCTTATATAATAGATGTCTAAAATACAGGTAAATCTCAAAGATAATTATTAAATTCAGTATTATACCTTTAGCTGGCGTCCACAAAATACAATTCAATTTTCTGATGTGTGAAAAAAAAATTGGATCTGACAGAGATAGTGCTCACTCCTGTATGAGACGCTGTCATTTATTATCGATGCTGTGTAAGATAACTATTATTAATGATCAATGCCCTTTCCTCAGACTCAGAGAAAGAAATTCAGGTTCGACCCCCCTCCCCCAATTTTTACCCTGTATCCGCCAATGCTTTCCTGCTTTATGTTTCCCTCGTTTCTAATAATGTACTGCTGGACTTCTCTTTCGCTGTATCCCAGGAGGATCTTGGTAGCAACCATTTTACAGTTTCTCTCTCGCTACTCCACCCTAGCCCAACTACAAGGAAACATATAGTAGTTCCGAAGAACAGACTGCGACTGTTTCTCTGCCGATACAGCTTGCTCCCATACGGTGTTTAATTTTCGCACGATTAATCAAGCCCTAAACTACATCAACTGACTAATTTTCTCTTTCGCTCACTCTTCTATCCTCCGATCTTCTATCTCGGTCCGTCCCTTGATGATCTCCCTAGTGTAGTGACCCAAATTTGCGATAACAATGCAAATCGTAGATACTATCGTACCGGTCTCCATAAAATACAGATGAACCAGGCAAGAGTAGTTCTACGACGTTTTCTTAGAGAGGTTCGCTGCGCCTAGTCAGGAGCGTAGCCAGGATTTTAAAAAGGGGGTGGCTAAATTTCGAGCGAGGAAAAATAATTTTACTATATTTTTCTCTTGCTATTTTATATACAGGGTAGTCCAAAAGTAGGTGGAATAGGTTTGTGTAAATAGTTTGTTGTTCTAGTGTAAATAAGAATTTCTTATTTACACTAAAAAGTTAAGTCTACGTCCTGCAGTAGAAGCAAATCGGTCAATAACTGCATCAATACTTGGGGCGTCAGATCGGTGGATTTGTAGCATCAGAAGAGATTCCAGGCGTTTCTCCACCATCGAAGCTCTGATTCCAGTCAAAGTACGTTCCAATTTGGTAAAGCAACGTTCTGCTTCAGCTGTTGTAATAGTAATAGTTGCCACAATTTGTAGTATGACTGCAATGTTTGGAAATAAAGAAGTATGATCAAGTGCTTCAATAGCTGATTTTTGACGGTCATCCTTTGAGACTCTTCACTTCTTGCACCACAATTCAAATTCAGCTCTGATCGTGCTTGGTAGATCAGTAAAATAGTCAGAATATGTGGATATTCCTTTTTCCAGCTTTATCCACTGCTCATTCTGGTCTTCGTCTATGAAGTAAGGTATAACATATGAGAGTATGACTGCTTTCTGTTGACTTGGACCAAATCGAAGCTTGATATCACTGACAACGTTATCAATTGTCAGAAAGAAATAATTTATACGAAAATATGTTTCATCATTATCATCCTGCTTTTCGATCCCAGCCACTGCCTGATACACAGATCTTGTTGCTGGAATACGTGGTTCGTTAATTGTAATACCAATTAGTTCTGCAAGACTTGTCAGTTCAGTAAACAACTTTGAAAACACATCCTGTAACCGTAGGTCTTGTAAAGATTCCAACAGATTATCCACACCAGTCATTGCATTGATGAGATCATTATCCACTGTTTGCAGTTGTCTAGTTAGTGGAAGCAAGAGAACACACACCTCTTCCAAAATTATAAGTGACACAATAAACTCAGATCAAGAATTTGAATTTTGTAAAATGGTTGCTGCCTTTCTTGACTCACTTGACTGCCATGTTGTTTTTATGATCAGTAAGGCTTCTTCAACAAACCGCAGTAAACATCTCATACAGGTAATTGCAGTATGTCGTTCGATGAATCTAGTGGTGCAAAGAGTTTTTTTCAATTGCTTCTTAGAGAATTGTGTGCCACTCGCATCATCAATGCAATCTTTTAAGAGCTCTGTACGTTTTGCACTTGAATGGAAAAATGATGATATGTCACGCACAGTCTCAAGTGCATTCTGAATGGTTGCTACTTTGATTGTACTTGCAGCTCTGAGGTTGAGACGATGCATTGCACAATGGAAATAATGAACTTGAGGAGCTTCACTCTGAAAGTAGGTTGTAGCTCCCACACGTTCACTTGACATAGAACTGGCATTGTCATATTCTTGCCCGATACACTGCTCCAGTGAGAGACCACATGGTCTGACCCCCCTCAATAATGTTTTACCAATGGCTACTCCAGTTAAACTTACTTTCATTTCCTGATTAATGGTGTATTCAAAACAATGCCAGTGATTATTCTCATCAGGAAGCACATACCTAATTATTACAGCCATTTGTTCACGCTTTGCTCTATCTGTGATTTCATCGGCAATAATTGCCCCAAATTTGGCTTTCTTGATTCGTGTTAATACTGATTCTTTTACCAACGACCCTGCAGAACTAACCAAAGCATTTTGTATATCAGCAGATTGATATGTAGCATTTCCTTTTGAGGTTTCAGCATGTTTTCTTAAAGCACTATCATCAGAACGTATTCGGAAGCGTAATAGAGCTCTGAAATTTCCATCATTGACACCTGGTATTTTCCATCAGAAGATGTTGTTCCACACTCTTCAGCATGACCACGTAAAGCTATGTTTTGGTGACGACAAAACAGGATTTTATCAACAGGCAATGACTGCGCCACTCTTCCCTACGGGGCGGAGCTTGCGATTCGCTACTAAAATTAAATAAAATTTAAAATATAAAAAAGCAGCAATGGTTAAATTTTTATTAATTTTCTGAACTTCGCCAATTATAATAATTTTAAAAAGGAACTCTAAACTAAATTTTCCTCCTTTCAAAATATCACGTTGCTAAAATATAATTATAGAAGAAGATATATAAAAATAAATTTTCTGAACTTCACCATTGGTAATTCTTTGGGTTTTAAAAATTTCACAAAATTTCGATACTAATATTTATTTCTGAATTTTGATAAAAAACATAAGTCATAACCAAACTAAGATGAAATTATTATTCAAATACTTAAAGAAATCCCCTTCTTAAATTATAGAGTTAGTGAAGTGATGATGATGACGGAATTTCAGTTTCTAAGTTTGGTGTCCAGGGTTGTAGAAATAATGCCCGTCCCTCAAGGGTTAATACGAGGGGCGGTCAATAAGTTTTTCGAATCGGTAGGGCAAAACAGAGGAAGGGGGATGGCTGTTTGTGGGAGTGTTAGTACAAGTTATGACAAGTCGGGACCTGCAGTCGCACGCTCCTGCCTCGTCTATTTAAGAAGCAGTAGCTGATCGCAAATCGTCAGTCACAAATTTTTCAACAATGGAGAAGGTTGAGCACCGCGCAGTGATCAAATTTTTGACCACGGAAGGCAAGAATGCAAAAGAGATCCATGAACGCATGGTTGCAGTGTACACCGACACCGCCCCTTCCTATGCAACCATTGCTCGCTGAAATAGGAAGTTTCGCCATGGTCGTGAGTCCCTTGAAGATGACCCCCGTCCAGGACGCCCGTCAGACGTAACCAACGCGGACAATGTGGCCCGTGTGGAGAGGATCATCCTCGAAAATCGACGGGTGAAGGTCGAAGAAATTGAGCGAGAACTTGGAATATCACATGGAAGTGTTATCAACATCATCCACGACAATTTGGCCATGACCAAGGTCTCTGCCCGTTGGGTCCCTAGAAACCTCACGCCCCATGATCGACTTCAACGTCGTCAAAGTTCGGAGGAGCTGCTGCTCCTGTACAACCAAGACCCGGCGGGATTCGAGTCACGCATAGTGACAGGTGATGAAACATGGGTCCATCACTGGGATCCCGAGACCAAGCTCAAAAGCATGGCCTGGAAGCACAGGAGTTGTCCGACCCCCATCAAGTTCCGGGCCCAACCCTAGGCCGGGAAGATCATGGCCACCATCTTCTGGGATTCTGAGGAAGTGTTGATGGTGGACTATGCGCCTCGTGGAAGGACCATCACAGGCCAATATTACGCCGAGGAACTGGCTGGGTTGAAGAAGTGCATCCGTCAGAAGCGGCGCGGCAAGTTGACACGCGGTGTCCTGCTCCTCTACGACAATGCCCCTGTCCACAAGGCTAAAGTTGCACAAGCTGTCCTGCGTGAGTGCGGATTCGAGGAGCTCAACCATCTCCCCTACAGTCCAAATCTGGCCCCTGGCGACTACTTTTTGTTCCGACAGCTCAAGGCTGCACTGCGTGGACGCCGGTTTGGGGACGATGAAGATGTCCAGCTCGCCGTCCAAGAGTGGATTGAACAGCAGTCGGGAGATTTCTGGTTGTCGGGAATTCGAAACCTCAGGGACAAGTGGCGCGAGTGCATGAAGTCGAGGGTAGTTATATTGAAAAATAATATAACACTTTTCCTCATATCTCGTTTCCTTATATCCAAATTGCAAAACTTATTGACCGCTCCTCGTATATGTCCAACTGCATGACCAATATCATTTGCTGGAGTTACAGCATCTGTAAGTGCCACTGCTTTGCCAGAAGTGCTACTTTCAGGTTATTGCTGCTGATTCTGTCGATATTCACCTTGTTATGGCTGAGATTGCCTCTTAAAATATGATAATATAGTCTGTTTTTTCTTTTTTGTTGGTGGAAGTGTTGATTCATCATTACCATCAGCAAACATTATTCAATCAATCTGAAACAAAAGTAAAAAACGGAATTAAAATGGATGTAGGTACTGTAAATATACAGTAAGAGTGTGTATATATATATATATATATATATATATATATATATATATATATATATATATATATATATATATATATATATATATATATATATATATATATATATATATATATTACTGTAAAATGAAACATTATCCAAACAAAAATAACACCAACATTATCAAAAATTACAACGGCGATGCCAGACGCACGACGAATCCTCGAAAAAAAAGTAAATTATTTATCATAAAAGGTTATTTATTCAATAATTTCCGACTATTACGTTCACAGGGTTTTATTGTTCATATATTAATCGCATACGATTATTTTGAACACAATAATTTAGTCGAAATCACTGTACGAGCTTTCTTGGCAGAAACTTTCCCGATATTTTTTCTTTGACTCCGGAATGGGAAAACAGATAACTCCCATGGTATTTTGCCTATTAAAAGAAATGTAAACCTCACAAAGACTTAAAAAGTAGTGCAAATGAAGAACAAAAACTGGTACTTACATTCCAAGAAAAAGTTTTCAATTACACCACCGAAATAATACACTAAACATAAAAAATATACCCCGGACTACTCTATGATATATTTCTGGTGTCTAACTCAACAATGAGCTGCTGATGGTATCAAACCCGCTTCGGTTCAAGCAGAGTTAAAATCGCCGATTAGAATTTATGAGGCGCTTACAGTCAACCTGATTTTTCTTTCTCTTTTTTATTTCATATCCTTTCTCTTCTTTCTTTGTTTTTGATGTCCATTTTGGATTGGAGGTGGCTTCGGCCACCCTGGCCACGCCACTGCGCCTACTACGAGTATGTGTAAGTCTGGGCTTTCCGTCCTCCTCACTCGACGTCTAGCGAAGAGATCGTGGCGTGGCGCAGAAATCCGCCAACCTGTCTTCAGGGAAGGTACCTAATCTATATTTGAAGGAGTGGTTTCCGAGAGGCTGGCCTTCCACTTCGTCTCAATTTTACTTCATCATCAGACAACCCACCCCTACACCATTTTCATCCTAATGATGGAGACTATAACGGGGCCTTGTCTATATATGCAAAAGCTGCACCATGCCCGTTCATCCTATCGAACCACTACCCCTCGCCCTGGCAGAATTCCCTACTGCCTCATCCAACATTTCCACATATAGGTGATCCACTTCCTGTTCAATCTGTGCAACCATATCTGGCTGGAGATTAGTTTCTCCTCGGGTTGGATTAGGACAATCAATGTGCGAGCTAAAGCCAGAATCCAACCTCTCGGACGTTTCATACTAGCACCCCATAGCCATGACCTGCTGCCTATACAAACTTATGGAGATGATAGTGGCTTCGGGCATCTCCTCTCAGGCCGAGTTGCTTGAATGTCAGGCTGGTTTTCGCAATGCTCTAGATCCCCTCGTCTGATTTAGCCAACTTATAGGAGCCATTCTCGGGTGTAGTACAAAACTGACTGACTTATTTAGCCACGACTTTTAGGTAGCTTTCTTGGGTCGTAGTACAACACTGGCTATTGTATTTGACACCCGCAAAGATTACGACACTAGTCCCTGCTTCTTTATTATCAATAGTTTGTTATCCTTTAGAATTCGTAGTTTGATTCCTACTTACATTTTCCAGATTTTGTGCCTTTCTTTCGAGACCCGAGTTGGTTCCTCTTACTCGTTTCGTATCACAGGAGCGTTCCCTCGGGTTCGATCCTAAGCGTCCCTCTTCCCCTTTATGATGAACACGGTCACCTTTCTTTCGTCCACTTATCAGCATACACTACGCTGACAACCTTGTGATCTACTACTGCGTTAAGTTTCTTGCCTCGGTCTAATTACTCATCCCTGCGGTTATAGAGAGGGATGTTTTTTCAAGGATCCTCATACTCACTCTACACGTCCTGTGGCATTTTCCGTCAAGGCAGAAACTTAGGGTTTATTCATATCTTGGAGCCAAATACCGCGAAGTGATCCGAGCTTGCTAGCCCTCATCATCGATGTACTCTCCTCTCACGTCTCGCACAATATTGCCGCCACTCAACCTGGTAAGCAATTCTCCCATTACATGGTGTGCTGACTGTTGTGTTGTACAACTCTGCATCACATTAACCAAATCCTAGGTTTCCACTGGCTACAGGTGTTTATCTTTCCTCAGAGAATGCAGATGCTTTTCACAGTCTGCAGGGTCCTCAGCTTATCCCAAATCGCGTTTACACGCTTGTGTCCATTGACCCTCCCAAAGAGTAGTCTATACTCTGGCCTTCCATTACCTATACATGAATATTGGATTTCTTTCAAATGGTCCCCCCTAGATGATGTTACCAGCCATAATCTGTGTCTGAAGCCAGCTTCTGTTCTCTCCATCAGTCCCTCCGCCTTGGTTCACCCTTCCTCAGTGCACAGCAATCTTCACCAATGGCTCCCTGTTTCCTCCATAGCTAGTCTCCTGCCGTTGTGGGTGATGCGTCGGATTGCATTTTTTTCTCTTTGCGCCAGGGAGCCGATTGTAAACAACACAAATGGAAGTCATCCGGTGGTTTTCCATATTATCTACCTACTACTGAATTCCCGCTGCTCAGGGTTTGTGCACTGTCTCAATTCTCATACGATTGCTCTTGAAATGAAGTTTAAGACTTCATAAGCTGGTCACCTTCCGCTGGGTGCAGACATGGAAGCATCTGATCGGTTGGCCTCCGACCCAGCACCCATTCCACATGAAGATCCTTAAAGCACCCGTTACCGAGCTTCATCCTTTCACCACTCCTACCCTTGTGCTGACCCGCCTACGACTGGGTCACACTTGGCTAATTCATGGATACCTGTCCGCAATTTCCCTCCGACCTGCTGTGACTCCATATCTCACGTGCTCGTTTTGCACCCCGTGTACTCCATCCTTCATCACCGGTTCTTCTTTTCTACCCTAAATCAAAATACAAGCGTTTAATCATCGCCGATGGTCCCTTATTCTTTGTAATCTCGTCTCCTTCTCTGCCACCAGACTTCCTTCGATATAATCGCGCATGCGGAGTCCTCAGACTTCGCTTTGACAGTGATGACTCGCTGAGTAAAGCGCATATGCGCGATCAATCTTCGGTGAAAGCAACTTGCAGCGTTTTCACCTGTGGTCAGATAGTTAGACCATACTCGGACCTCTCCCAGCTTTCGCACCAAATGTCTCACATATTCTTTCTTGCTAGGTACATATCAATGATACTCTTACTTGATCCCAGTCTCGTTTGCGCAAAAAATTCATGTCCACCAACGAGAGAACGAAAGGAGAAAGAAATTAAAAGTAATGCACGATTCATTCGTGGGAACCAGGTTGGCCGCAGCCTTTGAAAAGAGAATAAAACAAATATTCTTTATGTAATTAAAATAAAATTCACAAAAATATAGTCTATATACTGTAAGTAGAAAGAGTTATTCTAGACTAAAAACATTTGATCTTTATAATTCAAATTAACACAACGAGGTCATTTCCATACTAATTTTTTGAGAGGTTCTTATAGAAAGTTGAGAAGTGTAAATGTGTAGAAGGTATATAGGACGAGTAGACAATTAGGGGGTGGTAGGGACCGGGAGAACGAGCAAATCTTCCTGATCTACCTACAGGCAGCAAAAATGGATGACCTTTCAGAGCTAAGAATATAAATATTATAGTTTTGGATAAAGGGGAAGCCATTATTCCTTTAAGATAACGTGATTAAAATTAATAACAGTTTAATATAGTCCTTCAGAGATGGTGACCTCGCAAATGTACTTTTATTATAAACAAATGGTGCAACCAGTTAAAAATTAAGGAAACAAAAACAAACCCTAGTGTGGGACGCAAATTATATGAAAGCTGTTTGAATGAGAGACAAATGAAAAATAGACCACTCAAAATTACCATTACAGACCTTCAAATCGAATTACCTAGTGTGCAAAACTAAGGCTCTAAGTTACTCCTGATTTTGTATTAAAAAAAATAGCTTGAAATCAATTTTTTTTCATCGTACCGATGCAGAAATACATTTGAACTCCGATCGAGTCTCGCTATATCATCACTTAGATTTGAATGTAGTTAGAAAGGAGGCTCAAAATAGATGATTTGATGTCAGGAAAACGATACAGGAGACAAATTTTGTTGCTATTTATACCACTGTTTTACAGCTATATATTGGTGCACATCATAGAGATGCTACGGAGTTATAGTTATTCGTGGGGGAGTCGCAGTTTTGGGAGATGGAACTCAGAGAGCTATGAGAATATGGATATTACGAAGTTCGGGCCATCGGATACCATACGGAATAATCGTTCCTGTGGTCCAAGTGTTGTAGAGGTGGAAATAACGTCGACGGAAGCCAAAGAATCTATGGCAGTCAGTGACAGGAGCAGGCATTGGACGTAGTCCAGAGATAGTCTGACAGCTACTCCGGTGTCGTTGGTAGCTCGTGAGCTATCGGTATATATGGAGCTAAGAAGAGGAATGGCAGCCTGTTGGATTACAATTCTATAGCTTCTCATCGGAGCATTCATCTTACCTAAATGATCGAGGGCCAGTTGTAAAAAGCCAAGGAGGAAAGATTACAAAGGAGAATGGTAATGTAAAGGGTGGACTCAATGAACAACTTCCGAGGATGTAGTTGATTGTTGTTAGGAAGTGCAAGCCGAGAGATGCTTGTGATCGGTGGGTGAGATTTTGATAGATTAGTGATGAAGCAGACATTTTGTCTGGATGTATTTACGAAGCATCCTATTGGATCATCAGTGATCGAGGCGGGCAAGAGGGCTAACATTACAATGTGCTTGTAGACTCAAAACAGCGAAGTACCCGAAAGCTCCGTAGCCGAAGCGTAATCCTCTGGAATGAATTGGGTCAAAGTATCATAGTTTAATAGCTGAAGGTTGGCTGTATAATTCCCAGCCGTACTCAAGCTTTGACTTAAAAAGGGAGGAGTATAAGCCAGTAGTATGTTTGTCTGCTCCCCAGTTAGTGTGAGAAAGATCGTCTAGTAGAGTCGTGGGTTTGGTGGTCTCGCATTTTAACAAGCAGATGTGGGAGGACCATGATAAGCTTTGGTCAAAGGTCAGCCCTAAGAAATGGATGCTATGCAAGACATTTAAATTAAAAATATGGCTGCAACTCCACAATAAAACAAACTTGGACGAGAGGAGGGTGGGAGTTAGTGTGACCGCTAGGAAGGCCACCATAGGAGTCTGAAGAAGGTTTAGAGAAATCACATGGTACCAAAGCCAAACATGCAGCAAAGGCGATTTGGGAGGCAAAAACTAAGCATAGGCTTATGTCTAAATACCCTCCTGAATGTATGTATAAAATAAGCTCAGGGGTAAATGCAAAGGCCAATTCTGCAGAAATATAAACAAGCAATTATGAATTAATAAACTTCAAAGCTCGACTTAACAAGTAAAAATTAGCACAAAATTACTGGTTACCATTTGGTCGGTTTTGACTGGTTCCATTCTAACCAAGACCGGAGCAGGTTCTACCAAATTGGTAAATTAGGTTGCCCCCACTGGAATACCAAATCTTACAAGTTACCCAAATAAGGCATATCCAATTAAGAAATGAAGCCTATAAAACGTTGGGGGCCCTTTTATGGGGATGGGGTCACCCGGAATTTTTAAAAGATAATTTTTAGAGGAGAAAATCAGTATTTAGTTTGAAATTTCGAACACCAGTTGCTGGGATAACCAACCTAGGACTCATCTTTGAACTCTTTAACATAAATGTTCACTGAGGATTCACAACAGGTGACTTGGCATTTGTCATATTTTAGGTATATCTTTATTAATATGTACAAAAATAAAAAGAATGTAGGAAACGGATATATGTACAACACAAATTTAAACTTATGCTTTCACATCCTTCTCTGCATGGTTATGATACACGAGTGAATTGTTGCAGAGCGTGGGAGTGACTGCAAGCAAATTAGTAGTCGGTTGTGCGTCCGTCTCTGGCATCTCTTCATGATTAGAATTTGGCACTTGATTCACTTCGCTTTGCTTACCGATGTCGAACACATCCAAAATTGCATTGCGGAAACAAAGGAAATTGTAGTTGATCAAACCTGTGAAGTGTTGATATAACATAAATGATTAATTATATACAACAATGTTCTTTCGCATAACTTTAGTTGTCCAATAACTGGAAATTAGTATGGGAAAACGACAGGGTGGCCAAAAAAATGGGAAGGAATTGAGGGGGGAGCTCTTTTCTATCGGCAGCCGGCGAAATTACAGAATATCACAGCCAAAGAATAAAAAAGGAGCAACAGATAACTACAAAGCACGTTCAGGTGAGGAGCGCGTAGGAAACAAACGAAAGAATTAAATACTGTGGACGCGAGCTATATCTGGCCTTCAGTCGCTAACGTCGGAATTTCAAACCTTTCAAGGACCATTTTTTTTTTCCAAAGCTCTTATGGCGATTGACTACTAAGGCACAAGTAGCCGTAATCATCTCACAGCCTGATGCTAGGCTAGATTAAAAAACATGTAAAAATCAAAAAATAAAACAAATCCTCAAAAGACAAAAACTAAAACAAAACAAGAATAAAAAAGCAAGAAGGAAGCACGCTCCGGCGTCTGGGTGAGGCCCGCCTCCCCCCGGCGCAGGAACATACGACCTACAACAGTCAAATAAAATGGGAGAAGCAAGGCTCCTCCAAAAAGTCAGATAGTCCACAAGTCTGTGTACACGAACCTGTCCCGAGTACAAGGGACAAGCTGTAGCGACCTCGCTCGTCCTGATACCAGGACATATAACGTGCGCGGAGATCGCCCAGACTGGGACATTCAACAAGAATGTGCCGAACAGTCTGGGAGACAACGCAGTCTTCACAGTAGGGCACTGGCGAGCGCTCCATCAAATGGCGGTGCGTCCCGCAAGTGTGCCGTATTCGAAGACGACAGAACACAACCTGAAGCCGTCACGGCATTGGGGTGTAGGTCCAGAGGAAGAGTTGAGGCGCAATGGCACCTAACTTTAAGTTCCCATAGACCATCTTATTTGCCAGGCAACCCTGAGGGCTGCCCCGATTCCTGCTTAGTAGTCGGTGTGAGGAAGAGCGAAGCGCTGGTCTGTTCGCCCACTCCTCGCGGACTCTTTGGCACCCTCATTCTTCGCAATTCCCAAATATCCAGAAACCCGGAAGGGCGTTGTTTATAGTTTCTAAAGCCTCTCTTCTGCCTCGGCATGAGGTAGCTGGTTAGGTCCTTAAGCCTAGACAGAGATGAGGGGATAATCGTAGAGAAAAAGAAATGCTAATGGAGCGAGGAAGAAGCGCACCAACTAACCCCGGCGGGGCGTCCATAATTTGACTCTGTCCAGGTGAGAACAGTTCTTTCTGGTACCAAGTGCGGATAGGCAAAAGGTTGAGGGACTTCGTAGAATAAAAAAGAATAAATAGTGCTGAAAGGGAGCAAAGGGAAGTGCACCAAAACGTTCCCATGTCCAATCAAAGTTCAGGTCAAAGGAGTGACAGGCTTTCCCTAATTTGCAATCGGGCAAGAAGGGGTAGCAGCCACTCTTAAGTACGAACTGTAACAGGTTACACAGGGTACCCTCCAGCCAATCGACAGCAGCCCAGTGCCATAACTTAAGAGTGTATTCTATCTTCTCCACCACCGAGGTGTATGCCCTTGCTAACCCCCACAGGAAGATAAAATATTTTTAAAATCCCCCTCTTCCCCCATCATATAGGTGAAGCATGCCAATTACGAAGAAAGAGCTTGAGGTAAAGTGACCAAGTTCTCCATCTGCTTCCCTCACAAGGTACCATTGAATTTGGTCTGAGTCATCAGCAAATAAGTTTACAGTGCATTTCCAGCTGTAGACAACATTACATAAATTACTTCACCTGGTTTCTCGAAGTTGTCTTCATTCAGGATGCAGACGAGAGCCAGGAACCTGGAAACCTCCCTTAAATAGAGGATGGTGTTGTTGTTCAACCTTATGATACTAGAACTCTCCTTGTCGAAGGCCGCCAAATGCTCGACCTCAGTTTCTTTCAATCTATAGAAAACATAAGGCAAAATTTCCGGTTAAAAATTAGTTTATTGGAAAATGAAGAATAAAAAACAATTAACAAAAATACGGGAGAAAAAAAAAGATGAGCATGAGCCTATGGGATGCCAGCCTCCATCAGGAAGCCATGTGGGCAAACAAGAATAAAAAAGATTCGAATATAATGGAGGAGTCTAAGATCCCATGTTTTTGGCAGACATGAGCCCAGCCACAGTAGGATGAACAAGCAGTAGCGCCCACACATCAAAATATCAGGATAGGTACATCACACAAAGCTACCCCAAACTAGACCATTTAACCACAGGTTCAGTGGAGGCCTCTATCAAATGACTGCATCTCACGAGTCTATCTGATGCTGAGATGAGAGAAAATGACTCGCTAGCATTGAGGAATTGGGGATAAATCTATGGGAGGAAAAGTGGGGAAGCAATGGCACACAACTTTAAGTTCCTGACAAGTCTCCCTTCTTTACCATGTAGCCCATAGGACTGATCCGATCCCTGACATATAAACAGAGGGGGGGGGGGAACGCAGGTCTATTTCTTGCTCAGTCTGAGCAAAGAACCTGCCCCATCATCATCGCAATCATTCACAACACCTAAATATCCAGAAACCAATCTCGATTGCAATGTTTTAAGGGTACTTAGTGCACTTTGTGAGTCACTGTGGATTACATAACTCTCTCGGAAACGGGCATGTCGAGTAATCTCCAATTCCAAGGGGTATTTTAAACCAGCTCAGGCATGAACAGAGGCCAAATACCCGGAAAAGCTCCATTGAAATCAAACAAAGAAGATAAAAGTCCAGTCAACAGGCACTAAACCTGTGCATACAAGCACTGTGCAAGGGGCCCCGATTCTCTGACAAATCAGGCAAGGGGTGGAACCACACCCTCTCAGGTTTTGATGAAAATTGGTGTATGGGTAGATTTTTAGCTGAAACCACTGAATCTGAAATCCGTTTTTCATTATCTTAATTAGAAGCAAAGTTATGGACATCCCACTTTGGGGAGTTTTGGCAGACCCCCGCAATTATAAAGAATTTTATTTCAGCCCTTAATTTACCTAGAAGGTAAATTAGGTCAATTTCATAGTAAGGAATGTGGTTACTCGCACAGATGCGTCATTGAGTCTCGGGAGACCACACAACACAGTTGGCTGCATTAACCAAAAGTTCAAGAAATGTGAGAATTCTGGTTCCTTACAGAGTAATGCATCTTGGCCCTTAGACTGATGGAACATGCATCCTTGTTCCATCAGTCATTCACAATACTAGGAACTGTTTGAAGTGGCATCTACCCATAATATAAAATGTGTACCAAAAAGGAGGAAAGAAAGTGAAAACAAAATTCCATGACAAATTGTCCCTTCATAGCTACCACCTTTTCAGGTTTCATCCTTGGTCATAAGGCAGCAAGAAGACCCCTCACAAATCCTCATTCGTTTATAAAACTATAATCATGATTTTGATAACATAGATTGAAAAAAATATATATTTATAAAAAGAATGAATATGAGGACTAAACTATGGTTCAAGGCTAAATTATTTAACACATCCATGGAGTTATTATACATAAAAGCATTTTCCTAACCATCATCTTTATCCATTTCTTACATGGGTGCTATTGCAGTTATTAACCAACCATGTGCAGCTGACGCTACGATCATACTATTCTTGCTTAACAATCATAGGGAGAGGCATTCTAACTTACCCATATATATTGGAAATATCTAAAACCACATCGATCATATCACAACAAAGCTCATAACTTTGCATATCAACAGGAGAAGAGTCTGTAGCAATGTAAATTTTGGACCATACATCAAAAAGAAACGCTTTATCAATGCCAGAACTCTGGAATGGAAAGGGAAAACATCTCAAAATTGAGTAACACTTCTGGCTCGGGGTCACAGAGGTCAACTTTAAAAAAGAAATTTATGAAAATACCAGGCAATGGCTTCGCCACTGCCCCCTACTAGGGGAGCTTGCGCTTCCCTACTAAGATTAAAATTTAAAATCTACAAAAAATCAGCCATGGTTAAATCTTTATAAATTTTAGCAACTTTGCCAATTATAATAATTTTAAAAAGGAACTAAATTTTCCCCCTTTCAAAATATCACGTTATATAGAGTAATAGAAGATATATAAAAATAAATTTGTAGTTCTTTGGGTTTTAAAAAAATTCACAAAATTTTGATACTTATATTTATTTCAATAAACTTCATCATTTTGTTTTTGGATAAAAAAAAACAAGTCATAACCAAACTAAGATGAAATTATTATTCAAATACTCAAAAAAATCCCCTTCTTAAATTAAAGAGTTAGTGAAAATGAATGAATTTTCCTAATCTGCTTCATGGATTGACATAAAAAGAAATAAAGGCACCTGGATATCAGTGATAAACTAAGACATACATAAATGGCGTGAATTGATGCTGTGGTATTACAATAAAAATAGTGCTACTGTGTAGGTACATATTGTGTACTCAGGGTCAGGCTATAATAACATGGTAATATGAAAAGCAAGTGAAGAAACCACTTATCAAATCCCTGCTCAGGATGTCACACAAAATGTTACAAGCAGGTATATGAGTAAATTTTGTAGAATGGGGTTCAGGCAAATGACCTAATCCCGATAATAGTACCTTGCAAGAATGTGTAACATCATCCCTCCCCATAAGACTGAGATATCCAAAATTTTCTTTTTCATGGCCAATTTATTTTGTTCACTTTCTGAAGAGGTTGCAAAGTACATTGAATCACTTAAACATCTCAAATAAAAAGTGAACAACTAAAAGCAAGCAAATTATTACTAGTCACTTTTTCAAAGAAAAGTCTACAAAAGTTTTACAAATTATTCTATCAAAGAACAAAAATACATAACTTACGGAGTTAAAAATATTTAGAAGTTTTTCTAAGGTAGGTAACTGAGGGATGATCTTTTGAACAACTTTGCTAAAGGCCTCAAAGATGCTGTGATCATAGATAGATGTCAAATAGAAACTAAGATGAATGTGTTCCATTCCTGAGGAAGAAGAGAAATATTGCAAATCTGTTATAGAAACTACGGAGCTCTCTTAGAGATAGAGAATAGTGTTCATGATGGAATCTTTCTATTGGCTTGGATTTAGGAGGAAGATGACAAAGTATTGAAAAAGAAAACAAAAAAAAATAAGGACAGGACATGGAACAGTTTGAAACTGAGGGCAAATGAATTCAGAAAAGCAAGCAATTTAAGCCCAAAGAATGAATTTAAGGATCCCTTGAGAGAGGATGGCTAAAGAGGAGTTCTCTCACCAAGGTGATTCATTAAGAAAGTGATGAAGGTGGGTGAAGAAAAAATGCATGCAGGATACATAACCCAAGTACCATTTAGTCCTTTTAAGGTAGGAAAAGTCCAGCAAAGTCCCATGAACCAAACCTAGGTCATGTAAGGCATTGATACTACAGCAGAGGGTCAGTACCCAACTCAGTCACCACCAATTTTCAGGGATGAGGTGATGTCACATTTAGGTACATAGGTGAAACCATGCTGATGATATTCTTTCTTGCAACCACAGGGAGAAAGACAACCATATCAAAAAGGTTTAAATATTAACTAGAAAACTATATCATTTTATGAAAAAATACATATAATATCCCAAATTACCTTTATAGTACTCATGTGAACTTAAATTTAAGGCATATTTATCTATTCATAGAGAAGCCACCAAGATCACTAATTCCCTGGGCAATTATTTTTTGTTATTATAAAGAAGAAAATGGAAAGCTGATTGATTCAATGGTAACTCTTCACTGTAAGGAAAAAAATTATTGAGAAACAAAAGGAAAGTGTATAAAAGAAACTTCAGTTATGATCATCTTGCGCGGATGATGATGGCATTACTCCTGGCTTAGGGTCATGCTGCTAGATTAGCCACCTTAATCATGTCAAATGACTACAAAGGGTTCTCTCAAAGATCATGCAGTCTGTAAGTCTTGTCTGAATTGTGTAAGTGTTGCATATATTTTTTTCTACGCATTTTTACCATTTTGTGAATCCATATTTGGCTGTCTATTTCCCGGTGAGAGCAAGTGCAGAAGATGACATTACTCCTGGTGAGGGTCTTGCCCCAACATCAGCCACTTTGATTATGTCAAGCAAACACAAACTATGCAGGGGGATTTATGTGCAGTGTTTCTTCTGTGTCAATATCTAGTGGAATGGCATTTATGAGGGCTTGAAACCAGAAATTGGATGACTTTCTGTTTTGTGTGCAGATTGTTTTGTGACTGATGGAAGCCTATTTATAGGGTGGTATAAATGACAGAGAATCTTGATAAAACATTTTGTAGTTTTGTGTATGTTTTAAGGATGGGGATAGAAGGGGTGGAATTTATTGGGGTGCTTCAAATGCATCTTGTGGTGAAGAATAGTATTTTGTAGTGTGCAAATGTATATGGGTACAAAATCAGTTGTCCAAGGCATACTGGTGTAGGCAAGTATGGAGCAAATATACTGCTTGTAGGTGTAAGTGTGCTTTATAGCAAAAGATGTAAAGCAAGTGACAAGATTCCAAAGGGAGAAGCCAAACATCAGGTTCTGTGGAAGACAAAATTCAAGTCTGATGGTACAGTCTTGTAGAAGTCAACTACAAAATGTTTTGTTTTGTTTGTTTGTTTTTTAATCTTAAGAGCCTATCTGGCAACTGCCTCCTAGGGCAAAAGTCGCTGTAATAATGCTATAGCCTAATAGTAGGCTACATTAAAAACAAGTAAAAAGAGATAAATAACAAATGAAGATAAAAAACAGGGACAAAGGCTACGAAACAAGCTAAAAAACAAAACAAGTAAAAACAAAAGATAAGCCAAAAATCAACAAGAAGGAAGAGCACTCCGGCGTCGGGGGTAGGCCCGCCTAAACTACAAAATGGTACATTCTACCTTGCTCTAGTATTTTACTTAAGTATGTGGTATGTGAAGAAGAAAGTTAGCCATATTTTGTGTAATTATTATGTGCTTGGGTACCTTGTTAAAGGCTTTACTTGTGTCTATTTTTGCCTAACAGTCCTGTGGGATCGTGTGGGTTTAGTGAAGATTTGTCTACTTATATTTGTGGTGTCTAGTGATATTTGGGGATTGGTTTTTGAAGAAGTGCAAACTAAGAAGGAACGGCACTGTCTCTGAAATTATAAAATGGTTATCTTTAGGCCAGGTTAATATAAACAAACTAATAAGAAAAACAAAACAAACAATAAATAGCTACAAGGCATGCTCAGGTACCAGAGGTATTTTAACTGTGGAATGCACAAATTTGTGCATTCAAGGATCATTGAAAAAGTGTGAAAGACATTTGTACATCATGAATGTGTATTTTTTCTGCGATTGGTTGATATTCAATGACATTACTCACCCACTGATTGGTTTACAATGTAAATAGACAAATTCAAAACAATTTCTTTTCAGTTCAGTTCAAGAAAAGGTGCGAGTGAATTGTGTTGCTTTCTTGCTTGTCATTTGTCTTAATGGCTAAACATCAGCCTCATGATGAAAGAGATTTGCAGTAATTAAGATATGGACACAGAAATGATACTTTGAGTTCTAGTCATAGTCCTACAAATGTTCCAAATGTGGCTCGTCTAACTGGCCGTCAGTTTTAGGAGGAATCTCCTGAATGATTCAGGACAAGAAAACAAAGAAAACCTCTTCAATTTGTCTGCAAACAATACAAAGTATTCATCTGCCCTACAAAATGGTTCAAAGATTACCACACAAAAGTCAATTTCACATAAAATAGTAAATAACTTTCCATCTAAAAATTGTCAGATTTTCAAGTATTTATCAAATTTATATTAACCTTGGATATATAGAGAAAGTATATCAAGTACAACAATAATAAATTTTAATAATGATAAAAATTATAAGAAACAAAAATGAGAAAAAACATTTTCCTTAATTTGAAGGGAAATGACTGCACTGCATTCATATTTGTTTAAACCATCAGGCAGCTAAGGGGTTAAATAGAATGAAGGAGACCCACCTCTTCCAAATCTCAATCACATCAGTCTAATGTACAGTAGTCCCTCCTTAGACCTGTGGACAGGTGGTAGCAGCCTCACCCTCTCTTGGTACTGGGACAGCTACTGCTCACAAAGCTCCCTCGGCCCAAAGACATTCAAACAAATGAGGTCTTTACCATCTGGGTAACCAAGTAACCTTGACCGAAGAGTTTAGGAAAGTGCTCCATTGAAACCACTGCATCCCGCGAGTGTGTGATTCAGATGAGACCAAGAATGACATGATACTGTTAAGGCATTGTATGGTAGGTCCATGGGTAGAGTCAAGGTGTAAACACACACTCTCAACATCCCTCCAACTCACAGCTGCCTGCCATAGTATCATGGATGTGAAGGTGATGTGGAGATTTCAATTACTTAAGGGTACTAAGATAACAAGAGTCCCTATGAATTACAAATTGGCCTCCAAACTGTGCATGGCACATAATCTCCCATACTGAGTGATGTATTGGAATTGGCCTGAATGTGAAAAACAGATGCAGCAGCCAGAAGATCCCTGCCAGCTTGAAAAGGGAAGCAGCCAGATAATCCCTGCCAGCTTCAAAAGGGAAGCAGCCAGATAATCCCTGCCAGCTTCAAAAGGGAAGCAGCCAGAAGATCCCTGCCAGCTTCAAAAGGGAAGCAGCCAGAAGATCCCTGCCAGCTTCAAAAGGGAAGCAGCCAGAAGATCCCTGCCAACTTCAAAAGGGAGGCAGCAAGAAGATCCCTGCTAGGTTCAAAAGGAAAGCAGCCAGAAGATCCCTGCCAGCTTCAAAAGGAAAGCAAAGAGCATGGAAGGCAATTCCCCTTTTGGACTTGGAGCCATCCATGTACACCTGCATGGCTCCTGTGTGACACCGATATGTACTCAAAGAAATGCGAATGGAATACTCCCGGTACTGTAAAATCTATGGGAGCAGATCCCGCTCATCCCAATACTGGGGCACATAATGTGCACAAAAACAACCCAGACTGGGACATTCAACAAGAATGTGCCAAACAGTCTGGGGGACAATGCAGTTGTCGCAATAAAGTGCAGGCAAGCAGTCCATTAAATAGTGGCGTCTCTTGCAAGTGTGCCCAATTTTAAGATGATAGAAAGCAACCTGAAGCCGTTGCAGCTGTTGAGGGGTATGAAAATGGGAACAGTCACAGTGCAATGGCACGCAACTTTAAGTTCCCCTCAGCCATCTTCTATCTTCTTTGCCATGTAATCTGTGTGAGGATGAGTGAAACACTGGTCAGGTCGCCCAGTCCTTGCCGACTCTGGGCCCTCATCGGCTTGCTTGTTCCCTGCAATTCCTACATGTCCAAGAACCCTGCACAAGATAATCTCGACATTTGCCCAGCTCACAGCAACCGTGGCATCAGGGATACAGCGAACAGGGGAGAGTGGAGATTCCAATGCCCCGAGAGCACTCAGGGCACTTTGTGAGTCACTAAAGATCACAATCCAGTCTCAAAACCCGGCAAGACATGCTATCTCCCATATTGAGTGGTGTATTGCAACCAGCTTGGCCATGAAGACAGAGGCAATGCTTGATAGAGCCCCGCTGCCTTCAAACAGAGGGGATATGGTGTGGAAACCAACCCCCTCCTGAGACTTGGAGCCATCCATATACAGTGAGATGGATCAGGTGCAACACAAATGGGCTGCAAAAAAGCTGAACACAATACTCCCAGCATTGTCAAAGCTTTGGGAGTAGAGGCATGGCAACAAATAGTCAAAAGTAGTACCCTACAGAGTGGCATCCTGGGCAGAACCAGAAGCGGCGCCAGCCCAAGAGCAACATTGAGCTCTCAAAGGAGTTTCCTAGCCCCAAATGCAAAGGGCTTAGGGTATAAATGGAGTCTCTCAGCAGCATAGGCACTGCCGAGATTGGCTGTGGATGGAGTGAGAGCTGTTGGCGACTGAGGTAAGCGCCAGGCTTGTGCGTACAGGCGAATAATGCACTGTGCACAGCACAGAGTGAGTGGCATCTCCCCAGTATCGACAGGTAAGCTCTAAATGAGGGATATGCAGAAGGCACCAGTTGCCAGCCAGAGAAGAGTGTAGTGGATCGAGTCCACCTTTCGTAATACAATGGCACCTCATGATTCAAACTTAATTGGTTTGTTTGGGCTGTTTGACTTAGGAAGCAATTTATCCCAGTGAAATTAATGCAGAAAAAATTAATCCGTTATAAGCCCCAAAATCCTCATTTTTTTTAACATTTTTATGGGTTTATATTGTGCCCTGTGGCCAGATCACTCAAATATTGTCAACACATGTAAATGCATTTTAACTTACATGGATGATAGTAGTTGCTGGCACAAGTGGAGGGTGGCAGAGGGGAGAAGGATGACTACTGCTTGGATGGTGAGTACCCCTCCATAAGAACAGAGGGCAACTTAATTTCTGGTGTTTTTTCTCTCTTGTGTTGTTCTTGTCTCTCTGGTGTTTCTTCTAGTCTTGGTCTCTTGCAAGGTTTCTCACTGGTTTCTTTTTGCACAAGATACCCATCCAGTGTGATTTGTCTCCTTCTGTTCTGGAAAAGTTTTCAGAAGTGAGACATAACATTGTCATTCATAAGGTTCACCACTCTATTGTTCAGTTTGGTCAGGATGATGCTTTTCAATAAACATCTGCAGCATACCCCACATGCAACATTTCTTGGGCCTCAGTACTTGAAACCTCTTCCCTTTCTTCCTCATCCTCTGATGAACTCTTCATTGCCTACTTTATATCCTTCATGTGTTCATTCTTCAGCTGAACAAGGTCTTCTGTGATTAGTTCTTCTTTGTGGTCCCCCCACAAGATTCTCCACATCATCAGCATCGACCTCCAATCCCAAACATTTGCCAAAGGTCACTACCTCATCCACTACTGTCTCAGCTGGTGCCTCTCCAAAGCCATCAAAATCTCTTTCAGACACACAACTTGGCCCAAGTTTCTTCCAAGCTGACTGCAGTGTGCGTGAAGATACCTCATTCCATGCCTTGTCAACGAGGTTTATGCAGTGGAGGATATTGAAGTGGTCCTTCCGAAAGTCTCTCAAGATTAAATCAGTATCATTGGTAACTTGGAAACACCTCGCAAAGAGAGCTTTGGTGTATAACTACTGTAAGTTGGAAATAACTTGCTGGTCCATTGGCTGCAGTAGAGGAGTTGTATTGGGTGGCAAAAATTTGACTTTGATGAACTCATAATTAATGTCTAGGTCATCTTCCAAAACCTAGAGGATATGCAGGTGCATTATCCATGACAAGACACCTAAGGGGCAAATTGTTCTCCTTAAGATATTTTTTCACTGTTGATGCAAACACTTCTGCCAATCATTCAACAAAAAGAATTCTAGTCACCCAAGCCTTGGTATTGGACCTCCACATTACTGGTAGTTTAGCCCTATACACAATATTCCTCTTGAAGACTCGTGGATTTTCTGAATGGTAGACAAGAAGTGGTTTTATTCTACAGTCGCCCCTCGCATTAGCACACAATAAAAGAGTAAACCTGTCCTTCATTGGCTTGTGTTCAGGGAGTGCCTTCTCCTCTTGAGTGATGTAAGTTCTTTTGGGCATTTTTTTCCAGAATAATCTGGTCTCATCACTGTTAAAAACTTGCAGTGGGATGAAACCTTCATTTTTCACATAAGCAGCAAATTCACCCACAAACTTATCAGCACCTTTGTTGGAACTGGCAGCCTCACCTTGCCTTATAGTACTATGAATACCACTTTGTTTGCGAAACTTCTCGAACCAACCTTTACTTGCTTTGAATTCTTCAGTGTTAGCATCACTTGAACTGGGTGTTTTAGCTATTAAATCACTGTGCAACTGCTTAGCCTTTCCACATATTAGGGCCTCACTAATACTCATCTCCTTTTAGTTGCATTTCATTTATCCAAACTAACAGTGATTGTTCAACTTTTTCTAAAATTTGAGGCCTTTTATTTGATTTAGCAAACACTCCTTTAGCCACATTAGCAGCCTTTATTGTCTCATTACGGTTTAGAAATGTACAGATTGTAGACTTGGCCATTCCATACTTTAAAGCCAGATCAGAAACACAAACTCCACTCTCATGTTTTGGTATTATTTTCTTCTTCAGTTCCACACTATAACGCATAAGCTTCCTACACCGCTTGCACTGTCACTTTTCACTTTCTTGGGAGCAATAATGAGGGCAAATTTCAAGAAAATATGTGAAAAATATCAAGAACAACAAAAAGTGGTGTTCACAACAGGGAGGTGCAGGCATGACTGACTGAGTGGCTTCTTCTGCAGCTGTTTGTTTGTGCTCGAATTGAGCAACATTTGTTCGCTAAATGTGTTGCTCAAATTAGGAATTGTTTGAATCATGAGGTACCACTGTACATGCTTTCTGCAGATGCATAGAACTCTCATCCGTAGTCAAGCTTCATATTGACATGCGGTATCATAGGCCTTCTACAGATCAAAAAACACTGGCATAGTGCTGTCTAAGAAGGAAGGCCTGCCTCACAGATGGCTTTTTCTAGTTGGAGTAGAACATCTGACAGGCATGGAGTGGAATTTGCAGAAGCTGCCATGTCTGAAAGACAGGTAGCCTCCTCTGTCCAAGAAAAAAAGTTATATTAACATTTACCAATTTCTCCATCAACTTGCCCATGCAGGAGGTTAGAAAGATAGGGTGGAAACTGGCTAAGGTAGAGAGCTCGCCCCAGTTTGCGAAAAGCAAGCAAAGGAGTATATGTTGAACAAATCTAACAAAGGCCATGACTCACTCACCTAGGTGTCAAAGCCTGACATACAGGACATTGGCCAGACCAGTGGCGCTGTCCGCGCATGAATCTAAAGTCCAGTTGGCAGCCTTCAGTGATATCAACAATGTGCATTGAATGATGGTGAAGCAGCATCCTGGCTAGAGAATGTGGAGAAAGCAGTCCCTAAAGACTCAGCCACAGATGCAGGGTTTGAGATTGCGGTCACATTCTCCTTGAGTATGGAAAAGGGATTCCTGGAAAAACTTGCACTGAAGATACGTATAGGGCACTCTACGTGAAGTGTACACACCCTCCTGATACCTTGGTCACAGAATCACATAAAATTGACATCATTTGTCCGTTATGATGAATAAAGTTCCCATACTAGGAATGAGGCCTATCCGGTCATTGTGGTCATATTTATGACCAGATCAATTTTTGGTCAAACTGATTGACCAAAAACCTTTGAGGTCATAACTTTGGCCAGAATTAACCAATCTGAACGATTTTAATATGGAAATGTTCAGGAGAAAGATCTTTCAAATGAGTGGAAGAACGATGTTTCTATGGCAATGTTTGCATTATGACCTTCTTGTGAACTTTTTGACCTTTGACCCCGGCCAAAGTGCAACTCAGATCATCCCAAATTTTTTTTTCTAAAGTTACCTCTTTCTATCCTCCATAGCTCCAAAAAAAAATTAAAATGGGATCTCCATGGGTTTAGAATCTATGGGCAAATTATGTGACACTGGGTATACCTACTAAAAGTATTATTGACCCAGAAATTATGGTGATATCACATACCTATGTAAGTCCTAACCATGGCATGGCCTATATACCTCTTATATAATCTTTTTGAATCAATAAATAATACATCACTGCCTATATAAACTGTATATACCTAGGTGCCTACCTTATATAGGTAATCTTGCCAAATCAATGTAACATGAAAAGCAGTCTTTAACTGCCTTCCATTAATACTTAACTAATTAATGTATGTTTTTCAGATACCAATGTCATTTATGTCTTCAATATATAAATTAAAATAACTTCAAGATATCTTCTAAACTACCTACTTAATATTAATTGTAAGATTATCTACAGATCCTAAAATAATTTACAGGTGTGTAATTTTGTTATTTTTGATAATTTTGAAATAACTAATGATTTTTATACAGCTACCTACCTACCAAATTATTATATGATTTATTATTAGGCATCTAAAATGAACACCCATTAATTAATAGTGACTTTTGATTGATCACATATTTTAACTATGCCAAGCTATTTCAAATGAGAGAAGGCAATTTTCACCAAATCCTTTAATTTAATCAAAATTTAATGTACCTAGAGAATATAGGTAGCTATACCCTCCAAAAATAGGTATGGAAGAGAGATTAAACTAAGATTTTATTTTTTTTTTAGGGGCTATCTGGTGACTGCCCACTTAGGCATAAGTTGCCGTAAACAAACAGCCTATTTCTAGGCTACTTTAAAAAATTTGAACAGAAAACAACAATAAAAAGAAATAACAATTAGGAAGCAATAACAATAACAAAACTAACAAAAACAACAACTAAACCTAGTTAAATGAAAGGAAGAAGGCCAGCCTCCCCCCAAAAGTCAACAAGTCCACCAGTCAATGTGCACGCACTCGTCCCGAGTACAAAGGACAGGCGGTAGAGACCCTGCCCATCCCAGTACCTGGACAGGTAATGTGCGCGAAGATCACCCAGACTGGGACATTCGACAAGAATGTGCCAAACAGTCTGAGGGAAGACGCAGTCGTCACAATAGGGCGCGGGCGAGCGCTCCATCAAATAGCGATGCATCACACGAGTGTGTCCGATTCGGGATTAAACTAAGAGTGTAATAAACTTATTCTCAGCAATACATTATGATGTAGCCATTAGCTAACTTAATAGTTATTAGGGTTGAAGCGCTGGACTGAGAAAACATGAAAATAATTCAAAATAATGTTAATTATTGAATAGGTACCTACTCTTTTCTTGTGTTTTGTCCACTTCTCTGTAAATTTATTAAGAATCAAATTTTAAAAAGCACTAATGGAAATGTTTGTTAGTTATAAACCAGTCTACCAACCTACAACCCTTTGCACCTAAATTTTGACCTATTTCTACTAAGATATAATACTTGAAGATTATTATGCACTTCTTTCTTTGCTTACCAATTTTAAATATAATTGCTTCAATCATTTATATAGGTGTTTATTTTAATTAATTAATTGTATATTGTTTATAAACAGTAATTTACTATTTGGATCTTTTTCAGGCATTGTTTCATTAAGATGGCGAATCGAAAGTACTGCAGCGATCCGCTGAAGATCCATAAATCCCTGCAAAAGAAAGACCTAAGAAATGTTTCTGCTCAGCTTTTGCAGAAGTTCTCATCTCTTCTTAGCAAAGATGATAAGCTTTGTTCTGTTTGTAGGAAGAAGCTTTCAGAGTTACCAATGGAGCAAAATACTCCAGAGTCCAGAACTTCAGATTCTGAACAGGAGTTCAATGAGATGCGGAGCCAAAAAGAGGATTCAGATATTGTGGAAGTTGAAGTTGACTTACTGAACCAATCATTGTCTTTCATCAGTGAGAGCCCTTTTGATAAAAGGAAGGCTGAAAGGCATCCGACTTATGTACCTGAGAAAAGGTTAAAAGTAGAAGAATCTGTTAAGAGAAAGTTGGATTTGGTCGTGGTTAGTAGTTCAGGAAATGAAGGAGATGTGTTGCAAAGATGTAATGTGAACTGTATGCCAGAAGTAATCCAGTCTCTAAAGGAAAAATATCGGCAATTAAGCCGTACAGATCAAATTAGAATTCTAACCATATTTGCAACCAGTATGAGCGTTAGAAAACTCATGAACGAGTTTGATTGCTCTCAGAGAATAGCAGTACAAGTTCACATATACTAAAGGAGAAAGGAATGTTAGCTTCACCTAACCTTAAGCTTAGCAGAGTGCTTCCTGAGAAACTAAAATCTTTAGTCCTTGAATATTATCGTAGTGATGATATGAGTCGGGTTTTACCAGGAAAGGATTGTCTAGTAGTGCGAATTGAAGGGTAAAGGAGAGGTTATAGAAATGACTCGTTCTCAACAATTTGAAGGAACTTCATAGCAGTTTCAAAGTGAAGTACCCTGAGGTAAAAGTATCATTCTCAAAGTTTGCTATGCTATGGCCATGTGAGTGTGTTCTTGTGGGAGGCAGAGGAACTCACTCAGTATGTGTAAAACTGATGATGGTTGGATCCAAGATGTCTGATATCACTGATCTACCCTATTACCATCACCTAGTTGCCTCTGTCGTATGTAATCTAGCCCATCCAGCATGCTACATGAGATTGTGCAAGTACTGTCCACCTGTGGATCAACTAAAACCAAAACTATTTAGATTTTATGAACAGGAGAATGTGGATAATATTGAATTCAAACAGTGGACATCAACTGATAGATCTGAGCTGGTAACCATGGTATTCATCGCTTGATGATTTTATGGATAGATTTTGTGATTGTGTCGAAACTTTGGTGCAACATGATTTTGCTGCAAAATCACAAGCACAGTACTTGGAAACTGAAAAACAATATTGCAGATGTTGCATTTGTAGTAATTGGTGATTTTTCAGAAACTATTCATTTGTAATACAAGATGCAGCCCAGGGATATCATTGGAACTGGGCACAGGCAACAATACATCCTTGGGTGTTTTATCACATTAAAGATGGAAAACTCTGTCATGACTCATACACCATAATTTCAGATAATGTGTCAGTGCATCTATTTCAGCGAATGTTGGTAGAGTATCTGAAATAAGTATTCAAAGCGGTAAAGAAAATCTACTATTTGTCGGACGGATCTGCAACACAGTATAAAAACTGTATATCTTTCCAGAATCTTTGCCGGCATAAAGAGGAATATCGTATAGAAGCAGTGGCATTTTTTTGCCACTAGCCATGGGAAGGGCCCATCAGACAGCGTAGGTGGCACCATCAAAGGGGAGGCTACTAAAGAGAGCTTGAGAGGACCCTATGACAAACAGATTGTATCACCAAGAGATTTGTTTGTATTCGCTGAAACTCTTGGGAATATGAAGTTTGGATATGGAACTCAAAAGGAATATGAACAGGAGGAAGAACTTTTGAAAACCAGACCTGCGACCAAAACTATTCCAGGCACACAAAAACTTGATTCGTTCATTCCAATATCAAAGGAGGCTCTTCAAGTTCACCCATTTAGTCTCTGTGAGACTTTTAGATTAGAATCAGTCACAAGAAATATTTAATGTCCAGTGTTCAATGGAAAACTTGCAGGCTATGTCACTGTGATTTACAATGGACATTGGTGGCTTGCTTGCATAACTGAAACTTTTCCAGTTACGAGAAGTGACTGAAATTTCTTCACCTGCATGGACTGTCTTACAGTTTTGTACTATGGACTTCTGACATTTTGGTGTCAGTAGAACCAAAAACTGTAACGGAAAGAAGCTACACAATTAGCAAGAAGGAGTCTGATGCAACAAACAAAGTGATGGCTCTGCTCAAATGAGTACCTAGATATTTATTAAATAATGTTTGTCTAAAAGTTTTTGTTTAAATTTGTATCTTAAATAATCTTTTGTCTAATGTTTTGTATTAAATAACATTTTGTATAAGTAATAAAAATTGTAAATTTGTAATATTTGAAAGGTATTATGTTGTTTGTCTCACATTTCTGAAATAATAAAAAATAATCTCTAGTTTTATTGAATCCAAGACTGAAAAAAGGCAGGGCAGCCTAGGAAGGGGGAGAGGTTGTGTTTGGAAAGACTGAAATATAATGGCTGCGTCAAGATAAATCAAACTTTCTCAAAATCACTATTTACTAGCAGTGTCTGATGTCATAAACAGCCCCAGTAGAGCGACATGACTGAAAATACTACCCACCTGATGGTATATAAATGCCCATGGATTCAAAACCCAGGGAGATCCCATTTTTATTTTTCCTGGAGCTATGGAGGATAAATAGAGCTAACTTTAGAACATTTTTTGTGAGGATCGAAGTTGTACTTTGGCCAGGGTCAAAGAGTTAAAAAAAAGGGTCATCATGGCAAAAATTGTCCTAGGAATGTCATTCTTCCACTCGTTTGAAAGATCTCTTTCTCCTGAACATTTTGGTACCAAAATCGTTCTGATTGGTTAACTCTAGCCAAAGTTATGACCTCTCAAACTTTTTTGGTCAACCAGTTTGACCAAAAATTGACCTGACCATAAAAATGGCCATGGGTGACCCAGAGCCATAAAAATTGGTATGTGATGTTCTCACCAGACCCAACTTGCATGCAAAAGATCATCAAAATCCATGACCTAGTGTCGAGATTTTGCCAAAAAGTGTGTACACTTCATGCCCTGTATGCCTGCAAGAAGAGCAACAGTGAAATCATTGGGATGGCGCTTATAGTGCGTGTAGGCAAAATGCTTCTGTTGAGGGCCATCTCACACTCAGATGACCACCATCGAAGCAGTTGGCATGCAAAACAGCAAGACATTCTAGGAATAGTAGCCAGGCCCACAGCGATGAGGTTACCAGAGAAGAACTCAACAGCCTCATCCACCGACCTAAACTCCTTGACTGGGACAGTGAAATCAGTCATTTCCTGAAATGAGGAGCACCATGCCCACAACAAGCACCATTGAGGGGTGGGGGTCTCTCAGGCAGTGATGTGTAAATATCCACATTTAAGACACCCATCTCCAGCTCATCGATCAGGTCAGCAAGGACCTAACCCCTGGGATTGAATGAGTAGTCTCCCCAGAGGGGGTGCCTACCATTCATATCCCTGAGCAGTGGAAAGGGCCTCGGCAACCCTCCCATGACATCATATTGTTTTCTTTTTGGGACCAATTTTTTACGTAAGAATAAGATTTTGGTGGACATAGGTAATGAATTGTTTCTTTGGGGATTTTGTCAGGGGAGGGGGTATTTTTGTAAAATAAAGTTATAATTGGATCCCCTCTCAATGTCCTTAAAAATAACCAGGTAGCTCCTACTTGATACGGCAGTCAGTGCGAGTGCAAACAATCCAGAACCTGCCACCAGAGTACTAGGGTATAAGATTCTACACAGGGCACTCCTATGCTCTGAGTGATGAGAGTTAAAAATGAGTTAAAAATGATAAAAGATATTGTTAACCAGAGTGTGAGTACCTACCTGTATCATTCAACTCATCATTGACCCTTTGATGAATGTCCCGCTGCGTTTCTATCTTGGAGTCATCAGAGAGGCTGTCCACCTTGTGGATAAAGACCTCAAACTTCAGCTTGGGGTTCATACGGTAGGCCCTGGCGACGGTATCATGAAGCCTATTCAAAGCATCGATATAATCATCCTTGACAAAGAAGCAAAGAAGGCCTCTAATAATGAGCTTGAATTTGTGAATTTTATTTGAAGGATGCAAGTTGTGTATCACATGCAGCATGAGAGTGACTGGCAATTAAATAGCTGGGAAATCTTCCATACCCTAATATTATATAATGGCACAAAAGAGGCAACTTGCTTCACAGTGGTACTTTTAACACACTTCTAACCTACCTGAGCATCAATGACAAAGACAAGGGCTCCCTGCCCTCCAAATATTTTTTCTGAGTCAAAGGAGGGTTCAAAGAAGTCAATCTGCCCAGGAAAATCCAAAATCTTGAACTGGACAAATGAAGTATTTGAAATGTTATCTGTTACAATCTTGTTGGTCGACTCCAGAAATAAGGTTTCATTTGGTGACATTTTGTGAAAAACTACATTCTGTATTGAAGATTTTCCACTTCTGAAAAATGTGAAAACATTTAAAATTAAAAATACTTGAATTAACTTTAAACTAGAAAAAAAACATCTTTACAGAAGCTGCACTGATTAATCAATATATGTAGTAAAAAGCTATATTTTTTATAGGTCGAAGATGGGTACTAGTTAGGTTGGTTCTAAATGCACTTAAAACTGTAGGTTCCCCCATGATAGGCCCAAAATAATGCAAATCAGTCATTTGCATGTTAAACTGCAGATCACTACTGATACAAGGATTTTTAGCCAAGGAGAATTCTAATAAAATCTTAAAATTATAAAAAAAAGTAAATAGAAAATGCAGTCTATTGATACTTCTAAATGTAGTAGTTACACTTTTTAATAATTTAATCTTAATCATCTTTCCATTACCAACAAAAAAACTTTAGGAATTCACAGTTTTTAATACTTAATGTGCTCGAGAAATGTGGTATTTTAGTTGATGCACAGGGCAAAGTGTAACACTGAAGAGGGTTTCCTGCAGGATGCCCTCTTCCTGCTCCATTTTAGCCAGGGAGAGGGCTGCCTCCCCCTCCCTATGCAGAATCAACAATCCTGCAAAAATTCATAAATAAGGATTGGGAGGCAGACCGAAAATGAATCAAAGGCTTGAAAAAGCTGTATAAATCCCTTCCAGTAAATTTAGTGAGCAAATAAATTGACAGGTCACAAAAGCATTGTTTTAAGAATGTTTTACTTCGCATTTTGGTCCAGAAATTGAAAAATATTGCAAGGAAGACAACTTTCAAAGATCTTTTTATTTTGGATAAAATCCCTGGAAATCCCAACTCAATGATTTAAAAAGTATCGTGGATATATGGACTAGGGGACAATTGCTGCATTCAAGACACTATAATCAAAGAACTTTCACACAGGTAATTATTAGTTACAAGTAGAAAACGTGAAATAACTACATTAATTTTGGAAACACTTTAATATTAAACAAGCAGTTATAAACATTTGATTCATGACATGGGAAAATGCGAAAGGCAGCTTCATGAAAGCATCTGGCAGAATATTTGAATGTGCAAATGATTTTGGTGGGTTTATTAATCAATCCTGTCAATGAAGTCATTAATGATAATGCTATGATTGGAAGGGACCTTAGCTTTGAGTAAATTGATTCAGGAATTATTGGATTCACATTAAAAAGATTGGGCCAAAGTGATGAAAAACTTTTTGGAATCAAGTATAAACAAAATTATGAAAAAAAACTTTTTTTAAGGAGATCCTATCTGGCAACCGCCTTCTATGGGATAAGTCACCAAAATTTAAAACTTATATCTTCTAGCCTTGAAGAAACTATTTCTAAGGAAATCACAATGAAAGTACTTGAAGAAATGTCTGTCAATTAAGCAGACCCATTTTTAACTAGAGATGGCTCCAAATGTAGAGAAAAATCATGCATGTTCACTGTTGGATAATCGCAAAATGTTGCGAAAAAAGAACTGTTCAATTGACTTCAAATATTTTTCTGTCAAAAATAAATGTTCTATCGACTTTTAGATTAGTTTTTCTTTATAAAATAAATGCATTTGTTTAAATATATGTTCATTTGACTATACACATTTCTCTGGAAAAAATAAATGTTATAAATTATTTTATATTTTCCAGGAATCATTATAATTATTTAGAATGGTTTTTAATTTTGATTAATGCAGTTTTGATAAATGCAGCAGCAGAAAAGGATTAATTAACCAGACTAATCAAGGGATTAGTGTAATATACATAATGATTTAAGAAATATTGACATATCAGCAGCTAATTAAGAAATTAATTCATAAATTAAATGAATTATGTATCAATGATCAAATAACTAAGAGTATTATCATCAGATTTATCTACCTTGATAAAACATTCTAAACAAGCAGCCACAGGAATTTTCCAGGAATCATTATAATTGTTTATAATGGTTCTTAATTTTGATATTGCAGTTTTGTTAAATGCAGAACCATCAAAGAATTAATTAACCACACTATAAAAAATTATTAAGAAATATTGACATAATAGGAGCTAATTAAGGCATTAATTCATAAATTAAATATGAATTATTGATGATCCAATAACTAAGAACATTATCATCGGATTTATCTACCTTAATAAAACGCATCCTAAACAAGCAGCCCCACAAATCTATTACATCATTAAGGGACCTATAGACCCACCTGGAGTGAGTTGCAACATCCCTGAGGGGCTTGCCGGCCTCACTAAAGAGAGGAAGGGAGGCAAATAAGTTAATTAAACAAAATTACCTTCTTAATCCCATAAGCAAGATTTTTGGCTTTTGATCATTAGGAAAGAATACACTAACATCTTGTTCAGGATCATCAGGACCATATACAAAATCTTTTGAAAATGAACCAACATAGCTAGCACCATATTCTCCTTGATATGGCTCATCTTCTTCTTGAGGATAAGCATTCTGGAAGTACAGATCAACAATTATAAGCTTGAATTCATACTATCAAAATAAGTAACAGCTCTTTAAGATTATTTTGTATCCTTAAGACTACTATCAAATTTAAAATGGCTTCAAAACTTTAAAATGTTGTTGCAAATGGAAGATTAAGATAACCTATTGGTTCACTCAAGAAAAAATGAATAGAGATATATATATAATAAAGTCAATAGACCTAAGTCGGGTACCTTCAATTATTCTGACTTATGACCTTCAAAACTTTCAATAATTCATGGATTAACCTTGGGAGGACCTTGGCAATTATATCATTCAAAAGAGAATATAAAACAACATAAGGGTTTCAAATTTTGTTAGAATCGGCTGAATAGTTAAGATGCTATTGCCCCCAAAAGTAAAATAGTTACATCCAACTGACTGACCAACCTACAAACCAACATAGTAACCTATAGAGTCAAGTGCATACAACTAAAAATGGTAGGTAAAGAAATGAAAAATGATAAAGTAACTTAAAATACTGAGACCTTGGCCTAAATAAGATTTTTTTTTCACTTCTAATCTGGCGAGTGCCTCCTAGGGCATAAGTTGCCATAATCATCCATAGCCTAATGCTAGGCTAGATTAAAACAAAATGCAAAAGACCCAAAAATATAAAACAAATCCCCCCCAAAAAATAAAAAACAAAGATGAAAAGAGTCAAAAAGGGAAGAAGGAAGCTCCTTCCAGTCAGCCCTAATTAAGAACATGCTTTTATAAAAAGCACAGGTAGCCAAAATTACAAGCTCAACCATCACTGTAGAATATAAAAACACCAGATAGCTAAATCACATCAAAAATAAGTAAGATGAATTTAAGACTAACATAAGAAAATAGAAACTAGATTTTTATAACAATAATTTAGGCTAAACACAAATGAAGAGACAACACAACTTCCCCTCTCCATCTGCTACCTTCCTACATACTAAATATTATGCAAATAAACATACGCAGTATTTGCAACAAAATAACTTGAACTCTTCATAAGCAACCACAACATACATATCACCCTTATACAAGAAACACTCATCGTACCCAAAACTTCAACTTACACCGCACAAGCAAACTACTGGCCTAAATGCACAAGGCCTCATAACACTAGTTGATAAAGATACCCATTCTCAAACACCACACTTCAAACAAAGCAGCTAATCACCAAGTAAAACTAAAACACCTATATACAATATTGTAAACACACATCCCACCATCCACCTCAAGACAATGCCCCCCTCACAATTATATACCCCACCTAGAAGTCCTTCCAAACATGGCAAATTTCTTACTAGGAAATTAAACCTGCATCACAGAACTTGGCTCCCTCCCAACGTAATGGTAAAAGAGGAGAGACATTCTTGGCACAACTACACTCACTAAACATACTAACCTACAGAAATAACCATTCTACCCTACACCAACACAACCAGCAACAAAATCCACCAACATCATATTCTGTACCCCACATTCTCTAAATGCTGATAATGAGGAAAACTATCAAATTACTGCACAATAACCACCTTCCCCACTACCACAAACCTTTTCTAACAATAAAATCCCCAAGAAAACAATGCAACACCCAAATGAAACACTGCTACAAAATCAGCCTAAACTATCATCCAGATATCCACATAGTACAACAGAATAATAAAAAAACATCAGGAGAACCCATATGGAGACTGCAGCTCCCCTACTAGCTAACACAGCCCAACCCAATCAAATCTTTAAAAATTCTGCAGGCATTGACCCAGACCAGCTCAAGCATACATCTAAAACACCTAGCCTCCAACATGACCCAAACCACTCAACTGCTCCTGGCTCCACAACCAAATTCAAACAATCTGGGAAAAGGAAGCTCTCCAACAACATTCTCTCTCAACCACAATATTCAAAACACTAGAAAAACTTGTGCAAAAAAGCATCAAATCACACAACCCCAAAAGCGCCTACTCAACAGGGATTCAGACAAAAAAACACTCCTTATGAACCTATTGCAGCACATCCTAGATGATTCAACCTCTACCCTCCCAAAAAATAACAATCCTGATTGCCATCAAAATTAACAAGGCATTTGACACATCCTCTCTCAAAAAAGTATACCAACCAACAAAATGATAAAAAATAGCTCAACTTCCTCTCCAAAAATCATCCTCCCAACATTGTCAGGAAGATCTTGACCCATTGACTCAAGATAGAGCATGGTGGCGTGAGTTCATTGAGGCCCTATGCACCCCCGTGGGTGCCACAGGAAATGATTGATTCAACTTCATCTCCAATGGAGAAGCCAGTCACTCACAATCAGACATGCCTTTCTATAATGATCCCCTCTTCATCCTATCCATACACAACCTCCCTCCCAACCATTGCAACACAATCATATCATGAAGATTTCACCATAACTTCACAACATAACCACTAGGAACATGCAAACATACCTCTGCAGTCTAGAACAGTGGCTAGACAATAAGACCATAGCTAGAACATCTTGGAGCAGCACCTAGGTGATACTGTTGATGCTTAGGGAAAAGTGTGAAACTTACCTGCCTTATTGGACCAGAGAGGGCTCACCCCTACCTATACACAGAATCCTACATATCAAAGCATGCCATGTGGGAGATATCCAGAACAGGGATAGAGTCCCAGCATGAACTGAGAATGTAAAACAAATCAGCATAAATATCTCATAGAAGGGTTCTCCAGCCCAGCAACATTACACCATGCATTGAATGCTGGCAGATCAGCATCCAGTTAAAAGAATGTGGAGAAAGCAGTTGCACAAAGAACTCTGCCACAGGTGCAAGGTCTGAGATTGCAGTCCCCTTCTCCTAGAAAATGGGATGGAGTGGAAGGGGGTTGCAAGAACTTGCCCTGAATTCTTTTAGTTCACTTACACACCTCTGCAAGAAGGGTCTTCCCATTAAGTGAAGACATGTATGCCCACCAAGAAAGGCAAGGGGCATGCTTCCAAGCATCCTGCCCTTGCTCAATGAAATTCATTCATCTGGTGAAGTCATTCAGACAGCACTTATAGTGCATGTAGGCATATCGCTTCTCTGATGGCCATCTCACACTTGGTTGACCACCAAGGAAGTGGATAGTATAAAAAATGGCTAGATTCTAGGAACGATAGTTCAGCCCACAATGATGAGGTTGCAGGGCAACTTAATGGCTTCCTCAACTAAAACAGAGAAATGCAAACCACCACACAACTCTAAGCCCTACTGAGGTGGTTTCTCAGGTAGGAAAGTGGTCACTACCATCTCCCAGGAAAATCAGGTTGTGCATCCAAGGAGCACATGGACAGATCAGACAAAGATAATGAAGGGATTCTCAGGCAGTGATATGTAAATTCATCCACATTTAAGATACCACAACATCTCAAATTCTTCGATCAAGTCAGCAAGGAACTAACCCCTGGGCTTAATTATGTCTTCCCAGAGGGGTTACCTGCCATTCAAATCCATGAGGCCTTGGCCTAGGCAACTGTGCCATAACTGAAGGAAGTCCCTAGCATCAAAGTTAGCTGATGGTGGAATGTTCTCAGAAATAAAAGTATACGTATCCATGTGTGGCTGGACTGCCACTGCCTAAGAGGAGGTATTAAAAGCAAGTAGAAGAATGGAGACATAAACAAGGCTCTGCGGCTCCTCCCAGTTGGGCAAGAGTCCATGGCAATTACATTGAAGGAATATGCCTTCCAGCCCTAGCCTGTGGAAGATGCAGGGGACCTCTTTGAAATCCTCTGTTGCCTCAGAGGACTTACTGGGAGAGGTCAGGCTTGCTGAGAGTCTTTGCCTCCCTCTGCCACATCCAGCCTTGCTGTCCCCTTTTGGGTACAACCTTACAAATCTACAAAAACATTATCACAACCACCTTCAGATGATTTACCTCCTGTCAGTCTAATGACTCAGTAGCAGCTCGCAGCCATTTCACTATACAGGAAACAGTGATGCATGGTGGTGGTGGAGAGAACTCCTGGTTTTAGTCAAGGTGGGGTATGACCCCATGGAGCCACTAGCTTTATCAGGTGAGTGGTCATGGGTGGTAATCGGAAGAACCTGCAGAAGGGTTCAGAATGGTTGCAGAAGCAACTGTGCTCATAGGCAAGTAGGGGCAAGGAGCAGTGTGCCTTCCTAACTTGAGAGGCATAGGAAGTTCCAGTTTCAAGAGGGCAAAAGAAGACAAACTCCACCTGAAAGAGTCAGTCTGCAGCCTGGACAACTAGAAAATCTTAAAAAAGATACTGTACCCCACAGCATTCCTTTGGGCGCATAGAAGAAATGGCTATACTTTCCTTGAGTTGTGTTCCCCTGTGGTATCCTCAATTAACCCTTCCTCCTGCAAGGTGAGAGAAATTCTCTGAGGTACGACTTAAAGCTTCCCTCAGAAATATAAGGTTCTTTTCATCCACAAACAAGCCATGTGTGCTTGCCCCAAGATCACTCTCACTGCTGCTCTTTCAGTCCAATGTCAAGCCTCTTTCCTCAACAGGGTACATGAAGACAACTGCTGGTACCACCAGAGATTTAAAGGAGAAGGCTTGAAGTGCATTTTCATTCCTTTTAGGGAAACCAAACAGCTACTCTGGATTAGTGGCAGGCAAGGGGAGTAAATATAAAGAACAGTCCTTTAATGTTTGACCCAATCACCAAGACACAGTTTCTAGTGGAATCTGGAGCAGCTGTCAGCATGCTACTGGTGAGTTTGTATCTGTCTTAAATTATAGGCTGCAAACAGTACCTTGAACACAACCTACAGCAAAAAAAATGGCTGACACCCATGGGTGTAAATACTCTTTCACATGGATCTTTATCATGGCAAAGGTTTCATATGCAATCCTTGTAGCCAATTTTCTAACTAATTTTGACCTAATGGTTAACCACAAGCAGCATAGGCAGACAAAATTTCCCTCTATGGAAAAGCGGGTTGCACTCCCACCGGGCTTTCAATCACCTTTCCAATGTGGTTGAACCCCACTACAAACAGATTTTCATTGTATTTCCAAACCTCACAGGCCCAGTGCACAAAAAATATGAAAAAGTCACAATTGACTTGAGGAATTCTTGTATCTACTGCAAAATCTCCACAGCGAAACCAGTCATATATTCCTGTAACATTACAGGAGGGCCTTTTGCTGCCTTATGCTATCTTCCTCATCCAGGGATTAAAGCCTTGCAAAAGATGCTTTCATTAAGGTTTATTTGGCTAGGGATCAACAAAGACATTCATTGCTGGGCTCGCACCTGCTCAAGGGTACAGCGACATACCTTCAATCCTGTCCATCTCTGTGCCCCAGCTTTTGAATATCTTCACCTTAAACCTGCTCAGCTCAAAACCACCTAGGTAGTGAGCTCCACATAAGAGCAGCCCCCTCACCTTTCACAATTTGCATCAATCTAAATGCCTTCCCATGCAACCAAAGGGAATTCCTAAGCTGCCAGCTCTGAGGGAAGCAGGAGAGAGTGCAACAAACTTCTACATCTCACCATATGAGAGCACTCATAATCTCCTTCATCTTTCCATCAGAATAAGCTTGCTTGGGAATGGAACACTTTCCAAATAGGGGGTATGCAAGACTCCCACAAACTTGGAAAGAATAAAACTAGGTTGTTGAGATTCAATCACTTTAGACAAGTTAAACCATCCACTTTTACCACAAGCAGAGACACAATCCCTCCAAACGAGCCTCCCGCCTCCCACTGCTTTGTATGATAACTCTACTGATAAATAAATATTCTTCACTAAATTTCAAGGTAGTTATTATCTACTGCCCTCCTTTGCACAATATTGAAGGACTCAACACTGAAGCCTACTTTCCTCAATTTGCTCAGCAAGATATGCATCATTTGTTTCCATTAACTTTGCCAAACTTTAAGACCATTTAATTCACTTTATGCATTCACAAACTAACAGAGTTAATAAAAGTATAACTATCAATTCACATATCATTAGTGTTTGGGGGGATAGTGCTTAAAGTGAAGTCATTAAAAATTTAGTGCATTAAAAAAATCTAATTCTTACAAAATCCAATCTCTTTCCATGCAAACTTCCAGAGTAAAAGGGCCTCAAAATTCACTCCAAGCTAGAGGTAAGTGAAAGTAAATAGGTCCTACAGTTTAGTGCCAGCAGTACCTACAATTTAGTGTCCTGAACTTGGCACAATTAGTGTCTAGAATCGGCTACACGCTGAAACTTTTCCTTATTTCTTGAAGTTTAAATAAAAGTGTAAACATTAAATTGATGAGAAAAATGACTATTTACAATAACTTTTGAATTTCCTAATTAATTATTTAAATTTCAAATTTCAATGAAGCCTCAAATCAATACACAAGACTAACAAAATACAAAAAGGTGCTAAAAGACCATCCCTTACTGCCTCAGTACCTTCAAGTGTGCCATGAAAACCTAACTCTTCTCTCAGGCACTGTGAAAGCACATGCCCATGAAGTCTTTTTATTAAAGAATTTAAGATAAAATTAAAATAATACAAGGTAACAAAGAACGACAAGTGTTTACCTGTTCAAAACAGAAAAACTAAAATAAAATAATACTTGGTACTCAAAAACTTACCATGTTTGTCAAAGTATTCTCTGTTCCCATCATAATACTGTTTCAAATTCAACTATACTAAACGTTAAATCAATTAAACTAAGGTGAAATAATGCAACTTTATGCGTGAAAATAGGCTAAAAAAAGCTTTGCGAAAATATAAATGATATTTTGAGCCTCTAAATGAAAACTAATTCTATATAATAAAATCTGTTCATAATGGCTCTTAAAAATATTAACTTGAGAAATACCTTAAATATTTCGGGGGTTGTTTTTTTAAGGCTAAAAAATTAGGATATGAAAAATTAATCCATAAAATATTTCAGAATTTCTTATAATCAAAGAAATAGAATAAAAAATGTAAAAAGGTAATTATTAACTAAATATACAAATATTTACTTTAAAGATATCGAAAGAGGGGAACTCTATGCTTTTCTTTCACTCAAAAATGGGTTCTCTGTTTGGAGCTGTTAAAGAAAGTTGGATATTTTGAGGCTCCTCATTTGAAAGAAAATACAAAATTGCAGAAATCCACTAGTTTGAGAGACCCCCCCCCCCCACCTTCTAATTATTGTTTGGACTATCCTTTAAGATTTCTTTTTATCTATTTCAAGCATTTAAATTGCTTTATTTATAGCTTAATAATAATAATAATAATATTGAGTGCTGGAGAAGATCCTCCCAATCAAATAAACAATAAAAGCTAAAAGAGCAGAATTAACACTGACCCAAATTTGACCGATTCCTACCCCCTCCCTGTTTGGTGGGCGCATTTCTGGGGTCAACTAAAGAGAAAAGAAGAGGAACAGTTGTTTAATTCCCCCACTGCAGTAAATAATCTCATTTCATCTTTATATGTCGTAAGTATTTGTCATCCCATATTCTTTTTGATTTTTTCTTGTTTTAAAATAACCTAACATTTAACTATAAGAACATTGTGAAAAATATTATTATTATAGTAGCATATTCAGCTTGTTAATATATATATAAATATATATATATATATATATAGTTGGGTAGCAATCTTTCTTGAATGCAAATTTTGTTGAAGGGTTTAAGGTAAGGAACCAGTGAGTTGCTGCCCAATCCAAGTGGATTGTATATGGCAGCTAGGATGAAACAAGGAAAATCATCTATAAAAGGTGGAGGAGACCACTTTGTGACAAAAATTTTAAAAACGATGGGTTAAAAGATTCCTCCACCAATATAAATCAAAGATGGGTGTGTTGAGGAATAGTTAAAAGGGTCGGGAAACAGGACAACCGGAGAATGGCGAAATGGCTACAATCCAATAAAAGGACGGCAACCGATTGGTCCCCACGACAAAAATGACAGCAAGGGCTGATATGAACATCACCCGAAACAAGATGGCTGTGAGTAAGTCTTGTGTGGCCAATGCGAACTCAGCAAAGGGCCACCTCCAACGACCGCATTCTATGATGGCTCAAGGGCCAAGAGTGAATAGAATTTTTAATTTTGTATAGTTTGGATGATGAACAGCCATCCCATTCATTCTGTCACAGTTGAAAAATATATTTTCTTATTGAAGGAAAGTAGTCCCTAAAAGGCAGATCCGAGTTCTCAGAGGACACAGAATGTGCTGAGTGGGCCAGCGGATCAGTCCTCTCGTTGCCCAGGCCCCCCACATGCCCAGGGACCCAGTAAAAAATAATTCTATATCAGGATGCATTTTGGATCAGCCAGTTGCAAATTTCTGTGACTAATGGATGGGAGACATTAAAACATCTAATTGACAGTAAAACCCTCCTTGAGTCAGAAAAAATGACCAAATCACTAAAAGGTAAAATTTGGATGAGTCTAAAGGCTAAAAGGATTGCTGAAAGTTCAGCAGTAAAAGTGGATTCTCCTCCTGGGTAGATGGCTGCAGCACCCACGCCACTGTCCGACTTAGAGCCATTTGTGCATAGTAGGCAGCATTGTTTGTGTGAAATTGAATGCTCTAAGAACAGGCTCTTAATGATGCGAGAGTCCATGGAGGACTTCTCCAGGCTCCACATGTTGGTACATACTGTGGGAAGAGGAGCACGCCAACTAGGGGTCAGTAAGGATGGAAGGGTAAGGACCCTTGGAGCACCCAGGTTAGAGAGATGATCTCCTATGCAAAGGTTCAAGGGGCAGGGTAAAGATGGCAACTTATCATAGGGTGCCGTTGATTGGGCAGTATACAGGCATCTGTAGACCTCTGATACAGGGGCTTGCTGTACTCAGCAGAGGTATCGCATGCAGATTTGAAGTCTATAGTAGGGTAAAGGAATGACCCCCACTCTCGCAGTAAATGCTGTTGACAGGAGAAGTACGGAAGGCTCCACTAGAAAGGCGAACTCCGAGGTTTAATAGAGTTCAGCATTTTAAGGGCTGAAGGGGAATCCTATGAGTAAATTTGACAGCCATAATCCAATTTGGATTGTAGGGCTGTGTATAATGTCCACAATGTTTGTGGGTCGCTGCCCCACAAAGTGTGTGAGAGGACTTTCAAAATGTCTAGAGCCTGCAGACAGCCTGTTCAAAGTCGGCGTAGGTGTGGTAACCAGGATAACTTTGGATTGAGAGTTATGCCAAGAAACCAAGATGGTGGAACAAGAACCCCTCTGCCTCGGTAGAAATACATTGCTTTGGTTTTGTTCATGGAAAAGCGGTGTGGTGGAGCGAATGTGTATGTGTGTGTGTGTGTAAAGGGTCATTCTCCCACCCTTTTTCCCAATACCCTCTCCCTCCCTCTGTAAGAATGTGTGTGTGAATGGGAATGGGTTTGTTTTTTTGTTTGTTTTATGTATAAAATTGCTTTCCATGTTATTATTAAATGTTTTTTCTTTCTTTCCAGGTGCCATATTCTGGAAATAGAGAAATAAAATAAAACCTTGTAAATTACCCCTGTAATAGAAGCGAACTATTTATTATTGTTAACTACCAAAGGCCACTAGTATTTGACAAAGGTTTAAGGCCGTGTTCTGTCTGACTTGGTTGAGTGTAAATAGCATAGCTTTAATGAAGGAGGGCTTATAATAGCCACGCAACTGTGACAAGGTCAGTTATCTTAGCCCAAGCTCAGAGGCACTAGTTTATTTTTGTATACAAACATTTTATTGTACCACGTGAGGCCTTCTTTTGTTGGTTATTGACTGTTGTAGTCCATATTTTGGGGGGGTTGTTCGATTTTGGATAGAATTGTTTCTTAGGATTGATTGCTAATATTTATAAGTAGGATTTTTTTTTATTGTATATATAGGAAATTTAGCTGTATATTTTTGTGTGAATAATAACGAGATCTCCAATTTAATCACCCATCTCTATTGTAAATATTATTGTACTTTTTTTGTAAGTAAAGGGACTATATACAATCTGTTTCCTTCTCCTTCGATTTCTCACGTCCAGATTAGTGTAGGAAGCGGGTTGGATTGATTGGGTTAGTCTAGATTTTCAGCCTGCTACAGCGGAATCCCTTAAGTTGTGATCTTTTGGATACAGCATCGATCGCCAGTTGTAGCCAATGCACTGCTGATGGAAGGCAAGGTGGGGAACAGTATTGCTAAATCATCAACAAACAGAGTTGCCGATACACCCTCTGGGAGAGACAAAATATCATTGATGGCAATTATAAAACATAACGACACTTAAAACACTGCCCTGAGGAACTACCTCCTCCAACACGTACCTTGAAGGATCGAGATGCTAAAAAACTTTGAATAAGTGATGGTAAAAGGCCTCTCATCCCTCAGATGTATAGCTGCTTCAAGATGCCGTATCTCCATGTTGTGTCGTAGGCTTTCTCAATATCAAAAAATATGGCCAGGACTCAGTGCTTTAATGAGAAAGCTTTCCAGACTGATCCCTCAAAATGTACTAGTAGGTCAGGGGTACTATGACCTTTGCGGAAGCCACATTGAAATGGAGAGAGAAGGTGATTGGTTTTTAGGAACCAGTTTAGGCTCTCCAACACCATTTTTTCCAGCAACTTACTCAAACAGCTGGTGAGCTAGGGCGGTAGTGATCTGCATCCAACCCATCCCTGCCCGGTTTGACAAAGGGAAGGATGATCCCAATGCGCCACGATGAGGGGTAAAAACCCTTCACCCATATAAGGTTGTACAAATCAAGTAAGAAGAGAGTAGAGTGTGGATGTAGGTGCCGAATCATATTGAAATGGATCTCGTCAAGGCCAGGGAGAGTAGATCTGCAAAGGGACAAAGCATTATGCAGCTCATGGATGCTGAATAGAGCGTTATATGGAAGATTAGATTTTGTTGTGAAGTTGAGAGAATGAGACTCTTCCTTGGATTTGTAGGATTGAAAAGCCTTATCGTAACAGCTGACACTGCTGATGGTGTGCAGAAATGGGCCAGGCTATCATTCTCCAAGGAACCATCTAAGTTGAGTGTGGGGGTATGATGATCAGCATAACGGCCCCTGATCTTAGCAGTAGGTGTCATAGAGGAAATTGATGAAACGTAACGGCGCCACAAATTTTGGCAAGCCTGATGAAGGGTTCTTTGGCAAAGCGTGCGAGCTCGGTTTCAGTCGACCTTGTTGCATAAAGTTGGGTTCTTTTGGAATCGGGCATGGGCTAACTTGTTTTTGATAGCTGTTGCACAAGCCAAGGTCCACCAGGGCACGGTTGAGCAGCCCGTGGCGGGTCGCCTCCATGAGATGGTCTGTGATGCTGCATTGTAGATAGTCAATGTAAAGTATTCTACTGCTGCGTCCACTACATTGAAGGTCCCCAAGGATGCACTTGTGAAGGATGCCTCTTGGAAACCTTCCCAATCTGCATGACCTAAGTCCCATTTAAGGAGCATGGTTGTATGAGGGCTAACTTGAAGGGCCGACAAGACAATAGGGAAGTGGTCACTCCCATGGAGATCGTCAAGAATTGACCATCAAAATTCTGTCAAGCAATCCAGGGAACAAACAGACAGGTCAACACAGCTAAAAGAGTCCATTTTGACATGATTAGAGGTCAAATCGCCAGTATTTAAAACACAGATAATAAAAAAGACTAAAACACTGCCTTTGGCATTTCGAGTGATGTCACCCCAGTATGGAAGATGGGCGTTAAAATCTCCTAGTCTTGACAATGATAAACAAGGGGGTAAGTAAATAGAACAAACAGTAAAAAGCTTAGTAAGAAAAACCCTCACAGCAACAGCTTGGAGGGCAGTATGTAGGGGGATGGGAGAGAGATGGTGGGATGAAGATACCATGATTGACACCCCCCCATGAGAGGAGCTTCCAGCAGGAGCAATAGAGTTGAAAGTGAGAAAGCCAGATACTGGCAGAAAGGGCTGTATACCCAGTTTATTCTCCTGAAGACAAATAACAGCAGGGTGGATAGTCGTCAAAAGAATTTTGAGTTCTTCCCACTTTGGAAGACCGCCTTGACAATTCAATTGTAAAATGGAAGATATTATGTGGGACGATTAGATACCACTGTGGATATCTTTTTCTCTTTTGTGGCTGATATTGTATTTGAGGTTCATCCCAAAGAGCTTGGGAGATGGAGAGCTGATTTTGAGGAGCCTGCTTTTGTAGGGAAAGAGATCCTAGATGGAGCAGTAACTGGGGCTTTTTTTGTGGGTTTTGGAGAATGGACTGAGGCCCTTGATTGTAATTCGGGCTCACAACCTGGCGAAACAGGAAGATCAAGAAGGGATTTTCGGCCGGTGGATCCGGATTCATGGTCGAGGGTATTTTCGATGTCTGAGGAGTTGGTCCAACCACTGCAATTAGTGATGTTGGAGTATCAACTGCTTGCCTCAGATCATGGGTTGAAGGATGAGCAGAACGAACAGGTGATCTGAGTGAGGTATGTGGAGTTGGGTGTATATCTGGCATCTTTTGGATTAGGATGGGGCCTAAGTCCTGTGTAGGGTGGGACGGACTTAAGGGCATAGAATGTTCAGCCATAGGGAAGGAGTCCATTGAAGATTCTCGGGGTTCGGCCGAGTCAGCTACAGAGGCTGCCCACTTATTGGTGGTCGATGACCCAGGTGAAGAATCCTTCCTCTTACCACTGGGCTTTGGGTCTCAGGGCTGGGTGGATGAACCTTTACTGGTCGATGTTGAGGATTCTTTCAAATAGAGTCTGATGTCTTCAAGCGTCTCTCCCAGCTAGAGCTGCTGGAGAGAGGGGGGCTACAATGGTTATGTTGGTGTGAGAGCGATGCTTCAACTGCATATTCTGAATGTTTCTGACACTGCGAGTAGATGTAGGATGAAGTGCTTCAGGCTGGTTGAATCTTGAGCGTGTTGGTCGGTTTCATCAAGCATCATGTAAAACATCAGAGAAGAGCCGGCAGAGTGGCGAGGTTTGTGCTTGAGCACGCTGGCAGGCCTCTCTTATATCTAGACATAGGGAGTCGTGCAAAGCGAGCACCTCCTTTTCATATAAAAATATAGAGCAGAGTTTTGACGCAGCACTGTGGGCACATCCGTAGTTGGCACAGCGAGGTGTTTTGGTGGTGTTGGGGCCATGGTAGTCAGAGCTACAATTCATGCGGGAGCGAGGGTGCTGACAGGCATGGCCAACATGTCCAAATTGATTGCAAATGAAGTAGCGTCTGGGTAGTTCAATGTAGGGACTTACCGGGACACGAAGGTAGCCAGCTTTAATATACTGCAGCAATTCTTGTCGGTCGAATGTTAAAATCAGTGTGACAGTTGAGACTCTAGTGGAGCCTAATGTTTTAGTTACCCTGTGTACGTGTGTGACACATTGAGTACTAAGATTACTCTGAAGGCAGGTGGGGTCGTAGTCCTTTAGTTCATTTAAACGGACGACACCTTTGACAAAATTCAGATGCAGATGGGGCGAGAGAGTTATTGGAATTTCAGCAACCGAAGATAGATTTCGCACAAGGTTGTGTTGAGAGTGGGATGACACCTCAACTACAACATCACCCCTACCTCTTGACCACATCCGGCGGGGTTCACCACAGCAGGACTCAAAAGATTCATTGACGTCAAACACATCAACATTTGCAAGTGGGGTGTCGGATGATGAATTCATGACAAGAAAGCAAGGATAATCTAGATCTGGGTCTACTTCATTGGAATAGGGGTCCAACGAGTGAGGGAAGGCTGAAAGGGGAGCTAAGGAATGTTTCACACAAGAACCCTTATGAGAAGGGGAGCTTTTTGTTTTATGACTAACTATTGCAAAAAGAAAAAAAACTTTGCATTCTCCTTTGGGACTCTCCACCATGGAGGCCTACAAGGGCCCAGCACTACTACAACTATACAATCAGTTGCATCTGCTATGTCCTATTGGAGAATCGATACGGATCCACCACAACATCTTTAGAAACCTAAGAGGCTGCCCGAGTTCTCCTACGGACAGTTGTCTTTATACCAATGCTCGTAGTCTTAGAAATAAGAAAGATGAGTTATTTAGTCATATTATTGATGAAGATATAGATATAATTTATGTGTAATTGAATCATGGGTTAATGAAAATAAATTTAATGACAATGTGAGTAAATTTGAACTACAGGGTTATGATATTTACATTAGTCAAAGGAGAGATAGGATGGAGGGTGGGTTGATTATTTATATCAGAAATGGCATTTCTTAAATCTAAATAATTCTATAAAGCAAGGAGAAGTTGAGTTACTGTGGATAGATATTAGGGTCAGTAAAAATAGGATAATACATTTGGGCGCCTTTTACAGACCACCCGGACAGACTGATTGTATTGATGAGTTAATGATCAGGAAAATAAGTAAAGGATGTGAAGTAGATACAGTTATTCTTGGTGACTTTAATTTAAATTCTGTGGACTGGGAAAATATGATAGGAAGGGATAGAACAAGTTGTAAGTTTATAGAATGCTTTGAAGATAAATTTTGTACTCAATTTGTTAATAAACCAACAAGGGGTGCAAATATATTAGATCTGGTTCTTTCAAATGATGATCACTTGGTTCAGGAATTGCCTGCAGGAAAGCATTGGGAAATAGTGATCATCAGATGGTTCATTTTAACTTGGCAATAGTGAAAGGTAAAACATGAACAAACTCCAAATTTTTATAGGGGCAATTATGATAAATTACGCAACTTGCTAAATCAGATTAGGTAGGATATAGAATTCAAGGGAAAGAATAATTATGAGATGTGGGACACTTTTAAGACTATACTAAACATAGTCCAGGAGCAGTGTATTCCAATGAAGGCTATTAGGAAGAAATGTAGGAAGCCGTTGTGGTAGAATCAGGATAGCTAGGAAAATTTCTGAGAAGAAAAGGGCATACCAGGGATTACAGAGAGAAAGTACTTTTGACAATTTAAATCATTATAAGTCAACCAGAAATGAGCTAAATAAGATTATTAAGAGCAAATGGATGGCAGAAATTAATTTAGCTCAAAATAATAATAAAGATCTAAGAAAATTCTTTAGCTATTATAGAATTAATAACAAATCTAACAGTGATAAAATAGGGCCTATTAGATATGAAGAGGTTTTGAAAGAATCTGATAATGAAATAGGAGTGGTTCTTAATTATCATTTTTCTTCAGTATTTACACAAGAGAATCAAGATAGATTAATTGATGATAATTCTAGGTCACGGGAAGTAGTGTTGAATACCATTAATATGAACAAGGAAATAATTAGATGGCTTATATTGGAGTTAAATACTAGTAAGTCATCTGGCCCAGACAACATTCATTCTAGGTTACTCAAAAAAGGTGTAGATAGTATTGCAGTAGCTCTTGAGAAGATATATACTAGATCACTAGAGTTTGGAGAAATACCTAATGATTGGAATTTAGCAAATGTGGTGCCAATTTTTAAAAAGGGAAGTAAAGAGGACCCAAATAACTTTAGGCTGGTAAGTTTAACTTCTATCCTTTGTAAAATTCTTGAGGATAGTTAAGAGGGGGATTTCTGACCATATATAGTGTGGTAGGTTAATAAATGATGATCAGAATGGGTTTAGAAGAGGTAGATCTTTTTTAACAAATTTACTGGATTTTAGGGAATATGTTACTAAAGAATTAGATAAGGGAGAGAATGTTGATGTAATTTACTTAGATTTTAGCAAAGCTTTTGATAAGGTTCCACATAGGAGACTAGCTCACAAATTAAAAATGCATGGGATATGTGGTAAAGTTTTGAATTGGATAACTGAATGGATGAAAGACAGGAAACAGAGAGATGTGCTGAATGGGTTGAGGTCACAGTGGAGGGACGTTATCAGTGGCGTACCTCATGGATCCATTCTAGGCCCTTTATTATTTATAGTTTATATAAATGATCTTGGGGAGGCTGAAAATAGCAGTGTTAATTTTTGCTGATGACACAAAATTGGCAGCTGTAGTCAAAGAAGTTGAGGGTAGCTTTAAAGTGCAAAGTGACTTAAATAAGTTATTAGCTTTGGCTCAGAAGTGGCAGATGACTTTTAACCATAAAAAATGCAAAGTTCTTAACATGGGAAGGGATAATAGGGAATTTAGCTATAAAATGGATGGGCATTTGCTGAATTTAGTTGAGGATGAGAAGGACTATGGCGTAGTAGTAGATAGGTCACCAAAGTTTCCCCAAGCAGTGTATTGAGGCAAAAAATAGAGAAAATAGGGTGCTAGGAGACATTAACAGGAATGTTAGCTACAAGAGTAAAGAGGTTATCCTTAAACTCTACAACTTGTATGTTAGGCCACATTTAAAGTACTGTATACAAGCATGGTCACCACATTTTAGACATGACATCAACCTTCTAGAGTCAGTACAAAGGAGGGAAACGAAAATAATACCTTTCCTGAAGCACCTTGAATATGAAGATAGACTGAGGGTACTAAATATGTTCTCATTTGAGAGAAGATGTGTGAGGAGGGGAGATATGATTGAGCTTTTTAAAATCTGTTCTGGGATGAATAAGTTGGATTTTAGCAAGTTATTTGAGTTGGAAGGTAGTAATAGGACTAGGGGTCACCACTTAAAAATTAAAAAACAGAGGTGCAGGTTGGATGTTAGAAAATATTTTTTTCACCAATAGAGTAGTAGATTAGTGGAATAGTTTGCCATCTGAGAGGGTAGACAGTCCAAACTTAAATGTATTCAAATACAAATTATATGGGGAGGAAGGATTAACTTTGGGGGTATTTTGGACTCACTCCTGTGGATGCAGTTTTTTATTATTGTATATTACAATTGATTTGGATTTTGACGAGTCTTGATGATGATGATGCTTTTTGATTTTGATACGTCCAGTATATGGTTCAAATTGTATATTGTAGATGCATGATCTGACACAATCCTATGGATGCATTTTGCGGGTGGGTTTTGACAGATGTGGATGACCTTTGATAGGCCCTTGTGGCTTGCAATCCTTGAAATTATGTTATGTATTAAATATGTTCTCATTTGAGAGAAGATGTGTGAGGAGGGGACATATGATTGAGCTTTGTAAAATCTGTTCTGGGATGGATAAGTTGGATTTTAGCAAGTTATTTGAGTTGGAAGGTAGTAATAGGACCATGGATCACCACTTAAAAATTAAAAAACAGAAGTGCAGGTTGGATGTTAGAAAGTTTTTTTTTTACCAATAGAGTGGTAGATTACTGGAATAGATTGCCACCTGAGACAATAAATAGTCCAAACTTGAATGTTTTTAAACGCAGATTGGATGATTATATAGGAAAGGAGAGTTAACTTGGGGGAAGGGGGGTTATTCTGGACTCATTCCTGCAGATGCAATTTTTTATTACTGTATATTATGATTGATTTGGATTTTGACGAGTTGTGGTGATGATGCGTTTTTGTTTTTGACATATTCCTGTGGATGGTTCAAATACTATATTGTAGATGCATGATCTGACTCAAACCTATGGATGCATTTTGTGGACCAGTGGGTTTTGGCAGATGGACTCAAATACAGTCAATAAAGCCAGTGGAGTTTCCACTAATCTCCTTAAATCTACCCTATGTCATTCTCCCTCCTTTATGACCTCGCTTTTGATTTCTGACATACGACCCATCCTCGACTTCTCCTCTGTTATTTGGAATACTGGATTCTTTCAGGACCTCCCCCTGCTAGAAAAAGTTCAAAGCCACTGGACCAAGCATATATATAACTTATCATCCCTATCTTACTCTGCCAGACTTTCTCAGTTAATTTTTTTTCTAATCAAAGTAAAATATTCCATAACCTTTCTCCTATAAAACCATCAGGCTCGTTTATACCAGCTCCCAGGGATAATAAGAGGCCATCAATACAAAGTTTTTGTCCCTTATTCCTCAACTGAAGCACAAAAGCGATTCTGTACATGCTGTATCATATCTACTTGGAACTCTCTTCCTTCTTAAGTTGTTGATGCCTCTTCAATCAACTCTTAAAGTCCAGGCTAAGTATTTTTCTTGGGCCTCATCCTTTTGAACTTTAGACCTCCACACGCCTTGTAATGGGTTGAGGAATAATAAGTTCTTGCAGTTTTATCAAATTTATTCATTACCATTAACAATTTTAGAAAAACTTCATTTTTAATTGATAATCAATAATGTATTCTCCATTGTTATTTACGACTTCTTCCCAATGTTCAACTAGTTTTTTGATGCCTCTGCAATAAAAATCTCTCGATTATAACTCTAAGAATTCATCTAACCAGGTTCTTAATTCCACATCAGTATTGAACGAAACGCTGGGCAAATTGTTGGAGGGCGATCAGAACAGATGGAAATCTGATGGAGCCAAGTCTGGCGAATATGGAGGATGCAGCAGGATTTCCAAATTAAGCATTTGGATGGCTTCATCATATTGGCAATGTGAGGACCAGCATTGTCATGTTGCAGAAGGACTCCAGAACATCGATGAGGTCACTTTTCACAAATAGCTTCAGCGAGTTGATACATTTGTTCTCGTTGGAAGCAAAGGGTAGTGCTAAATGGTGTAAAGTCAGAGTGGAGGGATGTTATCAGTGGGGTTCCTCAGGGATCAGTTCTCGGTCCATTATTATTTGTCATCTATATAAACGATCTTGGGGAGGCAGTTAATAATAAAGTGTCAATTTTTGCGGATGATACCAAATTAGCAGCTGTAGTTAAAGATATTGATGATAATTTTAAAGTGCAGGGGGACTTAAATAAATTGTTATCCTGGGCACATAAGTGGCAAATGACTTTCAACCTTGATAAGTGCAAAGTTATTAACATGGGAAAAGATAATAGAGAATTTAACTATGAAATGGATGGGCATTGGCTGAGCTCAGTAGAGGATGAGAAAGATCTAGGAGTAGTAATTGATAAGTCATTAAGGTTTTCTAAGCAGTGTATTGAAGCAAGAAATAGGGCAAATAGAGTGCTGGGTTTTATTAAGAGAAGTGTCAGTTACAAAAGTAAGGAGGTTATTCTTAAACTCTATAACTCTTATGTTAGGCCACATCTAGAGTACTGTATACAGGCATGGTCCCCACATTTTAGACATGATATTAACCTTCTTGAGTCAGTGCAACGGAGGGCAACAAAGATTATTCCTTCCCTGAGGCACCTTGAATATGAAGATAGACTGAGGGTATTAAATATGTTCTCGTTCGAAAGGAGGTGTGTGAGAGGGGATATGATTGAGCTCTTTAAAAAATTTTCCGGGATAGATAAATTTGATGTTAGCAAGTTTTTTGAGTTAGATGATGGAAATCAGACTAGAGGTCACCACTTGAAAATTAAAAAGCAAGGGTGTAGGTTGGATTTAAGAAAATATTTTTTCACCAATAGAGTGGTAGACTTCTGGAACAAATTGCCGCAGAGGGTAGTAGGTAGTCCAAATCTAAATGTATTTAAGAGTAGGTTGGATGAGTTTATGGGAAGGGAAGGTTGTGATGGTTCCTAAGTTTTGTATATATTAATATTGTTTGTATATATCTATAGCTGCATGATTTAGTTCTTGACAAGCCTTGATTGGTGATACCCTTGTTTCTGGATGCAATCCTCTGGATGTAGTTTTCCTGGGAGTTTGGGTGCCTTGAAAAAGAGGCCGCTTGACTCGGATGACCTATGATGAGCCCTTGTGGCTTTTGTCATCCGTTATATTATATTGTGGGGGACTTTGATTTTGTCTTCCCCTGGTGATGGTGCTTTTTGTGGGTGGGTTTTGACAGAGGCGGATGACCTTTGATAGGCCCTTGTGGCTTTTGTCATCCATGTAATTATGTTTATGTTTTAAGGAGCTCATAAAGAATGATGCCTTCACAATCCCACCACACACACAGCATCGTCTTTCATGGATGAAGTCCTTGCTTTAATAGCGGAAGTGGTTTTTTATTGGGGCTAAGCCATTGTTTTTGATGGTTCATGTTGACATAAACACACCACTTTTCATCACCAGTGATGATGCGGCGAAGAAATCTGTCCTTATATCCATGAGTAGCCTTGTGATGAGCAAGTAAACCTGCGGCAATCATGGAGCATTGAAGTTTGTTGCTTTTACTCAAAGTGTGCGGAACCCATGCACCGAGTTTTTCAACTTTCCCCATTGAATGAAGGTGATTCACTACAGTTTTCTGATCACACGCCAATTGTACAGCCAATTCTCTAGTCGATTGACAAGGATTTTCATGAAGGTCATTCAATCGATCTTCATTCAACTCAATGGGGCGACCAGAACGTTCTTCGTCATTAAGATTGAAATGACCATTTTTAAAATGTGAAAACCACCATTGAGCTGTCCTTTCTGATAAAATATTTTCTCCATACACAGCATTGTACCCGTCTCGATTGAAAATGAATAACAACAAGTGTCGAAAATGTGCCTTTCTTTCAACTTGACATTCTATTTTGAGGGTACAGAACAAAAATTAAATTAACAACTTTTAAATAAATTGCAATGACTTATTACTCAACTTCAAGACGTAGCCTAAGCAAAAGCCTAATAGTCTACACTGTTAAGAGACATAGCCTAACCTTTGCAAATTTTGCTCTCATCATTTATTATTGTTTCTTAATATGTACACAAATCACATCAACAAAACTTAAATCAACACATTCAAAAAATGCAAGAACTTATTCCTCAACCTAATATCATATCCACTTGTATATAATTGATTCTTTTTATAAAACAGAGTCCAACTCCTTGAATGACACACAATACTGGCCCTCAAGCTTTTCTGCCTTACTTCTTTTCCAATTCTGGGTAAATAGGCAGATTAGCGGCTCGGTCAAAAATGGAATTTTGTGTGTTAACCTTTCATTTACCCCTGCCGGAATATTCAGGCGCATTTGAGTCATCTGACATCAGACCCCACCCCCATTATAATTCGCAAAACGATTAAAGGCATTGACATGATTTGGTTAAATCATTCATAAGAACATAAGAAAAGAAGGAGACTGCAAAAGACCATTCATGGCCTACACTTGGCAGCTCCTGTTCCAGTCAACACACAAAAGATTTCTTACCAGAGAAAAGTCATCAACATTGTCACCCTTTACAGGAGTTCATCAGATCTAATCTACAATATACATAAAATGCATCCAGAGGATTATGTCCATTCATGCAACCGCAAAATATAATCTCCCCACTCCTTAGAAAAATATATACATATGTACATAAAAAAAAAGTCAGTTCCATCTAGCAGCTTCATCCATATATTTATCTAATCTATTCTTAAAACTACCCAGAGAGGAAGCCTCTATCACATGTCTAGTGAGCCTATTCCATTCATCTACCACACGATTTGTAAACTAATTCCTCCCAATCTCCTTCTTAAACCTATACTTATCAAGCTTAAACCCATTGCTACGTGTCCTGTCATGTTCACTAAGTATAAGAACCTTACCCAGATCCCCTTTATTATATCCTTTTACCCATTTGAAGACTTCAATCAATTCCCCTCTGACTCTTCTCCTTTCCAATGTATGTAGATTTAGTTTTCCGAGCCTTTCACCATAAGGTAAGTTCCTTAGCCCACCAATCATCTTTGTCATCCTTCTCTGCACAGACTCAAGCAAATCAATATCCTCCCTCTAATATGGTGACCAAAATTGTACTGCATAGTCCAGATGAGGCCTAACTAGCGCCAGATAAATAATACAGACTAAAAGTTACAAATCCCCAAAACAACAAAAAAATATGGTAATACTTCAGTTTAGGGGCGCACGATAGGGGGGCTGTTTCTGGGCTCCAATTTGGACCTTATGACATCAGACATCAAAAGGCGAAGCCCCTCATTTCAAAAGTAACTAAAAATGGTAATTTTTTGTTGAAAATAGTTTTGTTTTTTTAACATATCATTTCTGCGTTTCTGAACAAAACATAAAAGCAACTTGGTCCCAATAAATTTGGATGAAATCTATTTCTAAAGTAACTAAAATTTTTAATTTTTGGCAGCAATAGCTTAAATTAGGCAGCGCTATTGTCTTTGTTATTTTGATGAACATGCTATCGGCTCTGCACATTTATCAAAATAACAGAGACAATAGCACTGCCTAATTTAAGCTATTGCCGCCAAAAATTAACATTTTTTTTGTTAATTTGGAAATAGATTTCAGTAGAAATCTATCGGGACCAAGTTGCTTTTATGTTTCATTCAGACGTGCAGAAACAATATGTTAAAAAAACAAAAATGTGAGAACATTATTCTATAAACAATTACAATTATATACTGGGAGCTGCGCCCCAGACCCCCCCCAATTGATTGAAACTCAGGATCATCATAGGGGAGGGTGCCCCACAGTGATAAACCCCCCCATGAGAAGTCTGCATGAATTTATTCCAAAAAGGTGAAACATATTGGAACATGGACAAAATATATTATATCCCATCAGGGTCATCGCAGGGCTATTCCCTTCATGAACTGTAACTCAAAATTAGTAAAAAAAAAAAGGTAAAACACATTGGAACATGGACGAAATATTATGCGGCTAAGACCAGGGAACAGCAGAGGCGAGCACATGACGCAGATGTTCAGGTTTACCCTATCTTCACCTTTCATTATTATAATTGAGCCGCGCTTCTTTTAAATGAGACCATGATCTATAGAAAAGTCTATTAAATTGACTGAAGAATTAACACAAGTTGTATGAAGATAGACTGAGGGTATTAAATATGTTTTCATTTGAAAGAAGGTGTGTGAGGGGAGATATGATTGAGCTTTTTAAAATCTTTTCTGGGATGGATAAATTGGATTTCAGCAAGTTATTTGAGTCAGAAGGTAGTAATAGACTGGATGTTAGAAAATATTTTTTCACTAACAGAGTGGTGGATTATTGGAATAGTTTGCCACCTGAGACTCTAGACAGCCCAAACTTGAATGTTTTCAACCCAGATTGGATGATTATATGGGGATGGAGGGTAAATTTCTTACTTTTTGGTATGTGGATATGTTTCTTGACTCATTCCTGTGGATGCAGTTTCTTTTTATTGTATATTTTGGGGGACTTAGATTTTTTTTTTGACAGACTCCTATGGAGGCTTTAAATTATATATTGTAGATGCATGGTTGAACATTCCTATATATTGTTAAATTGTATATTGTAGATGCATGATCTGACAAAATCCTATGGATGCATTATGTGGGTGGGATTTGACTGATGCGGATGACCTTTGATAGGCCCTTGTGGCTTTTGTCATCCGTGAAATTATGTTATGTTATGTTATGTATTGAAGTCCAACAAACTGTATTCACAGATATCGCGCTCTTTTAACTGCTCAGTTTCAGGCTTGCCAATGTTTGAAATCAGGTTGAATTAAGTTGCCAGTATATGAAATTAATTGTTTAGTTTCACAAAAATAGTTTAACGAAAAATACAAAGTTTAATATATTAGTAATTATCAAGGTAAACATGTAGACTAGCGGCCCGGCCGGAAAAATTATTTTGTGTAAATATTATCTTTCACCCGTTTCTGAATATTCATGCGCATTTGAGTCATCTGACGTCATACCTCACTCCCAATCCCTATTATAATTCGCAAAACGATTAAAGGTGCTGACATGTTGTAGTTAAAGCATTTACCTATGTAAACGTCAGAACATTATAAAAACTCATATTCATCGTAGGGGGGTCCAAGCATCGTGTTTATCCCCCCATGAGCCGTCCCCTATAAATGTACTCCAAAAACGTGAAACATTTTGGAACACGGACAAAATAGTACATCTTATCGGCCGGGCCGCTCGTCTACATATTTACCATTATCAAAAAACAATGCATTACTAAATAAGGTAAATATGTAGATTAGCGGCCCGGCTGAAAAAAAAATTGTGTGTAAATATTATTGTTCACTTGTGTTGGAATATTCATGCGCGTCCTTTTTGAATTATTATTCTATAAACAATCATGATTATATACTGGGGGGCTATGCACCCCAGACCCCCCCCAATTTAATGAAACTCAGGATCATCGTAGTGTAGTCCCCCCATTGTGTTTACCCCCACATGAGCCGTCAACTTAAATGTACTCCAAAAACGTGAAGCATTTTGGAACACGGACGAAATAGTACATCCCATCATTCGCGCCAATAATCTACATATTTACCCTAAATAATATAATTAAGTAGAAGTGCATGCATTTACTAAAACAATAATAAAGGAAAAAACAAAATAACAAAACAAATACGCCGTAATTGCCCCCTTAAAGCTAACATCTGATGTTCGAAGGTCAGTCTTCGACTGACCTTCGAACAGGTAGCACGTGTTTTATAGAGCTCTCAGTCTGTTGATCTATTTTTCAGATTTTTCTATAGTTTGTTTGTTTTTTGTTTTTTTTTCTCACCACAATCAGCCAAAGCTAAGTTGCTCTTCTTTTTTTTTCTTATTGCTACTTAAATTCTTTCTTTGTTTGAATAAGTGATGGAGTTTGGGGATGAAAGTGAGCATGAGTGTCGGAATGTATGCATTGGTTGTGGTGTATTAGGTGAGGGGTATACATGTGTTGTATGTGGGCTGCGTGAATGCATTGTAGATTTAGAGGGGATGAGAAGGCAGGATTTAGACAGGATATGTAGGCTGGAGGGGTTAGTTGCTGAGCTCAGGAGGGAACTTAGTGTTAGGCCTAGATTTGGGAATAGGTTAGGTGGTGAGGTAGGCCAGTTAGATGTTTCAGGTGAAGGTAGAGGGCCGGTGGAGGAGGTAGGATATGATAGTTCTAGTGATAGTGAAGTTAGCCCCCTTAGATTAGTTAGAAATAGGCCTAGTGAGGATGGGGGACAGTGGAGAGTGGTTAGGAAACATGAAGCTAGGGAGGCTTCTCCTGTTCTTTGTGAGAATAGGGTTGCCTCTGTTGAGGTGGTTAGCCAGGGGGAGAATAGGTGTGTGAGTCAGAGGGACACAGAACCTATTAGCTTGACTAATAGATTCAGTGCCCTAAGAGAGGAAGTAACTGGAAGTGATATGACTGATGGGGGTGGGGGTGGAGTTCGAGTGACTGGTAGTTTGAATGAGAATAGGAGTGGGGATGGAGTTAGGTCTGTGGGGGTTAGGAATAGGAGTCTGACTGAAGTGCTTGTGATGGGTGATTCGCGAGTTAGATATTTAGATAGGAAGTTGAATGCAAGTAGATTGAATGGTTTGAGGGTGTGTTTGCCGGGTGCTGGAGTGAGAGATCTGTCTGATAGGTATGAGGAACTGGTGTCTGGCTGTGCAAGGGATGCGGTTGTGATTACACATGTAGGAGTGAATGATGTGAAGAAAGTGGGTGCATGTGAGTTACGTGAGAGGTACAAGAGGTTGATTGAAAAGGTGAAAGAAAGTAGAATGAAAGGTATTGTGACAGGTGTGCTTCCAAGAATGGATGTTGGGGTAGAATGGATGTCTCGTGCAATTGGTCTGAATGATTATGTGAGGAGGATGTGTGAGATGGAAGGTGTCATGTTTGTGGATGTGTGGGATAGGTTTGTTGGAATGAAAGAAATGTATGCGATGGATGGACTGCATTTGAGTAGGAGGGGGGTAGATGTGTTGTGGGAGGAGTATGATCGTGTTATTAGGTCTTTGCGGGCGGGAAACTAGATACTAATAGTGGTCAGGGAATTATGAGAGGACATTATAGTACTGAAAGTAGAATGGACTTGGCACATAACAGAAATAGGTTCCAAGGCGATAGAGGTGAGGTCATTCAAGTTTCAAGAGGTGCTTCAGGGATAGGGGGGTTAAATTGTTTCTATACAAATGCTCGTAGTCTTAGAAACAAGAAGGATGAGCTATTTAGTTATATTAGCAATGAGGATATAGATATATTATGCGTTACTGAATCATGGGTTAATGAAATAGAATTTAGTGACACTATAAGTGAATTTGATTTTCAGGGCTATAATATGTACATTAGTCAAAGGACAGGTAGGATTGGTGGAGGAATAATTATCTATATAAAAAACAACATTGTTTCAAGTTTAAATACTTCAATAAAGCAGGATGGAGTTGAGTCACTTTGGATAGATATTAGGTTCAGTAAAAATAGAATGGTGCATTTGGGAGCTTTTTACAGGCCACCTGGGCAGACTGATGATATAGATGAACTAATGATAAGGGAAATAAGTAAGGGATGTGAAACAGATGCAGTTATTATTGGGGACTTCAACTTAAACTCTGTGGACTGGGAAAATATGATAGGTAGGGATAGAACAAGTGGCAGGTTCATAGAATGCTTTGAGGATAATTTTTTGAATCAATTTGTTAATGAGCCAACGAGGGGGGACAATATATTAGATTTAGTACTTTCTAACAGTGATCATTTAGTTCAAGAATTGACTGTTGGGGAAGCATTGGGAAATAGTGACCATCAGATAGTTCGTTTTAACTTGGGAATTGAGAAGGGTAAAATAACTGAGAATGCTGAAAAAGTTCCAAATTTTCATAAGGGAGATTATGTAAAACTTCGAAGCTTGCTAAATTTGGTAGACTGGGATATAGAATTCAGAGGTAAAAATGCTTATGGGATGTGGGATACTTTCAAGCATATAATAAATGTAGTCCAAGAACAATGTATCCCAATCAAGGCCATTAGGAACAAAAGTAGGAAACCATTATGGTGGAATCAGGAGATAGCTAGAAAAATTTCAGAGAAGAAAAGGGCATATAAAAAATTACAGGTAGAAAATAATATTCAAAATTTAAGTGATTATAGAATGGCTAGGAATGAGTTAAATAAGATTATAAAGAAGAACAAAAGGGTGTCAGAAATTAAATTAGCTCAGGATAGCAACAAAGATCCTAGAAAGTTCTTTAGTTACTATAAAACTAATAACAAGTGTGGCAGAGTTAAAATAGGACCTATCAAATATGAAGGGTTTGTGAGAGAAACTGATGAGGAAATAGTTGAGGTACTAAATGGTCATTTTGCATCAGTATTTACAAAAGAGAAACTAAATAGTCCTATGTATAGTACTCATAGGTCAGGAAAAGAGGTGTTTACTAACATTTGTGTGGATCGGAGGATGATAAAAGGACTAATAGGTGATTTAGATACTACCAAGGCCTCCGGCCCTGATAATATTCATTCTAGGATACTTAAGGAAGGGGTAGAAAGTATCTCAATAGCTCTGGACAAGTTATATACTAGGTCATTGAAATATGGAGAAATACCCGATGATTGGAAGAGAGCGAATGTAGTCCCCATTTTCAAGAAGGGTAGTAAAGAGGATCCAAATAACTTTAGACCGGTTAGCCTAACTCCTGTAGTCTGTAAAATTCTTGAGAAAATAGTTAAAAAAGGGATTTGCCAACATCTAGAGAGGGAGGGGTTAATCAGCGATGCTCAGCATGGGTTTAGATCAGGTAGATCATGTTTGACTAACTTACTAGACTTTCTGGAGTTTGTAACAGATCAAGTAGATAAGGGAGAGAATGTAGATATAATTTACTTAGATTTTAGTAAAGCATTTGATAAGGTACCACACAGGAGACTAGTTCATAAATTAAAAATGATTGGGATATGTGGGGGTGTTTCAAATTGGATAGCTGAGTGGCTGAAAGACAGGAAGCAAAGGGTAGTGCTAAATGGTGTAAAGTCAGAGTGGAGGGATGTTATCAGTGGGGTTCCTCAGGGATCAGTTCTCGGTCCATTATTATTTGTCATCTATATAAACGATCTTGGGGAGGCAGTTAATAATAAAGTGTCAATTTTTGCGGATGATACCAAATTAGCAGCTGTAGTTAAAGATATTGATGATAATTTTAAAGTGCAGGGGGACTTAAATAAATTGTTATCCTGGGCACATAAGTGGCAAATGACTTTCAACCTTGATAAGTGCAAAGTTATTAACATGGGAAAAGATAATAGAGAATTTAACTATGAAATGGATGGGCATTGGCTGAGCTCAGTAGAGGATGAGAAAGATCTAGGAGTAGTAATAGATAAGTCATTAAGGTTTTCTAAGCAGTGTATTGAAGCAAGAAATAGGGCAAATAGAGTGCTGGGTTTTATTAAGAGAAATGTCAGTTACAAAAGTAAGGAGGTTATTCTTAAACTCTATAACTCTTATGTTAGGCCACATCTAGAGTACTGTATACAGGCATGGTCCCCACATTTTAGACACGATATTAACCTTCTTGAGTCAGTGCAACGGAGGGCAACAAAGATTATTCCTTCCCTGAGGCACCTTGAATATGAAGATAGACTGAGGGTATTAAATATGTTCTCGTTCGAAAGGAGGTGTGTGAGAGGGGATATGATTGAGCTCTTTAAAATTTTTTCCGGGATAGATAAATTGGATGTTAGCAAGTTTTTTGAGTTAGATGATGGAAATCGGACTAGAGGTCACCACTTGAAAATTAAAAAGCAAGGGTGTAGGTTGGATTTAAGAAAGTATTTTTTCACCAATAGAGTGGTAGACTTCTGGAACAAATTGCCGCAGAGGGTAGTAGGTAGTCCAAATCTAAATGTATTTAAGAGTAGGTTGGATGAGTTTATGGGAAGGGAAGGTTGTGATGGTTCCTAAGTTTTGTATATATTAATATTGTTTGTATATATCTATAGCTGCATGATTTAGTTCTTGACAAGCCTTGATTGGTGATACCCTTGTTTCTGGATGCAATCCTCTGGATGTAGTTTTCCTGGGAGTTTGGGTGCCTTAAAAAAAGAGGCCGCTTGACTCGGATGACCTATGATGAGCCCTTGTGGCTTTTGTCATCCGTTATATTATATTGTGGGGGACTTTGCTTTTGTCTTCCCCTGGTGATGGTGCTTTTTGTGGGTGGGTTTTGACGGAGGCGGATGACCTTTGATAGGCCCTTGTGGCTTTTGTCATCCGTGTAATTATGTTATGTTATGTTATGTTAGATTATAGCCCAAAATTGTAGCACAGAAACAGCCTCCCCTATCGTGCACCCCTAAACTGAAGTATTACCAGAAAAATATAGCCATTTTTGGTCACATCTAAAGCTACCATCTGATGTCATAAGAGAGCTGCCAAGTGTAGGCCATGAATGGTCTTTTGCAGTCTCCTTCTTTTCTTATATTGTAGCCCAAAATTGTAGCCTACTAACATGGCCACCTACCGTGTGCCCCGAATCTGAAGTATTACCCTTTCTGCGAGGAAAAGGGGGAGAAGGCTCTCCAACCATAGCTGGTTGGCGGCCTAGTTTTCTAGGAAGTAAGGAATTAGGGGATGAAGACTGGATTTAGGGGATGGGGTCGGAAATATAACATCGAATTAATGTCACAACCAAAACAAACTAAGAAGTATTAAATTTCTGCGAAAAAATCGATTGGGAAAACTGGACTTTACTTCGATACTCAATTATCAAAACGCGGAGCCAAAGAATGAGCACAATTCCAACAATCATAATTATCTAGATTTGGTTTCACATGACAATTCTTATCTAAAACAATCGAGTTGAGGTGAGGTATAGCGTTTAGCCCAATCTATTTTATCGCGAGATCATTTTAGAAATCATCTGATTCAGGTTTTTATACCACCCTTTGTAACGTTTATTTATGCGGAAAGAAATATTGATTATTCTCTCCTCTTCCAAATATTCAGCAAAAATATCTTTGTTGCTCCGACTGTTCTTATTCTCTTGTCATATATTAAATTTTCTGCACATTCAAACCCTAGAACCTCATCCCACTGTTCTTGTCCTAACAGTGTTGTTATCTCTTATTTTAGTCTCACTCTCTGGCCATTGTGTCCTTCGCACTCTAGGATCGGATGTTCTACCGTCTCTCTTTTATCCCTCAGCCTCTATGGGCACCAAAAACAAGAGTCAACTCCTCCATTCCATCTGTATATTTGTCCATTTACATCCTGGGATCCCATTCGTGCTTTGAACAAAAGCTAGTTTCCATAACTTCCATCATACATTTATTCAATTGAAAGGTCTTGTAGTTATAGGGAAGCACACCAAAAAATGTTGTGGTTTGGCAATGTTGGAATGAGCTGTCTGGTCCAGCTGAGAAGGGAGAAATCACGCTGGTTCGCCAGCAGTTGGCAAAAAGCGGGTTGGTCGATCCTGAGGTTGGCAGAGTGATCTCAATTTTCTCCAAGGCTGATTAAGGTGTTGGGGGGCAGTGAGAATTGAGGTTTACCGGCGCCAGTCAGTAGAGTTATTGTTTGGAAAGGGTTTGTTTACGTTGACGCCGTCGATCGTCTTCGACGCTGCAACTCGAGTAAGTAAAACTGTTTCTTCTGCGTATTAGAACTTTGTATGATCTGGCAACAAACTATCTAGGCCCCAACAATGGAAGAAAAGTTCAAAGTGTAGAGGTTCTAACTAATGCATGAATACTTTAGTCCTTAGATAGCACATGCAATAGTCAGTACGTACATAAATTTTGTTGTTTTGGTTTTTACTGATCGTACCGTAACAATAACATATATTTGAACTCTCCTAGCTATCACGGGAATGTAATAATTCAAGTTAACAAAAATAGGATATATTAGAATCTTACAATAATATTTGATTTGAAGTTATTATTATCATTATACAAAAGTGAATTGAATAACTTGGGGATATTTAAGGGATACAAATTGAAATGGAATACAAGTTATGCGTTTTGAAAGTTAATATTTGAAAGCACGTGACGAGAAAGGTGTGTTCACAGGTGTATATAAATGTGTAAATTTAATTATGTTAGTGCATGACTAATGATGGAATGTAAATTGGGGTCTGTAAATGAGAGAGGAACAGGAATTAGGACCTACTCTCTTGTGTGGATTGTTTGCAGAGAATAAGTGAAAGAGGAATTTTGACTAACCATTCTTTGAAGCCACGCTGGGCACGATGGACCTTGAAAAGTGATTCCAGGCAGATGGGGAAAGGCGTGTGTGTGTATGTGCGTTCGTGTAAGGGAAAATCTTGTATAAAAGGAATTTTGTCGTATGGTATGATATTGCATAGAAATAATTTATTCTCTCGTCACAGAGTAGTTAATTGATTAATTACTCGTATATATATATATATATATATATATATATATATATATATATATATATATATATATATATATATATATATATATATATATATATATATAACATAATTTCTCCACGATTATTATTATTCATAGTATAGCAATGCCTCTGGGCATTCCTATAATAAAAAGCTCATGGGAAACTTAAATATATATATACATCAATTATTATGTAAAATTCATATTATGCAATCCTTAACTTTTGTCAATTTAATCGTTCAATTACTTTACTTAACTTTGTCAATTTAATCTTTCAATTAATTTACTTAACTTTTGTAAATTAAATCATTTATGTACAAATTAATAATTAATTCATTCATTTATTTTACTTGTCAATTCATTTAACGTAATACTGTTCCAAACAAAATCTCTTAAAATTTCACACACAAACAAACAAACACACGCTTTCAGCTCGACCAAATAGCACACTATTCTGCCCCAGTTGACTCGCAGCTTTTTTCGTATAAAGGTCGGTAATCATTCCTTCTACAATTAGTCATTTACCTCCAAACAAATCATACTTAGTTAATTCCACTTTTTCTCACCATTCTTTGCAAACGACCATACGAGAGTAAGTCCTAATTATATTTACTTGTCATATTGCAGCCCCTAATTTACAGTCCATCATAGTCACTATATTATTCACCATATTATTCCACCATATTAATTTCACATACTCCAATTCTCTTCGCATCTTGTTATTGTAAATCATATGTTAAAATATCTTACATTGTATACCTAATCTACTTATCTCATTGTACATTCGTTGATTCTATGAATATATTTATATTTGTGTAATTGTCTTTCTTAAAGCCTAGTTCATTATTTCAAAATTCAGTTTGCTGTCATCTAAGGCCTAAAAACTATCCGCCTACAACTTCGATCAAACAAATTTATGGTTATGGTTTTCGAAACGCTATTTAGACTGATTTATTAACAAGAAAATAAATCACATGAATAACCATATACTATAATAGGAATGCCGCAGAAGGCATTGCTATAACACTCCCCCACCTTAAGAAGGTTATTTCCCTTTTATAATAGAGTACTACTGGCCCGTGTAATGCCGAGGTCTCTAAAAGACACGAGCGGAGTGTGTGACAGTGCCATTGGTTTGACTGCAGGTTCGAGGACACAGATTCGCTATGGTAGTGCCAGTAGCGTTGAACGAGGCGCTGGCACTTGTGAAGGTTGATTGAGCGTGGTGATATGCTTGCCGGTTTCTTACAAGATGTCGTCAAGCAGGACTTAGGAGTCACGTGTCCTGTTCTTTGCTAAAGGAGTGTCCAGTGGTGGAGCTGTTTTATCTTGACTAACCACCGCTGCCGACGAGGGTTCCTGCAACACAAAAGGAAGAGGCAGCGAAACGAATGGTGGAGTTTGATTAGTTGGGGTTGTTGAAAGGGTGGGTTGGAGATCGTTTTAGGGGCTTACTGGAGCATAAAGGGTTATATTCGGAGAAAAGGTGGTAAAGGGCGTTCTAGGTGAACGTTTTCTATATAAGCGGGTTTCAGGCTGTCTATGGAAACAGTATCCTGGCTGATGCCAAGCTGAATTATGAAGAACTTCGGTTTCCTGGAGATGAAGAGGAAGGGTCTGCCATAGACTGGTTGAAAGAAGTGCGAGTTGAATCGTGACGGACGAACACATGGGAGCATATTGTCATCTCTTTTGGCACGAAAGTTTTATAATTGGCAGGAACTTTAGGGGCGGTTGGCATAACTTCAGCCATCACCCGTACAAAGTAACGTACATATGAAGCAGGATCGAGGTGAGATGGTAGAGGTTGGTCAGAAGAAGAGAAGAATTGACAAGGAAGAGGAAGTTGAGTACCGTAGACAAGTTCCGCTGCATAGCAGGCTAAGTCCTCTTTCAAGGATGAACGAATACCAGGGAGAATCAAAGGAAGCTTATCTACCCAAGTGATGTTGGGATCTGTGGAGCGTAAGCTTGCTTTGAAGGTCCTGTGTAACCGTTCCACTTTATCGTTGCTTTGGGGATGGTAGCTAGTGGTACGTAGACGAAAGGGGCCAAGCACTGACATGGGTGCATCCCATTGGTTGGATTCAAATTGGTTGGCACGATCAGTTATGATCGTTAAGGGAACACCAAACCGAACAGCCCATGCTGAGACGAAAGCTCGAGCGACAGTTGAAGCTCTGATGTCCGAAATAGGAACTGCCTCTGGCCATTGAGTAAAACGGTCGATCATAGTGAGAAGATAATTGCAACCACGTGAGTAAAGCAGAGAACCTACCTAGATCGACGTGGACGGTGCAAACGCGTGACGAAGGAAGATGAAAAGGGACGAGAGGAGCGTTTGTGTGACTATAGACTTTGGCGCGCTGGCATGGAAGGCATTAGCGAGTCCATTTGGATACATCAGCATTCATATCTGGCCACACGAAACGATGTGCAATGAGTTTGCGTGTAGCATTGGCGCCAGAATGAGAGAGATGGTGAATCTGGTCGAAAATGTGCCGACGGTATGCAAAAGGAATGAGAGGGCGATGACAGTCAGGTAATGAATAGTCGTCTAGGATGTGCATGGAAGGACTGTCCTGTAAGTCGATTTCGCGAAAGACGAATTGAAAAGAGTGATGCAGTGTTTGCGTGTCTTCAACTTGTTCCTGGACTAGCGCTATAGTTGCATAATCGATGGACGCAGTGTGTGAGAGCTGCGTGCTCAAAATCGCGGCAATGCCGGAAAGTGCATCCGGTCCTACGTTTGAAGAACCAGGAATATAGCGAATATCATTCGTCATCTGCAGGATGAAGTCAAGATGACGAGCGTCAACTGCAGTGTGTATTGGCGAAGTACTACGAGACGAACAAGCGCAGACCAAAGGTTTATGGTCCGTAAAAATAATGAAGTCACGTCCTTCCAAGTGATGGCGGAAGTGGCGGATTGCGAGGTATACTTCGAGTAGTTCGCGAGAGAACGTACTATACATCTTTTGGGAGTCAGAAAGAGCGCAAAAAGGAAAGCAAGAGGTTGTCATTGGTCACCAATCTTTTGTTGTAAGGTTTCACCTACATGATTCGAGGATACGTCTGAGACTGCGCCGGTGGGGGCTCTTGAAGAATGATGAGCCAATTCTACAGCGTAGGCAATAGCCTCTTTGGTGCGAGAGAATGCATTGCACAGATCAGTAGACCATTTATAAGAATAGTTCCTTTTGGTTTTGGTGAGCATAGAATTAATAGGTTGCATGAGCTGGGCCCAGCTTGGAATGAATCTGCGGTAGAAGTTGATAATACCACAGAAACGTATAAGCTGCTTGCATGATGTGGGTCGAGGAAGGGTGCGTATCACGGTAACTTTATCCTCGAGTGGACTAATCCCAGCACCCGAGACATGGTGTGCCATGAATGAGAGTTGCGAGACACCAAAGAGACATTTGGATGTGTTGAGTGCGATACCGTACTCTTGAAGATGAGAAAAGACCTGCCAAAGGTGGGAAAGGTGTTCCTCCAGCGAGGAGGAGGATGCTATTAGAAGGTCATCGATCTAGTAAAATACAAAAGGAAGACCCCCTAAGGACTTGGTCCATAAAACACTGGAAAGTTTGACCAGAGTTGCGCAATCCATATAGCATTTTAACCATTTCAAAACATGCAAGTTGAGTGGTGATGTTAGTCTTTGAAACAGGCGAGAAAAGAGAGTACAGCCAGAGAGAGATGATGTGAAATCGGCTATGAAAGGCAAATGATATCGGTCAGGGATTGAAATAGCATTTAGAGCCCTGTAGTCCATAACTCCTCTGAATTCCCCGGCATGGATTTTGGCAACAATGTGGAGTGGGGAGGCCCACCGAGAAGCGGAAGGCCTACAAATCCCTGCCTCCATCATGAATTGAAATTACACCCCCATAACAGACAGTTTGTAGATAGGTTAGTGGAGGAAAGAGGTGCTTCGAAAAATAAATAAATAAAATTAGCGATGTGAGTTTTGAACGCGTTTCCCGCGTCGCTGGACAGCCGTTAGCGACAGGCCTGAACCACTCAGCTATCCTAAGTCCCCCAAAAAACTCATTAAAGCAAAGCATTTAAGTCACTCGCCCGAACTTCTCGCACGCTACACAAGGCCCCTGCTAGAAGCGGAGCGTATTTTGAGGATTGAGGAGAACGGAGTCTGGGCACCATTGTAGATAGGCTAGTGGAGGAAAGGGGCGCTAAGAAAAATAAATAAAGAAAAGTAGCGATACGAGTTTCGAACGCGATTCCTGCGTCGGTGGACAGCCGTTAGCGGGAGTCCTAAACCACTCGGCCATCCTGAGTCCTAAAAAAAAACTCATTCAAGCAAAGCATTTAAGCCACTCGCCTAAACTTCTTGCACGCTACAAGTTTATCTGGAGCTAGACGGCGTAGGCAGGGAAGTCAATCTCGCGAACGACGAGTTGAAAAGAATGACGCAGTGGGCGCAATTTGGGAGAGTTGCGTGCCCGAAAACGATGAAATGCGAGAGAGCGCATCTGGTACGACGTTTAAAGAACCAGGGACGTAGTGAATATTGTTTGTCATCTGTAGGATGAAGTCAAAGTGACGAGTATTAACTGTAGAGTGCACATAGGAGGTGCTACTAGAGGCGAGCGCACCAATCAATGGTTTGTGGTCGGTAAAGACAGTGAATTCACTCCCTTCCAAATATTTTTGGAAGTGACGGAGGGAGAGGTATATGCTCAGTAATCAAGGGAAAACGTACTGTAACTCTGTTCAGAAGGAAGAAGAGCTTTTGAGAAGAAGGCGAGGGGTTGCTAAGAGTCATCAACCTTCTGTTGTAGCGTAACACCAACATGAGTAGCGGGCGCGTCCGAAGCAACGCTTATGGGAGCTCCTGGGCAAGGATAAGCCAGGGCGACAGAGGAAGCCATAGCCTCTTTGTTGCGAGAGAAAGCCTCGCAAGCTTCGGAGGGGACCAGGAAAGAGGAGGGTTTTATTGGACTTGGAAAGCAATTCGTAGAGAGGTTGCATAATGTGGGAGATGTTGGAAAAGAACTTGTGGTAAAAGTTTACCATCCCACAGAATCTATGAAGCTGCTTTAGCGAAGAAGGTCGGGGGAAAGCCCGGATAACTTCCACTTTGTCCTTGAGAGGACGAATTCCCTCAGGGGAAATGTGGTGTCCCCAAAAGGAGAGCTGTGTGACACCAAAGATACACTTAGAAGTGTTGAGTACGATACCATACTCATCTAAAAGTGCAAAAATCTGGCTAAGGTTAGAAAAATGCTCCTCTAGAGACGAAGATGCTATCAGGAGGTCGTCTATATAACAAAAAACGAAGGGAAGACATCTCAGAACCTGATCCATGAAGCGTTGGAAGGTTTGACCACTGTTACGAAGTCTGTAAGGCATTTGGTTCATGACGAAGGAACCGAATGGAGTGCTGATAGCCGTCTTAGGAATATCATCAGGGTGAATCGGGATTTGGTTGAAAGCGCGAACCAAATTGATCCGAGAAAAATGGAACAACCGAATAGAGCGGAGTTAAAATCGGATAATAAAGGCAGAGGATATCTATTCGGAACTGCACAGGCATTGAGTCGCCTGTAGTCACCTACAGCTCTGAATTTCTCCAGAGTAGACTTAGGTACTACATGAGGCGATGAAGCCGATGGGGAGGTGGATGGGGAAGCGATCCCGGCTTCCATCATGTATTTAAATTCCTTCTTCATTAGGGAAGGGCTATCCGGGGCCAGTCGACGGTGACGCGAGAAAACTGGTCCTCCTGTCGTCTCTATTTTGTGCACCACATTGTGCTTAATAGGTCTGTCCTTAGAAGCAGGCAGACAGATGCTTGGGAACTCCCGCAGAAGTTGCTGGAAGGGGGGGGGGAGCAGTTGCAGTGAGACGAACAGAGAGGAGAGAGCTGGCGAAGGGAAAGAATGAACCATCACAGTTAGTGTCATGGTTCTGTCGACGAGCTTGCGGTGACGAGAATCAACCAAGAGATCATGGGCGGAAAGAAAGTCAAGGCCCAAAATTGGCATGTCGACTTCGGCAAAAATGAAGGTCCATGGGAAAACACGACGTAACCCGAGATAGAGATCGAGGATACGCCTCCCATAAGTCTTTATGTTCGATGAATTGGCAGCTTTAAGGACCAGATCAGAAGCGGTGCAAGCTTTGTAGACTGAAGAGGCTGGAATGACACTGCATTGAGCGCCAGTGTCAACCAGGAATGAGAAACCAGAGAGTGGGTCATGAACGCTAAAGGAAGGATCGACCTGATGAAGGGATGAGGTTGCAGAGGTGACAGACCCACGTATAACTTGCGAATTCAGTTTAAAGTTCCCTGTGCTGAATGTGAAATTTGGGTACGGGAACCCGTAGAGTTTTGTAGGATTTGAGCTGGTAAAGTTAGGGTATGTTGAGATTGGGAACTTTGATGATACAAGCATGGCTTTGAGCATTTTTCTGCTCTTGCACCAAATTTGAGGTGGTACCAGCAAAAGCTTAAAGATTGAAATATAGTAGTATGAGCAGCACGACCAGTATGAAGGTTAAAGTTGGTGGCATGAATTGATGCGTGGTAAAAATTGCAAGGCTGTACACAGCGGACAGCGTTGCTCTCATAATTAGAGTGGTAACAGCAGCTACCCTGAGAGTTGTCAGGATAGGGGGAATTAGACGAAGGTTGAAAATTAACCTGCCTTGCCTCACCTCTCGTGCTGGAGTTCCCTCGTTGGTTTTGCCTTTTTCGGGAGGAGGAACGACGTCTGACTCCTCCGTCCTGCTCACGATGTTGCTCTCGGTGAAGACCCGTCCACACCTTTAGGGAACGAATATCCATTTCAATCCTCTCTGGAACGGATAAAAGACCCGAAACCTGGGAGGATTCATCCTGAGGGAGTCCTGGCCGGTTGTAAGGAGCTCCGGCCGGTGACTTAACCTGAGAAATGGATACACGTGAGTGTTTATTTACATCGCTAAACTACCCATGGCCTGCATTTCCCCAGTTGATGAAAGGATTATTATACAGGGCGTCAGCCGCCTCTGCCATTTTCTCCACGTTCGATGGGGAGGACATTAAAAGAAAGTGTTTAATTTGATCTGGCATCCCACGCATGAATATCTCAGTTATGAGTGGCTCGAGTTGGTTGAGCTTTGCTCTCTTGAACCTAACCTAAGAATCAGCAATTACCCCATCCAGCAAAATATTCTTAAAAACAGGAAAAATACTCAGAGGTCATTTCTGGGCTACGGCGATCGTTCTATGGTCATCAGGAACTGCCTGGTGTTGAAGGATGAGCTCCACCATTTCCCACCAGCAAATAGGATTTTGTGAGTCGAATGGTGGCATCTGAACCATAGAGGGAGTGGGAGGCGAATGTGAGAGAATGCTTGCTTGGGGGGCGAAAGTGGTCGAATAGGTCATAGTTGTTACTGGGGAAGATGCTTGAGTGGTTGTAATTGTCCCCGATGTTGAGGCGTAGCTTTGGGCTTCGTCATAATCCATTTATAAAATATTAAAAGTGTGTGTGTATGTATGTATATATGTGTACAAATCCAATCCACCCGCTTGAAAGAAAAAAAAATGGAAAAAAAAATTATCGAATTTTGATCATTCTTTGTCCTTACTATTGTATTGATAATTAATTCTATGAAATTGCTAAGGGAGAAACTTAAGGATGTTAAGGCAAACTTTGGATTGAGAAACGAGCACGAGTCGAAAATGAAAGTCCACGCGAGAAAAATGGAACGAGTGAGGCGGGATGAGTCGACCGAAAAATGCAACACGTGACGGTGAAAATTAATTCATTATTACGAGCATAGGTGGGCGTTATCACGATAACGATATCGGGTTATCCGATATTTTTTCTGCGTTATCGATTAATCGGTATCGCCGATACTTTTGGTTCCAAACTAGCGATAATCGATAGTTTAAGTTCAGTTTTTGGTTATGTTTAGCACAGGGGTGAGCCGCGCGTGCCTTGGAGGCAGAAATATGTAGGTCCGAGCTGTGAGGAGGATCCTCAAAACCTATGAGGAGATGAAGGAGAGCCCTACCAGGTAAGAAACTAAGAAACATTATTCAAATATTTTTACTATTGTATTATAAAATAACGCTATATATAGTCAATAATCAATATTGTCTTATAATTTTGGATTTATCGATTATCGATTTATCGGTTATCGCGCCCACCTATGATTACGAATGAATGAATGGATGGGAGATAATTAAACTAGTCTGGGCACCATTTAAAGGTTGTTAGGTGGTTATTACGCCAATACACTAGACCAGTAGTTTTCAACCTTCTTTTTATCCAAGGACCCTTTTCCTTTAAAAAAAAAAATTGGTGGCGCCCCCAAATTTTTCACTAAGAAAAAAAGCAAAGGAATTGTATCAATAAGTAAAAAAATAGTAAATAATTATGCTTATTTTGAAGGAAAACTTTAAGTTTAAATTAATAAAAATAAATTATTTAATAGTTAAATTTTATGGAGCATTTATCTACATTAGTAAATAATTCATAATATACCTTTAAAAAGATAGGTGAGTAATTAAATAAAAAATGTAGATTTTTTCAATGAGATCCCTGTGACTGAGGTTGCTCAGCGAGTTTTTTTTTTATATTCGGTTTCATCGATGTCAATGATAGTCGAAGATCACCTATTTGCACAATGTTGAGTTTATTACGAGCTTTTGACAATAAGTGAGAAACACGACTAAATCCTGATTCAACAAGGTAAGATGATGGAAAGGCAATGACGTAGAGTTGTGCTTTGCCCCAGAGTAGTGAATACTTTTTAGCAGCTTCCCATCTTTAAATTTTGCCTGCAATGTTTCATCAATTGTAATTCAATGAGGGTGTCCTGTAAAGAAATGTCTACATCGGCAACCTTAACTTCGAAAGGAATTGTCACCCAAGTTGGTATATCCATCATGAGTAAGTTACTAAACCGAGCTTGCATAACTTTGAGTAAATTTTCCAGATATTCAACATACAATGCAAGATCATCATCGTGCAGATCGCTGCGAATTGAGGCCAAACAAGGAAACTGTTCAAATGCAGGACGTCTGATATTAATCTTGTACAACTGTAGCTTTTGCAGGAAAGCAGTAATTGCACCTTTACTGGATATGAGTTCAGAATTTTTTTTCTTGGAGCTGTTTATTAAGTAAATTGATTTTTTTGTATATATCTGATAAGTAGAATACATCACATTTAGTTGCAAGCATTTGTTCTTCAAGATGGGTGTTGGTCAGAAATAAGACAATAGAACCCCAAAGTGCAATAAAACGCTGAAGACAATTTTCCTTTGACAACCATCCCACCTCAGTATGTATTACAAGACGTTCAAACTCTTCTCCATTTTGACTACAGAATTCACGAAAGAGGCGGTCTCTTTGAGAATTTGATTTAATATGGTTAACCACTTTTATCACAACACTAAGGACATCATGTAGGCGTCCACCCAATTTCTTAGCAACTAAATGTTGACGGTGTATCACACAGTGTATGCAAATTACTTCGGGGACAGCTTGTTTCAAGTGTACAATAAAACTTTTGCATTTGCCAGTCATAGATGATGCACCATCATTAGCACATGCCATTATGTTTTTGAGTGGAATATTGCTTTCCTTAAAATATGTAACAACTTAATTAAAAATTGTTTCACCTCATGTGTCTGTCTTAAGACTTCTGGCGAAAAGCATTTCCTCTCTGGGTCCTTGATCATCCATAAATCTAACATATGTTAGTAGAATTACTTCATTATCTCTTAATGTTGATTCATCAAACTGAAGAGCAAACTGTTTTACTTGCAAATTAGCTATTAATCGCTTTTCAACATCCTCTGCCATTTCTTCAATGCCTCGTGACACAGATGAGTTGCTTAACGGGGTGGAATTAGTGATTTCACTGGCACTTTGTTTCAGAACTGATGAAATTATAACATACACTGCTGGCAAAATTACTGTTTCACCAATATTATGGGTTTTTTTCAGACTCTGCTATTATCTTGCTAATTTCATAAGATGCCAATGAACCACCATTTAGTTTGCTTACTTGGCTGTTAAACACTTGAACCACTGTTTTTCTTGCTTGAAAATCATCACGGAGTTTCTAAAGTTTACTACTGGTTTGTCTTTCTTTTCATTGTGCTTGGTTTTTAGAAGTATCTTAAGTTTACAAGGCCTCATGCTTGCATTTGGAAGTACATCCATGCATATGAGGCACATTGGTTTCGTTGCATTCTGTGCTGATGGAATACATACGTAAGACAAATATTCATCAGAATACTGCCGGCACTTCTTTGTTAGCGCCGCCATAGGTTATCTGTAACAATAAATCAGAAGCTGTTATAGCATATATTATAGTTTATAGTTAAGAATTATATGTAATTTGTAAAAAAAAACTAAATGATAAATTTGCATCAAATACAGAGAGAAGTGAGTGACCTTGATATTTTAAGGTGAAATAGGTATGATAATTTAGTCACTTTTTGCTTAAAGTACAGAACATATATATATATATATATATATATATATATATATATATATATATATATATATATATATATATATATATATATATATATATATATATATATATATATATATACAAGAAATAAAGAGAGAGGGAGATGGAGAGAGGAGACATTTAAAGATAAACCATTGCAATTATATGGCGTGAAGAGGCCAATAATCGTGAGTAATTTAACTAAACATCCAAGTTAACATATTTAACTTTGCGGTACTTCAAGTACAATATATTGGGCACTATTACCATTTCTCTGGATTAGAATGTACGTCACGAATTATGTTTCAGTGTATGTGTGTGTGTGTGTGTGTGTGGAAGTGTTTTGAAGATTAATTTCGCACGCACGTGTTGATATTTGTGACATAACATAATATAACATGACACAACATAAAGTAACATAATATGATATGACATAGCTCAATATCATTATGATATATGATATAATATTTGATGCAATACGATGCGATACATGATGATACAATAATTAGGATACTCTATATTACACCATAATACACTATTGTCGTAGAATGGCCCTCTGTTTTTGATCACTATACTCTTTGACACCCTTTTTGTAGTGGTATGCTTTTCGGTGCGTGAGTTACTTCTATGATGAAGTAGGCTTTGTTCTAAGAGTGCTAATTCAGTAGTTTTGTTCTTAAGGAAGAGCTATTTAAACACATAAGGATAAGAGGAAACACCAGATATATACCAAAATAAACATGTATTTAAATGAAACACTTAACTATAACAAACCAACAGTTAACACATTTCTATCTTTGGCATCTAGAATTTTCGCACGGATACGAGGACAAAACTAAACAAATAGGCTACCCGTAAACATACCAATTGCCGATTAGTATTTTTTATCGCGACTCTATTTGGTTAGCGTTGAACATTACATTAACGTACTCTCGTCTACAAGCAAATATGACCTAGGTTCACGAACAATGGTTTCTACTCCCCTTTAAAACGTGAGAGGTACTAAACTTCTACTATCGCAATATGAATATAAATTTCTTTCTAACTTACATGACAGGAGGTATTAAGGATTGCCGGATGTCGCTGGAGGACTTATCTCTCGCTTTGAAGTGTTGTGGCCGATGGTTGAAATTTCGTAGAGGAGGGGGCTGATTCTTCAACGTAATTAAAGAACGGGAGCTCGTTGGGGCTGGGTTCTTCTCCTCTCACTCTTACGGAGCTTGAGATGTGAGAGTCACTCGAGTGTGAGCGGCTTTGCTTTTTTTCAGTCAAACTTCTTCACGGTCTGTAAAGGATTCTTCGGTATGGCACCGATATAAAGCTTGACTATTTAGGTTAATACGGCCCGGAAAGGGAGGATCAATTTTCTCAATCTGATCCTATCGTTTCTCACGGAAATAGTCTTGTCTGGCTGTAGGATCGATCTTCACGAACTAATCCTTCTTCTGGCGTATCGACTTCTGATCTTCTTGTCTGGCTGAAGGATCGATCTTCACGAACTAATCTTTCTTCTGGCGTATCGACTTCTAATCTTCTCTCTTTCCTTGCGGAGCTTATTTATAGGCGGAATACCGCCCCATCTAAAGGGGGAAGTGACCAGGCCACAGAGACAGGGGGCGGGGGGACGCGAAGGGTGAGTTCGCATCTGGGAAGATCGAGAATTGCCGACGGTGGCACTGGGGTGCCCAAGTCGGCTCGCGACCGCACCGCTACTTGGCATGCCTTTTGACTAGCACCGCTTTTTTTTCATAACCACGGGTTTATGGGTGTCGTAGGTAATTGGATCGTTAGAGCGTCGTTTAGACACCTTATGTGGTCGCCTTAAAACAGATGTTAGCTCCAACTGCCCAAAGCGACGGGGAGATCAAACAGGGTAAGCAGTTATGGTTATTCGCCGTCTACCTTTCCCACGCTTCTCCTCATGAGGGGGGGGGGGGCTTTAATTTACCTATACTCCTCCAGGATGCTTAATGTAGCCATTTTTCTACATCTATAATATAATACAAAATAACATATAATAGTATAAAATGCTATAATATGATCATTTAATAAATCCAGGAGTCAATAATTACTCCTCGCTTTGATTCAAATCTAGTCTGATGGAGTTCATTATTATAATCAATTGGAATGAAGGGTTCCAAGCTTATTAAGTTTGCAAATAACTTCCTAGGAATGTTATTATTTTGATACGTTTAATCCAATCTCTAAGAATTAAAGTACATAGTAAGGATATTATAATACTTACTCATTAAACACCAAAACACGTTTTACGAACAATTAAAACTGACAAATTTCACATGAATTCTTCATGAGTTCACACTGTGTATTTGTAGGAGTTGGACCCAGAGCATTAATAGAAATTAAAAATTAATACTAACAAATAAGTTGAACGATAATGATATATATTAAATATATGAAAAAAATGGTGTTATAAAATTTCGTTGTTTTTTTTACTGCTCATAAATTATCAATGGCAAAAGTTAATATTTCAAAACACAAATTGGCATCCAACAGTACTTAATCAACATGCGTACCATCCTCCCTCCTCCCCCTCCCTCTCATCCTCCCCCTCCCCTCCCCTCCCCCTCCCCTCCCCCTCCCCCCACTCTCCCTCTTTTTCTCTTTCTCTTTCCCTTCCTCTCTCTCTCTCTTTCTCTCTCCATTCTCGGTAATAATAACAGTTCTGAAGTAGAATTGCTCTATGGCCAACAAAAATATCACCGTGGACCCCATTTCGTTATTTTATGTTTGTGGACCCCTAGGGGCCATGTGGCCCACGGTTGAGAACCACTGCACTAGACAGCTCTAGTCACAATAAACCTCCAAACCTATATTTTTGTTATACAAGGGGAATAAAGTTAATCGCTAACAGGAAATCTGAATTTGCAGACGAAATTTCCTTAGGCCTAAATCGGCAACGTCGTGGGAATACGTGTATTAAAACATAGAGATACGAAAAATATATATCAGGGAATGAACATTTATGATTAAAAAGGGAAATTGTAGTTTATGATTGGATTAAATTTTATGCGTTTGAATTAACTTTGCACGAGTAATGAGAATTAGAGTACACATATGATGATTAGCAAATATTAATTAGATTATAGTTGAATGTTAAATGAGTAAATATTATAAATGTATGATAAATATTTATATGGAATGATAAATAGATTATGTGAGAAAATAGATTATATAGTTAAATGGATTGGGTAAATATTAATATAGATTGATATGTATAAATAGATTGTATGGATTAAATTGGATACATAAATAGATTGTAATTTGGATACATAAATGGATTAAATAAATAGATTGAATAAATAGATTGAATAAATAGATTACAACCGAGTTGGGAGGGTCTGTAAATGAGAGAAAGAATCACGTATTAAAAACGAGATTCTTATGGGACATATTTAGCTAAATATTACACTTTCAATATTACAGACTTGATTCCAATGAGCCAAACAAAGTGAATGAATGAGCATGTGATTTTATTTGAAAACGCTCGGGAGATCTGGCGTACCAATCACACGATTTAAGTTATGGTTACCAACCCTTGTTGAAATAATAATATAAATATATATATATATATATATATATATATATATATATATATATATATATATATATATATATATATATATATATATATATATATATATATATATATACAGTTATGATTAAATATTTCCACTTGTAGAGGTATAGACCGCTACAAATGAAATTAAAGAAAATTATTCTCTGTATTTAAGGGATGTTAGTAAATACTAATTGAATCGTTATAATGAAGCTAGAAGCTAGGATGCGTTGACGAACACAGGATTGAAAAACAGCGCGCGTGCTTCGTGAATGGCAGCGTGAGTTTCGAAATTCCATGTTTTCGTACTTCTGTATTTTTTCGTTAATTAAGTGAGTGGGAGCTATTAAACTCTGGGCACCATTTTTATGTAGATACTAAAGTTCTGGGCACCATTTTTTGTTAGATTCTAAAATTCTGGACACCATTTTTTGTTAGATTCTAAAATTCGGGACACCATTTTTATGTATGGATTCTGACTAGTGCACGAATGATTTAGTTGCCTTAGATAGCAAGTGCAATAGTCAGTACGTGCATAAATTTGTTTTTGAGTTGACTGATCGCACGGCGCCCCTAACGTGGATTGGATCTCAAACTACCCAAGGGATGGAATGATCCGATGAACAAAAATAGGATATATTATAATTTTACAAGATAGTATGGATTTGAGGTAATTTTCGTAAATTAATTTTAATACACAATCGATAACTGAGGAATTCATTCTTTATGGTATACAGAGAATATTAAACATATGTAAAGGATGAGATTGAAATATAATGCAGGTAATATAATTATGCGAGTACACGTTAGTACTCTGAGATTACACGACTAGGAATATAGGTAAATATAATTATGCACATACACGAGGGATTTACGTGAGCACACGAGAGTACATGTGAGTGTATAAATATAATTATGTGGTGTAGGTGTAGTAAGTATAATTAGTAGGATAGAGTTATAAAAGAGTGTGAATTGGGGTCTGCAATGAGAGAAGAACAGGAGTTATGATCTACTCTCGTATGGAATGATTGCCGAGAATAATTGGGAGAGAAAAAGTAACTAACCATATTCGAAGCGACGTTCTGCACAAGTTAACTGAGTACAGAGCTCCAATGCAGATTGCGAAAGGTGTGTGTTTGTATATGCGTGTTCGTGTAGGGAAAACGTTAAAAAAAGGTATTTTTAGTGTATTAGGGTGAAGTTACATTGAAAATTTTCGTGTTACAAATTAATTGATTTCTTATATTTTGGGATGATGATTTTCCATATTATATACATATGAATATAATTTTACCAGGATTATTATTATTTATAAGAAAGGTGTTACTTGAGATCGACGGATGTGTAGTATAGGATGCTGCCTAGCTAAGTGATTATAATTATATGAAATCTAGCAGAGTTGAGGGCAATTTTGAAAGGGTTAATTTAGCATTGAGATGGGGCTTGAGAGAGATTAACCTGATGACAGATTACGTAACAGTACATGGATTGGTGAAAGTTGCTCTAACAGAGGAGAATAGAATCCGAACAAAAGGGGCTGCAGAAATAATAATCAAGAGACGCCTGGGGATTCTGAAAAATCTGAGTGAGGAGTTTAACCTAAGATAGTATTCACCCTTGTCCCAACATAGAAGAATAAAGCCGATGCATTAACTAGAGTGAAGAAAGGGTGGCTGGCAACCAAAGAGGAAGATCCCATGAGGAGAAATTCAACCATATGTGCAGCAGCAGATGAGCTGAAAGAGATTAATGATATGCACCGTGTAGGATGGGGGGGATCGTTCATTGTTTTTAGGCAGGAAGATAGATCCCACAGTAACCAGAACTGCGGTTCAGTAGGTGGTGAGAAGCTGGGAGAGGTGCCAAACGATTGAACCTATTCCTCTGGTGCATCGTAGAGAAGAGCTTCGGGCACCGGAGAATTGGAAGAGGCTAGCTGTAGATGTCCCCTACTGTGGAAAGGTCGTATATCTGTCCATCCTAGATTGTGGACCCGGAAGATTTGCCATCTGGAAAGAGCTTAAGAGTCAATCTGCTGAGTACATAACTTCAGTAGTAAACAGTGATGGCTCGTGTATAGGCAGTGCGGAACTGTAGCACCCCTTATTCCCACTCGATATTATTGATAACATTCAATATAATGAGTATTTTTCTGTAATTATTTCTTTATACTTGTACATTATATTATCCTTAAGCTTAATGTCAGTAGCCATCCCCTAGTTTCTGAAAAAAATCCTTGTATAGAACTGTGCGCTTCGCAGTTCCAGTGACGCGGTGTTTGGCTGTTGTGCGCATGCTCACATGTCTGAGATAGGAAGCTGCATGCTAGGGAGGGATAGCACTGTGGCGAGTGCAGTGCCGACCGAGGTGTGCCGGCGGAGGGTAGTGTTTCTTTTTTGACTCCGCGTGTGTTGTGCTTAAAAACATGTCTATATTCTTGAATGTGATAAAGTGTAGAATTTAATTCACATTTTTTCGGTTCTATTAGTCTATTATAGGTCCGATATTCATGAATATTGCAAATTAATTGAGCTGCTGAAATTAAACTTGGAAAGTAATCTAGATGATGTTCTTAGTGAAATTACGAAACTGAAAAAAATCCTCTTGAAAATTCCCATGACTACATCAGAAGCAGAACGCTGCTTTTCAATACTGAAAAGAATAACAACTTCTCTAAAGAGCACTATGAATTCTGAAAGACTAAATGCATTTGCAGTGTTTTCAATTGAGAAAAAAATCCTCAGTAGTCATTTAGAGACCAAGTAGAAAATAATTAATTTTTTCGTGCAGATTAAAACAAGAAGAATGAATTTCGTTTTTAAATGAATGGATCAAACTTGAACTGTAACAATTTAGGCTATTAGTAAGTAAAAAAATGTTTGATTTCGTTGTGTTTTGGATTTTATCAAGTTTATCTATAAATTTTCTTTAAATATGTTTATTTCCTTTTATACAATATTAAAACAATGCTAAAAAAGTCTGATGTAGCACCCTCACTAATTTTAACTACGAGGTGCCACTGCTAGTGGATAAAACTTGTTTTTGGAGAGGGATCCAGTATAGGAGCTTTGGATGGACAATGCTACGGTTTTCCGGTCAGAGTCACTGGAAAGGCTTCTCAGCAAGTGGAAAATTCAGCGGGTTTTTTTTTCAGAGCAGCATATCGAACTGGCGTTAATGGGATATTAGAGAGGCATCGTAGAACGATTAAGCTGATGGCAGAACAAGGTGGTATTAGCCCTTTGGCTGCCGTCTTTTGGTATAACATATTTCCTAGGTCTAGATAAGATGAAAAATCAGTGCCTCAGAAGCCAGTATTCCGATAAGATTGGAGACACCCTGCACAGTGCAACCTAAGGTTGGGGAAGGAGAGGTTTCGTTTGTAAGACTGAGAGAGGAAGCTTGGGTGAAACCGGCGCATGCTCGTTGTACATCTCACTGGCAAAATGAGTAGTTACGGGAATTAACTCTGAGACCAAATTGTCGATAGATGGTATGCCAAGATATGCTCTTGATGTGCGTAAAGCAGTTCATCCACACAAAGTTATACAAAGAAATGAGGAGTTAGGAGCACGAGGCATCATACGTCCCCCCGAAGATGCTAAGGAAAGTGAAGAAGAGCAACTACAAGCTGATGATGTTGAAGATGGTGAACGGCGATATCTCCAGAGAGTAAAGGGAGCCCCTCTCTGGATGGAAGACTAGGTTGATTATTTGTCCCTTAATTCTGTTTTCTTAGGCTTAAGGTTTTAAGTTATTCTTGTTAAAGGTTATTCTTAAGTTAGTAATTAATTAATAGTTTTAGTTTGGGGCCTGAGTAATGATCTTAAGATCAAAGGGGCGTGTAGTTATAGGGAAGCACACCAAAGAATGTTGTGGTTTAGCAATGCTGGAATGGGCTGTCCGGCTCAGCTAAGAACGGAGAAACCACGCCGGTTCGCTGGCAGTTGGCAAAAAGCGCGTTGGTCGTGAGATCTTATCGATGTGGCAAATTCGGAGGTTGGCTAAGTGGTCCTGATTTGGTGTAGGGCTGATTAAGGTGTTGGGAAGCAGTAAGAATTGAGGATTACCGGCGACAACAGTAGAGTTATTGTTTTGAAAAGGTTTGTTTACGTTGACGCCGTGGATCGTCTTCCAAGCTGCACTCGAGTAAGTATGACTGTTTCTCCTGCGTATTACTACTTTTTATGACCTGGCAACATGCCAATAGATATTCAGACTTCCTTTATCAGTTATTTCCCTATTCCAGACCATCTGTCCGTTCTATAGTATTCTCTGTTTCAGCTTTTCGTTTGCTCCCTGCTCCCCATATATGGCTCTTAATTAATACTTCTATGTAATTGTCTCATCAACCTATACCACTATGATGAATTATTAACAGTATATACATAGCCTACTCACATTTCCAGTCCTATCTCATGCACTCCAGGGTTTATAACTTGCTTTCATCATTACAACTCACTCTTCATACCTACCCCACCCAAATTTTTCCCTTATGGCCTCAATTTCCGTATAAGAATGGGTTCCTAGTGACATTCTTCCCACTTTGTTTTAGAATTTTCCATTCTCTCTACTCTCAATAATACGTCAGTAAATGTACAGATTAACGACTCAATCGCAGTCGGAGACCATCTTCAGTTTCTAGCACATATCGTTTATATCTCTGAGGAAAGGCCAAAGAAACTCAGCTGTACTCATTTTACCATAGTGGTACTATGAGTGGTAACTGTGTAGGCTCTTTAGGAGTGGAGTGATTACCAATGGTGATTTGTCATTGAGGATTGGTAACACTCTTAAGGTATCCAAATGTGTTTCTTGATTCGGCTTGGCGGCTACCGGGCTGCTTCTACTGTGAGTGCCTGGTATTCACGAGGAACTGAATCCAAAAGTGTAGAAAGCTCTCTTTTGGCTTGATTATAGGCTGGGAAAAGGTGATCAGAGATTTCCTCAAAGGTAGAAGGAATCGTGGAGCTGGATTCAAAAACTTTTAAGGACTAACTAGAGTATTATGAATAATGGTACCAATTGATATTACCGTTATATCAGATTGCTAAAAGAAAGATAAATTTGTATATAAGAATTCAGTTGTGTAGGAATAAAATAAATAGACAGATTGGAAGTGAAGTTATTGTACGCAAATGATAATTTATACATAACGCAGACTTAGTTAAAAAAATGCGCAATAATATTAGATCTTGTGATTGGGATTTGGGGGAATTGGTCTGTTTGTGGGAATTTGGTGGAACATTCTGGAATTACCAATAGGTGCGGGTAAGTTGAGATGCGTGGGATAGTGGGTTGGCGAGCGTGGTGAGGGAAGGTTCTGTGTTGCTCTTGTTCAATGGTGTCGATTGCCAGGTGGCGTGGTGTGTTGATTTGTACCCTGTGGTTGTCTCAGCTCAGTTTGTATGGGTGAGATGTGCTCTGAGATAAATACTGTCAATAACCGGATGGTTCTTGTATAAGGTAAGATTATTCATACTACTTGATCACAAGCTATCTAGGCAAATCAACATCGCGGTTAAGTTTTCGCCGGATATGATTAGACCTTTCACCAGTGATGGATTAAAAAAGTTGAACTTGCCAAATTGCAAAAAAAAAAATCGGATTTAGCTAGTTTTTTGCCGTTGTATTGGGAATTGGACGAAGAATCACAAGTTGATGCTGACACGATCAAGGCTAAGTTGAAGGAAGCTTTTGCCGATGATGCTTTTTCTGCCTATGCAAAATTGGTTAATATTGAGTGGTCGGGACAACAGGTGGATGTCTATGCCAATGAAATAAGACAGCTGGCTGGTTTAGCAGGTTTTGACAGTGCTGGTTTAGATCTGATTATAAAATTTACATTTGTAAATGGGTTCCAGATAATATAAGTGGATCCTTACAACAGATTACGGGTGTAATGAAAATGTCTATGTCAGATATCATTGCCCATGCTAGAATATTGTGTTCTAAGAATTCATATTTTGCTGTTGTAGCAGCTGGTGTAAGTCGTGTTCAGCGTGGTGCAGCAGTTGACAAAAGAAGTAATAAGATAAATGTTACAGATGTGGTGGTCCCCATTTAATTAAATATTGCAATGAGCAGTGGCTGAAATGTTTTAACTGCAATAAATATGGCCATATTGCTGCCAACTGTGAGCAGTCTAATCAGGGAAACGAATGAAGGGTGACTGAATTCAGATTTAGCTGTTGTAAGTGGTGTTCCGTGTGGTGCAGCAGTTGACAAAAGAGGTAACAAGATAAAGTGTTACAGATGTGGTAGTCCCCATTTAATTAAATATTGCAATGAGCAGTGGCTGGCATGTTTTAACTGCAATAAATATGGCCATATTGTTGCCAACTGTGAGCAGTCTAATCAGGGAAACGAATGAGGCGTGACAGGTGCGCCAACAGTTACCCGAGAGAAGTTGGGGCGTAATTGTGTTCTTTCCAGTGATCGAGATTATCGTCAATTCTAAAACGGTAAAATGTCTGGTAGACACGGGTTGTACTTCGACATTGGTACGGTCGAGATTGGCGTCAAAGTGTACAGGTGTACGTGTTGTGAACGCATTTGATGGAGATCATGTCAGGTGCAAAGGTGACAGCCTTGTTCATATGTGTGTGTCAGAGAGAGCTCTTACAGTAAAGACGATTGTCTCTGATGTGCTGATGGGAATGGACGTGATAAGAGCACTGGGAGGCGTGACGGTGATTGGTAATGGAGTGCAGTTGGGTGTATCTAATCATCCCAGTGAATCGGCATCAGGTAGTTGTGCGTCGGTTGTAGAACCTGGAGATGGGAAAGAACATGTGTGTCGCATAACAGCTAAGGATTTTTCTGCCACTTTTGATGGGAAGAATTGGATTGTCAAGTGGGTGTGGAAAAATAGTCAGCCAGCCCAACTTAAAAATAAGACCAGTTGTTATAATACTAACTGACTGGGAAACTAAAGGAAGAGTTTGAAAAGAAAGTTGAAAGATGGATCAATGAGAGAATTTTGATGCAATGGAAGGATGAAGTTGATGAAGGAATACTTCCACTGTTGGCAGTAGAACAACCCAAAAAAATAAATTTAGGCCCGTGCTAGCTTTTCGAGAATTAAATAAGTATGTAGATTGTCATACGGGCGATGATGTAATTGATGTATGTGAAGAGACTCTTCGTGAATGGAGACGAATGAATCCTGATGTTTCTATTGTTGATCTTAAATATGCCTATTTGCAAATTAGAATAGATAGGAGTCTCTGTCAATATCAGTTAATAAGGTGTAAAAATAAAACTTACCGCTTGACAAGACGGGTTTGTATGAATTGTGCCCCTCGTATCATGTCTAAGATTATTATAACTATCCTAGCTAAGCGATAAGATATTCGAGAGGCAACCAGTTGATAAGCATTTGAATAAGTTTGAGTTGATCGATAAGCCTCCTGAACTGTTGAACGGTAGTGCAGCTTATGCAAATGTTGAATACTATATCGTTGACCTAAGTAGCGTATGATACAATATTCTTCACGCATAAAATTTGATTGATTGAAGGGATTTTTGAATTATGAATAATGTAGGCCAAAAGAAACGCTTCTCGCGTGAGATGGAAAATAAATCCAACAGTTTTTAAAGAAAATAATATGTGTATATATATATATATATATATATATATATATATATATATATATATATATATATATATATGTATATATATATATATATATATATATATATATATATATATATATATATATATATATATATATATATATATATATATATATATATATATATATATATATATATATATATATATATATATATATATATATTAGAGATTAACAAAACAGATTATAATAAGATGAATCACGTTAAATTAGGCAAGGTTGAACTTGAATTGAAAATAACTTCGGGTGACGAGATGAAGTGTGACGTGTAAATTTTGTAAAATGATTTTGATGTAGCGAATGTAATCGTTTTTGCTGTAGCGACTATAATTAGTGACTTGGTGCTGTAATGAAAGTGTGAATGGGAATTAGGATCTCTCTGTGGTGATTTTAGAGAATAAGTGAAGAGGGAAGTTTAGTTTTTAACATAGCTTAATATGAAGGCGACGCGAATACAAATGAGAGGAGTCATCTCGCATTATTTCGCAAGTGGTGAAATGCGTGTGTTTGTATTTGCGTGAAATTCTAAAAGATGTTGTTTGGATCAGCGCGTTAAATGAAATCAGTTTCTCGTCACGGAATAATTGAATTATTAAAGGTTACATAAAATAAATGAATTGCAAAAAGTTATGCATAACATAATTCAATGATTGAATTGACAAAAGTTAAGTAAAATAAATGAATGAATTATTAAGTTATACATAAATTACATGAATGATTTAATTGACAAAAGTTAAGTAAAATAAATGAATGATTTATTAAGTTATACATAATTTAAATATTTAAATTTCCCAGGAGGATTTTATTATAGGAATGCCCAGAGGGCATTGCTATAACATTCTAATAGATGTTGTTTGTATCAGTGTCTTAAATGAAATCAGTTTCTCGTCACGAAATAAGTAAATTATTAAAAGTTACATAAAATAAATGAATTGCAAAAAGTTATGCATAAAATAATTCAATGATTGAATTGACAAAAGCTAAGGAAAATAAATGAATGAATTATTAAGTTATACATAAATTACATGAATGATTTAATTAACAAAAATTAAGTAAAATAAATGAATGATTTGTTAAATTATACATAATTTATATATTTAAGTTTCCCAGGAGGATTTTATTATAGGAATGCCCAGAGGGCATTGCTATACAACATTAAGGTTAAAGTTACTACCTGATGGAGGTGATTTGTGGTTCAAGGGAGGTAACAAAATACCGAAAGAGAGCAACTTATTCAGGTGCTTATCAACTGAATTAGGTGAGACTGTATAGTTATCCACCAAAATGTCATCAATATATGAACTGGTTCCATCTCGAATATCTTCTCGCTTAGCTAGCACAGTTTTAATAATTTTAGACATGATACGAGGGGCACAATTCAGACCAAACCCAAGTCTTTCAAGCGGTAAGTTTAATTTTTACACCTTACTAACTGATATTGCCAGAGATTCATATCTATTCTAATTTGTAAATAGGCAGATTTAAGATCAACAATAGAAACATCAGGATTCATTCGTCTCCTTTCACGAAGACTCTCTTCATATACATCAATTACATCATAGCCTGTTTAACATTCTACATACTTATTTAATTCTCGAAAATCTAGCACAGGCCTAACTTTATTTTTTGTGGGTTGCTCTACTGTCAACAGTGGAATTATTCCTTCATCAACTTACTGCTTGACAGGACTTGGGTTTAGGCTGAATTGTGCTCCTCGTATCATGTCTACGATTATTAAAACTATGCTAGCTAAGCGAGAAGTTATTCGAGAGGCAACCAGTTTATATATTGATGACATTTTGGTGGATAACTATACAGTATAACGTGATTCAGTTGATAAGTACTTGAACAAGTTTGGGTTGATCGCTAAGCCTTATGAACCATTGAATGGTAGTGCAGCATTAGGGTAAAGGTTGCTACCTGATGGTGCTGAGTTGTGGTTCAAGAGTGGTCACAAAGTACCTGAAATTAGGAAAACATAACTAGAAGAAAATTGTTTTCAATTTGTGGATCAATTTAGGACGGGGGGCTCCTTTTATTTTAACTTTTTATTTTTATTTATCAATATTATTCTTCATCTTGATTTTTTTTATCGAATCTATTTACTTCTTTCTTGGCTGAGATTCCTTCTTCTTTAAGTTGGCTGGGTTAATTCTTAATCTTTGATTTCTTTCTTAATGTATCTTCATATTTCTTCCAACTTCTTATTGATGCTTGATGATTTTTGATGATTCATTCTAGATGACTTGGTCCTTGAAGCGTTTTTCTTTCCGTTTTCCTTGACTTCCGTTTTCTCTTGAGTCGATTTCTTGGTCCTTCTTGATTAGTTAGTCCTTGAAGCGTTTTCATTGATTTCCGTTTTCTTCTGGAGAATTCTTCATAAAATTTTGTGGACTTTGAGTTTCGAACGTGGTATCTTTAGATCTAAACGCCTATGTTCTTAGCCATTACGTTACGGCGGAGTCCGTTTTGAGTTGGAAATTTAATGGGCTATTTATATTATCGCGTTGAAAGGAATTTTTCTCTGATACATTTTCGCACCCCTACAACTTGTTGGTGATTACCCACTGGGTGAGAATTGCTTGCAGCTATGTAAAGAGAAAGACAGAAGGGTCACACTGGGATGATCCGGTGGGTGATGAAGTAGTCACAATGATGAAAAATATAGTGGAGAAGACAAAATATAATGATCCGGTGCGAGGATGTTGGAACGTTCCTAATGGGAACAGCAGTATTATATGGTGTGGTACGAGCAGCAACGCCATTGGAGTTGTTGAAATAGGTGAGGATGATGCATGGTTGCGTAAGAAAGATGATTTTAAGTATATCAATGATGCAGAACTGAAGGCTGTATTGAAATGTATTAATCTTGCGATGAAATGGGGTTTACAATCTATAGAATTGAAAATGGATTCAGTTACAGTGAGATAAAATACTATCATAGCGAAAGATAAACAAGTGCGGATGAAAGATGCGGCAGAAATTATTTTTAAAAGGCGATTGGGTATCCTAAGAGAGCTGATAGATGAATATTCTCTAAGAGTGACAGTGTCATTTGTCCCAACAATAAAGAACAAAACTGATGTGCTAACAAGAGTTACAAAGAGTTGGTTAATAATTGATGTAGCTAAAGACATGAACTATGATTATGTGTATTACACAGGGTCAAGTATGAGTCTTACTGATATGCATAATATGCATCATATGGGAATTGATAAAAACTATGTACTTAGCTCAAAAGGTGGATCCAAATGTGATCAGGCATGCTGTAAAAAGAGTTGTTAGCTGTTTTGAAAATTTTCAATCTGTTGACCCAGCTTCTGTAACCCATCCTCAAGGAGAAGTGAGTGTCGTTAATAATTGGTGCAGGATTGCAATTTATGTGCCTCATTATAGGCAATTGCCCTACCTGTTATTAGTTGATTGTGGACCAAGTAGACTTGCTATATGGAGAGAGCTCAGAAGGGAAGGTGCATCGGAGATAGTGCGGATACTAAAAGAGATATTCCTTGAGATAGGACCAGTTAAAAAAAAATCTTAATGGGCAACAGTACGGCGTTTCGGTCAGAGTTGTTGAAACAGCTTGTGGCAGGTGGAACATTTCTAGGGTGTTGGGCAGCTTACACACTAGGTAGAAATGGAATAGTAGAGCGACAGCATAAAACAATAAAGGCATTAGCTGAAAGAGGAACATTGTTACCAAAAGAAGCAGTGTTTTAGTATAATATCTCCCCACGATCAGGGGATGATGAAAAGTCAGTGCCACAACGTTCGATATATACCTATGAATAGCGCCATCCACTAATTACATCTGAAACTACAAAAAGATAGCCTGATCATATTCAGATTGGTGATAAAGTTGGGGTTAAACCTCCATTAGCTCACTGTACTACTAAATGGAATGAAGGGCATGTAACTGGTGTTAATTCAGAGAATACGTCTTTGATGATTCAAACGATGATGGGGATGATGACTTGCAGGATGAAGTTGTTTGGGGTGATGGAAGGTGACGTTCACAGAGAGTAAGACCACTTAGCTGGCTGTCCGATTACGTCCAATACTGATGGAGTGTTATCGACCGTTTGTAAATACTTTTGCTTAGTGATAATTTATGTGGGAGTAGATCTGTTATAGGTGGGTGTGTCGTTTAAACGCATTTTTGCGTTCTTGTTTAATATACATTGTTTTTGTTTTTTTTTAATATACATTGTTGTTTTGGTGATCTTAATGACCAGGGGAGCGTGTGATTGCGATTTGGGGAAATTGGTCTGTCTGGGGGAATTTGGTGGAACATTCTGAATGACCGCTTTGGTATGGGTACGTTGAGATGCGCAGGATAGTGGGTTGGCGAGCGTGGTGAGGGAAGGTTATGTGTTGCTCTCGTTTAAAGGTGTCGTTTGCTAAGTGGCGTGGTGTATTGATTCGTACCTTGTGGTTGTCTCAGCTCAGTTTGTATAGGTGAGAAGTGCTCTGAGATAAATACTGTCAATAACCGGATGGTCCTTGCATAAGGTAAGATTATTGATACTACTTGATCACAGATCTTTCATAATATATCTTTTCAGAAATAATTTTAATTTCCAAATGCAAATATATAGATTTCAAAGTATTCAGAGACTCTAGATAAGACCTGGGCAACCTTTGGCACGCCAACGACTTCTACGAGCACGCGAAGACAAATGCTTAACTTAAGAAAACTAAATAAATGTATCTCCAATATATTTTATATAGCAACCGCATTGTGTACAGCCTGTTATAAATTGTGTTATCAGTGAGGCAGCAGTAGAAGTCTCATTGATGGTAAATAATTGAAAAGGTCCACAATTTTTCTTTCTCTAGTTTGGATTTGTTGTTTTCTTCTTGAAATGATAAAGATTCAATTCTGTTTAATATAATATGTGTATTTTTAGGTAAAATGACTATCTTTTCCTTGTAATTTGTAGGCATCATAGAGGGTCGGGAATGAATATAAAGAACATCTATAATTTTATATACTTTCATTGTGTTTTAGTCAAGTATTGGCACGTGAGAAAATTTTGTAGCAAAGATTTGGCCAATTTTGGCACACCCACTTAAAAAGTTTGCCCACCCCTGCTCTAAGAGGTTCTTTCTATAGTTATTTTGTTTTGCTAAACTTATAACACTACTTGAAGGTTCGCATGCAGGAGCGGATACTCCTATTTGCTAACAACACTTATTTTTGTGTACAGGGCTTTGTTTCTCTGCAACACAGACTTTTGTCATTGCCGAGGTAGACTGTCCTATTTTGAACCTTGATTGGATTTTTGTCCTAACCAATCGGTTGATTATCGTCGCTGCAATCTTTCCAAACGCATATTTCTCACTGCTTCTTTTTTTCCTTCTCAAGATTATCTCATGGCTGCGTTCGGCTGAGCTTCACTCCAAGGAGTTTCACGACCTTAGCCTTCCTCTTTACAAGGATAGGCCTGTGAAATAGCATAGGTGGGCGCGATAACAAAAAAAATGTATCACGATAACCGATAAATCGATAACGATAACCTTATCGGCGATAACCGATACTCGATAATTAGCGATAAATTTTTTCGCCCAATAAGGTGATAACCGATAAATCGATAAATCCAAAATTATAATACAATATTGATTATTGACTATATATAGAACGGAAGAAGCACGGAAACATAGGGAAAAAATCATCAAAGAACGCGTAAAACCGGTAGCGCGCAGGAGCAACACCTTGTGACCACTCGCCGACAGCTGGTTCCCATCTTGGACCTACCTATTTTTGCCTCCAAGCACGCGCGGGTCTCCCCTGTGCTAAACTGGAACAAACCCCCCCCCCCCTGAAATTATCGATTATCGCTAGTTTGGAACCAAAAGTATCGGCGATACCGATGAATCGATAACGCGGAGAAAAAAATCGGATAACCGATAACCCGATATCGTTATCGCGATAACGCCCACCTATGTGAAATAGTGTGGTTGACTGGATCAAAAAGATAAGATGCTATGTTTTCGCTCGTCCTAGATGTCTAGCTTGCACCATATAGATTCTTGGTCATGAAAAATGAGTTTGAGTATACGCTAGATGCCATAATAGCTGGCCAATCTAAATCACTTTGGGCCTCTCCATGTCGCACCGAAGGCTAGACCTGGTAACTTCAGGGTAGTGGGCTATTACCTAGATTTGAATGCCTAGACGAAACTCGATCAATACAGTTTACAGTAGTTCGCCTATTTTCTCTTCGGTTGCTAAATGTTTTATTTTCTAGACCTAGTTCTGGCTTTCAACCAGATCCCAGTTCATCCTAATAACGTCAAAAAAATGACTATCATATATCTTTGTGGTTCCTTCATGATGGTTATAATGCCCTATGGTCCTCAAAACGGTAGTCAGACTTCTTAACGCTTCATGAATCACATCATGAGCTCTTCCCTTCCTCATATGCTGCATAGGCAACCTATGATAACATCTTCATCTTTAGATAAACATTTAAATCCCCTTCGTTCGTTTAGAAGAATATGATATCGTACTCAAAATTTTTAAGTGTACTTTCGGAATCCCGTAACTCTCCTTTAACGGACACCATGTTTCTTTTGACGGAATTCGTCCTCTCGAGGTAAAAGTTGCTGCTATTTAGAATTTCCCTCGACCTTGTTCGCTCAAGTAACATCGTCCGTTCTGTGGTATCGTTAATTTCTAACGCAGATTTATTGGATTAGTGGGTTGGTGGTTCTCCACGGCCTTGGCGGTGAACCATTCAAGTACTAATACGACCTGTTGTTGCTTAAAAGTGACGATCTCGTTAAAGGGCCACACGGCAACATGGCGCTGACCCTAGGCTGACTCCAAGTGTTCAAGGGAAGATAATACTCTGCCCTGACTTAAAGTTAAGTAGGGTGGTTAAGAGGATCGATAGGGATAAACAGTTGGGAAGGAAATCCCAAACGGTGGAATTTCGGACTCTTTATTTAGGGCATAAAACTCAGGTTGCTTTGGCGTAAGATGATGAGTGGAGCCTCCTCCACTCTATGTTAATTTGCGTCTCCATGGAGATAGAGATTCATTTTATTTTGAATCCTAAAAGATGCGTGTGTTTGTCCGTTGGTTTCATCGTGATCCATTGTTGTTATTTTAGAGCTGCGACGATGGGCACTGTGTACGGATGTAGAGACTGGGCAAACTTTTGTCTGGTTTGGTCTTAACCTATGTCCACATGTAGCGGTTCACCTTAGCTCATCCAGGTTGCTTACAGTAGTCTAGTGCGTTGAAATGAGTTTCTCTACTATCCTAACGGCCGCTTCATTGAAAGGTGGGGGGGGGGAAGGATGGAATTCACCAGGTTTACCTCTTCTTGAGTTGATATTAGGCTTGATGGTACTAGCGTTTGTGACTTCTGCTTGACTAGGCTCCGCTTGTTGCTCGTTCTGAGAGTTCATTGTACTTTTCGATCCCTCTTTTTGTCCTAACGAAGGGGTCACCGGTTATGATGAGGTTAGATAGTAGTTTTGTGCCCGTGACTCTGCTTGGCTGAATTGCTGCAAGACTCTTCCCCTTCAGTCTCCCCAAGATGTATATGTTTTTGATTACCAGGCACTCTTGTTTACGCATGCAGCAGGATGTAAAGGATGTTCTGGGCTGTGAGGTGCCCACTCAAAATCAGTCTTGAGATTAATCACACGGCCAATAAAGTTCTCTTTCAGCCAATCTCGGGACAGGTTCGAGGTGTGAGAGCTTGCTCCATCTTGCTGGAGCCAGAACTTCCCCATAAGCGACTGGAACAGGGTCTGTAACTCCCTCTTAAAGGTTTTGACGAACTCAAAAAACGGCCCCTTGGTGACTTTCACTGTCGCGCCAGATTCCTCGAAGAAGAATGGTCTGATGATCCCTCTGGCTGAGATTGCAGTCCCTACTATGGTATTTGGTTATTAATAGGATTTATTTTTGGTTAATGAATCAACCTACATAGCTATTACAAAACCATTACCATAAATTTTGAGTTTAGATGAAATCGTCGTCTGCTAATGTTTAGGCCTACGACTAAAGTGAAATAAATTTTGAACTTCAGAAATAGGTTGTAAGAAAAACAATTAAACAAATATAAATATATTCACAGAATTAACGAATGCACAATGAGAATTAAATTAGGAATACAATGTAAGATGCGGTGAAGTAAATATAATAAAGTAACTGATTTAAAGTAAGAAGATGTGAAGTAAATAATATATGAAATGAATATGTTGTAAAGTAATACGAGGGGCGGTCAATAAGTTTTGCAATTTGGATATAAGGAAACGAGATATGAGGCAAAGTGTTTTTTTATTTTTCAATATAACTACACTCAACTTCAATGCACTTGCGCCACTTGTCCCTGAGGCTTCGAATTCCCGACAACCAGAAACCTCCCGACGGCTGTTCAATCCAATCCTGGATGGCGAGCTGGACATCTTCATTGTCCCCAAACCAGAGTCCACGCAGTGCAGCCTTGAGCTGGCGGAATAAAAAGTAGTCGCTAGGGGCCAGATCTGGACTGTAGGGGGAAGGGTTGAACTCCTCGAATCCGCACTCGCGCAGGGCAGCTTGTGCAACTCTGGCCTTGTGGACTTTGACGATGTTGAATTCGATCATGGGGCGTCAGGTTTCTAGGGACGCAACGGGCAGAGAGACCTTGGTCATGGCCAAATTGTCGTGGATGATGTTCATAACACTGCCATGTGATATTCCAAGTTCTCGCTCGATTTCTTCGACCTAAACCCGTCGATTTTCGAGGATTATCCTCTCCACACGGGCCACATTGTCCTCGTTGGTCACGTCTGACAGTCGTCCTGGATGGGGGTCATCTTCAAGGGACTCACGACCATGGCGGAACTCCCTATTCCAGCAAGCAATGATCGCATAGGAAGGGGCGGTGTCGGTGTACACTGCAACCATGCGTTCATGGATCTCTTTTGCATTCTTGCCTTCCGTGGTCAAAAATTTGATCAGTGCGCGGTGCTCAACCTTCTACATTGTCAAAAAAAATTGTGACTGACGATCTGTGATCAGCTACTGCTTCTTAAATAGACGAGGCAAGAGCGTGCGGCTGCAGGTCCTGACTTGTCATAACTTATCCTAACACCCCCACAAACAGCCATTCCCCTTCCTCTGTTTTGCCCTACCGATTCGCAAAACTTATTGACCCCCTCTCGTATGTAGAGTGAAAGTGAAAACGAAGAAGACTATGATGGACTGAATTGGGGTCTGCAATGCGAGAAGTAAGTAGAATTAGTAACTACTCTCGAATGGCAGTTTGCAGAGAATAACTGTGAGAAGATTTATAACTGACCTTGATTGAAAGTCAAGTTGAACCGGAATGCATGGTGATACGAACACAAATGAGAGAGAGAATTCGTGTTATTTCAAAAGTGGTAAAATGTGTATGTTTGTATGTATGTGAAATTCCAAGAGATGTTGTTTGAAACAGTAGTACATTAAATGAAATCAGTATTTCGTCACAGGATATTTGAATTATTAAACGTTACATAAAATAATTGAATTGCAAAAAGTCATGGATAAATTAATTGAATGATTGTATTGACAAAAAGTTAATTAAAATAAATCAATTTATTAATTATTAAGTTGTACATAATTTGCATAAATGATTTAATTGACAAAAATTAGGTAAAATAATTGAATGATTTGAATTTTATGCATAATAAGTAATAATATATATATTTTAAGTTTCCCAGGAGGATTTTATTATAGGAGTGCCCAGAGGGCATTGTTATAACACTTATAGCAATGCCTCTGGGCATTCCTATAATAAAATCTCCTGGGTCTTGGCACCACTTCATAGTACATGTTATTCATGTGATTTATTTTCTGTTAATAAATCAGCCTAAATAGAGTTTCGAAAACCATAACCATAAATTTGTTAGATCGAAGTTGTCGGCTGATAGTTTTTAGGCCTAAGACGACAGCGAAATAAATTTTGAAATAATGAACAAGGTTTTAAGAAAAACAATTATACAAATATAAATATATTCATAGAATCAACGAATGTACAATGAGATAAGTAGATTAGGTACACAATGTAAGATATTGTAACATATGATTTACAGTAACAAGATGTGAAGAGAATTGAAGTATGTGAAATAAATATGAAATAATATGGTGGGATAATATGGGGAGTGTTATAGCAGCAATGCTTCTGGGCATTCCTATAATAAAAACCTCCTGGGAAACTTAAATATATATATATATATATATATATATATATATATATATATATATATATATATATATATATATATATATATATACATCAATTATTATTTAAAATTCATATGCAATTATTTTACTTAACTTTGTCAATTTAATCTTTCAATTATTTTACTTAACTTTTTTAATTTAAATCATTTTATGTACAACTTAATAATTAATCAATTTATTTATTTTACTTGTTAATTCATTTAACGTAATACTGTTCCAAACTACATCTCTTAAAATTTCACACACAAACAAACAAACAAATACGCTTTCAGCTCGACCAAATAGCACATTATTTCTTTCCCAGTCGATTCGCAACATTCTTTGTATAAAGGTCGCTAATCATTCCTTCTACAATTAGTCATTTACCTCCAAACAAATGATACTTAGTTAATTCCACTTTCTCTCATAATTCTTTGCAACGACCATACGAGAGTAGGTCCTAATTATATTTACTTCTCATATTGTAGCCCCTAATTTACAGTCTATTATAGTCACCATATTATTCCACCATATTATTTCATATATATTTCACATACTTCAATTCTCTTCCAAAGGAGGTTAAAGAAAGTTGGGGTCTCCTGAATCTTCTCTAGTATCTGGACTGCCATAGCCTTTTTCTGCTCCTTGTCTCAAGCTGTAAGGGTCTGCTTCGTCTCTATTCTGTATGGGTAGGCCTTTACATCCATTACTAACACTCACCTGCAAGTCTCACGGAATATCCTGAGGGACACTTCGCTTGCACACAGAGTGTTTTTGACTCTGCTGAACTGACTCTCTCTCGCTCTCGATTAGCTCAGCTGTACGCTTCCTGGGGCATCCTGAATGGTTTACACGGTTGTTACTGGCTGTATTGAGGTTCTCCACTGTCCCATAGTTCTTGAAGTGGTCCACCCTGTTCTGAATTGAGCTCTTGGGCGGGGCTTTTTCACATTCAAACTGATACACGAAAGTGTCCTGCACTTTCTTCAACGAGCCCGTTTGGCGCAGTATATTCTTTGCATGAGCTCCAATTGAGATCTAGTCGAGTTCACAGGCGTTGCTTCTGTCATATCCTGCAAAGTAAGGGTGATCAGTGAATGAGTGAAGGATATATCACAAAAAGTGTGTGCAGGCTTGTTTTTTGGGGGACACCCTGTATTATTTTACAGATATGGTACATATTATTTACACAGTTATTATTATTTATGAAAACTGCTATAATTATTTTAGATTATTTACATGTGCATAGTTGCGAGCGTGCCTGTTACAAGCATTCATAAGCTTTGCATGGCGCTCATGTATGAGGCCCTATTCTCGAACCTATTTCACCTTGCACAGTGGCACTACAGATTCATTATTGACGGTGTTCAAATCATGCAATAACTCAATGTTCCGCTTTCCAATTGTTCGCAGTCCGCGTTCGAATCATTTTCCTGCACAATAGGTTATTTCCTCCGATTTTTGCTTGGCTCTCTTTCTCCTGATGGCCATATCAGCGTCACCCCAGACACGTTACTTACCCATGCCGGTGCAACGCTGCCTGCAGCAGAAGGTGCCTAACTCTTGGCAATCTTTTTGCCAGTATTTGGAGAGGCGTGATTTTACTATCATCACTTACAACGGGCTTTGATTGGTGCCCTCTCTGCACGTTGCAATTCCTCAGATGATTATGCAACTCACGAGTAACATTAGTTGGTTCCTGGCTTTCAAATCTCGTATCAGACTCGCATTCTAGCATTTCATCAATCATGGGCACGGAACAAATTCTTCCCTTGCCCATTGATTGTGCGGCATTAATGCTAGCTCAAGAGTAGGACATACTGATTCAATCATATTACGATTCTCATTAACTTGTTGTTTGAGAAATCGAACTCAGGCATTTGTTCTAGGCACATCCTAGTCGATTTTTCTTCACTTGACTGCCCTCGTCCATATTTCTTATCGTCGGTGTTTTTGACCAAATTCACAGTCTTTCTGACTTTGGTATTCAAGCTATTCGAAAGTGCATACACATCGCATAGTATGGCCAGGTATAAACACAGAGGTCAAATAGACCAGATCGTGCTTGGCAGGTATAGCAATGCCCTCTGGCATTCCTATAAAATATTCCATTGCATCAATTTAAATATTACCATTACCTAATATCATTTTAACGTAATGTACCTTGTGCATAAATATTAGCATACTTTCCTTTTTAAATTCAATGTAAAATTATCCATTTCTTTTCCTATTTAATTTCTACAATTTCTATAAATCTTATGTAAAATCTCAACTTAGTTATGTATAAATACTCACTTCAAAATCTCAAATATTTTGTATATGTATTTTCAATATATCTTTTGTAATATATAATTGTCATCCAAAAATCATGGCTAAGATACATTCTTTTCGGCAACACTTACTTTAGTCAAACACACAAACCAACACGCTTTCAACTCAACCACATTGAACACAAATATTCCTCACTCGTCTTTCGTCATTCGCAGCATAAAGATCCCGATTCACAGTCCATCATAGTTACTTTACCATACCTTACCTCACCTTACATTTCAATCTACTATTCATTACTCTCATACAATACATTACGTTATATTCCTTAACAATTCTCAATTTAATTATATCATTCATTCGTATAATTGTAATTACCGCTCACTAGTTATTTCATAATTCAATTCTCTCATTGTACATTCGTTGATTTTATAAATATATTTATTTTGTTTATCGTCCGTTTTCTTATAAACCTAGCGCCCGAAGTTTTCGAAATTCAGTTCACGTCAGTCGTTAGGCCTAAATATTAGCAGACAACTATTCCAATCAATTCAACAAATTTATGGAAATGGTTTTCAAATAGCTATCTAGGCTGATTTATTAACTGAAATCAATCCCACTAATAACCAAATACCATACTTGCCAGTATGCCAAGGTCCAACGCCACCTCTGCTCCTTTTCTCTTCCATCGTCACGTTTTGACACCATTCACTTCCATCTGGTTGGTCTACTACCCGATTTCCAAGGGTGTGGCTATCTTTTGAAGATCGTTTTACTCGTTGGTCAGAGGTTCTGTAAATTCCAGACATTCGAGCTTCCACTGTTACTTTAGTGGGTGGAGTTCGCGTTTTTGGTTACTTAAGTTATCATGATCGATTGCGGCAGCCAATTCTACTCGCATCAGTGGTAAACACTGATGTCAGTTATTGGGTCATTTTGCTTGCATACTAAATCTACCACCGGTAGATTTAGGCTAGCCTACACTCACACGCGAACAAACTTCTTCTTATCCTGCTGAGGATAGTTCATCCCTAAGACTTTCTGCGTTCTGCTGGTTATTTTATGGTACATACCTTCTTCTTCCGGATCAATTCTTTTCTTCTTCTGACCGACCTCTACTTTCTCTAGATCCTCCCGTTTTATGCCCACAAATCTAGTACAGGTGATGGCTGAAGTCTGTCCAACGGCTCCTAGAGCGCCTGTCGTGCTGTATTTGTGCCAGCATGCTCACCGTTACAACCGGTATGTGAGGGACCAAACCTCAGAATCTCCAGGACAAAATTCTTTGTCCTACAGCGAGGGACCAACAGGATACCCTTCGCATTGAAGAGTATACATATGTTATAATTTTCGAAAATTCCTGTCTTAATAATCGCATTTCTTTCTTGGATTCTGCCGTTTGTTAACTGGTGATGGATGCACTTTGACGTTTTAAGCACATATTTGCTTAAGTGGTGGTTTCAAGAGCAGAAAGGAAACATTCACACTTGGAATAACACCTTGGCTAAGTCAAAAAATTCATGAAATATAAAAGGGTTTCATAAGGTGAAATAAAATTCTTTATTAAATGTAATATTTATTATTTAGTACAACAATTAGTGAGTGCTAATTAAACACTTTTTAAAACATACTCTACATTTCACGATACTTCTCACACGCTAACAAAACACCATACACTCCTTCAGGGCTCTGTGGGAAAACCTGGGACAGGCTATATTTTTCCTCAGGGTCTCAGGGCTATTCGGCCAAACAACTTGAGGATCAACAACATCAACAAAGATATTTCTCTCTAACTTGAAAATAAAACCAAATTTTAATTCTACATTCATTTCAAGTTTGTCGAGAACTTTACTAATTAATTTACAATGATCTAAATAAGAATATAAAACAAAAAGCTTCATCAAAAATCAGATACCCTTCCTTTTCGCTCCCAATCTCCATATCGCGTAGGTTCTGGTCCTCTTGGGCCACCTACTTCTCCAGTCGATGGATTGGTGTTGTCTGGGTGAGCCTCCAGAGGTTCCTTTTCTTGGTATGGATGCTGTGTGCGTACAGAGTTATCCTCATCAAATCTACCTGAGGGAGGAAATAAAATTAAAATAGGATGAAAGACGAATAGTTACTAGTGGGAATCAATAATAAAATTTAGATACGTTTCTAAGATTACACTACCAGTTAGTGTCTTCGAGAGGGTGAGGGATTACGAGAGATGGCATCAGGAGGGAAAAGTCCGTCTCGGATCTAAAGGACGAGATCCAATTTTTTTTCCTAAGGTACCCCCTAAGGTACCCACCCATCTAGCGAATGCCACAGTTCAGCCTATTATTAGACTACCTACCCTGGGCAACACCCAAAGGAAAGAAATCAATAAAACTCCAAACCAGTCATGCTCTGGATCGGAGGGAGGCCTGCCTCACTCCAGCGCCTGAGCATGCAAATAACGCCCAATGTACAGTGGAGAAGGTGTTTCGTACATAAACTCGATATGCCACAGGAAGTAGTGTACGAACCTATCTCGAGTACAAGGGATAAGCGGCGGTGACCTCGTTCGTCTCGGTACTGGAACAGGCAACCGCTCCCCGCCCTGCAACAACCCCGTTCCGGGGAAGAGGGCTCTTGAAGGGACCCCACTGTGGCCCCTAATTTTTATTTTATTAATGAAAATATAAAATTTTCGAATACACATTTTCTGTAATTATTTGATTTATCGATTACCTTTCAACTGTGTCATTAATGATAGACCAGAATATTTGTATTACAGGAATATTGTTATAGGGGCCCCGCAATCTTGATAGGAAGGGGAGCACTAGACATTGCTACGGCTCTGGCCGAACAGGTAACGTGCGCGAATATCCCCCAGACTGGGACACTCAACAAGAATGTGTCGGACAGTGAGGGGACCACGCAGGCATCGCAGTAAGGTGCAGGAGAGCGTTCCATTAATATCGATGCGTTCTGCGAGTGGCACGACTGGAAAAATATCCGGTACCGAGCGGTCTTTTGCAACCAGGTCGGCCATGAAGATCAAAGCAGCGCCCGGTGTAGAGACCAAAAACTTTAAACAGAGGAAACACAGCATGGAAGTCGAACTCCTCTTCGGATTTGGAGCAATCCATGTACAGTGGCAGGGGGCTCCAGCTTGAGAGGAAGTGTGCTCCCAAAAGTGCGAACGCAATACTACCGGCGTTGTGAAACTTTGCGAGCAGAGGTGTGGCGACCAATAGTGACATGGTACCCTCTAAGGTGGCGTCCTGGGTAGAACCAGAGCCACTACCCGCGCGGGAGTCACACCGACGAAAGGTTTAGGGTATGTTTGGTCTCTCGGGGAGATAGACAGCGCCAGGAGCGGCGATTTGTAGGATCGCAAGTAGGGACGTCGTCGCTCCGGGGTGGACTCGATAGACTCCTATCGTCCCCCCCCCCATTCATATCCGTTTCCACCCCCAGGGAATATATTTAAAACAAAGCCTAATTTGTGAGCTTGATTGACGATATAACGAGACATGCGATTGCAGAGTGAAATACTGTGTGCAATAAACTTGGTTGTTTTGGAAATGAAAAGAAGAGCTGGCTGGACAGAAAATAGGTGAGTGTAACTCCTGCGTGAAAATGTGGTTGAGTGTGGCAGTGAGACGGTGACTGACAATGCCTTCTCTTTTCCAGCTCTGTGGTGCCGGTGATAACAGTCAGTCATACTCTAGCTTTTTGGAGACGGCTGAAGCCAGTCCTGACTCTCGCACGTGCGCCTACCGTAAAGGGTGACCTTCTTAAAGTGTGGACATTGGAGAGCGCCTCCGTATCCAGGCAGTAATTGGAGCTAGCGCCTCACAGACTCCAACACAGCAGTTGGGACTAACGAGTGTCCCAGGTCCCTGAAGTCGAAGGCTTCGCCGCGTCCCGGGCCTCTCAGAATCCCGTAGAAGGCGGGCCCGCCTCCCCTTCCCCCTGAATGACGAGCTCTAGACCTTTAGTTGAGGGTGAACCCAGCCTGGATCCATTATATGCAACAAGCAGGAAGCAAGCTCTGGCGTCAGGGGAAGGTCCGCTTTACCCCCGGCGCAGGAACATGCGACCTAAAAAGAAAACAAAAAACTTTTGGCCTTACCCTAAAAGTCGGTAAGTCCATCAGGCAATGTGCACGAACTCGTCCCGAGTACAAGGGACAGGCGGTAGCTACCCCGCCCATCCCGGTATCGGGACAAGTAACGTGCGTGAAGATCGCCCTGACTGGGACATTCAACAAGAATGTGCCGAACAGTCTGGGGGACGACACAGTCGTCACAATAGGGGGCAGGCGAGCGTTCCATCAAATAGCGAGGCGTCACACAAGTGTGCCCGATTCGGAGGCGACAGAAAACGACCTGAAGCCGTCGCGGGGCAATGGCACGCAACTTTAAGTTCCCCTGGACCGTCTCCCATCTTCTTTGCCAAGCAGTCCGAAGAGCTACCCGTATTCCTGCCATGTAGTCCGTATGAGGAAGAGCGAAACGCTGGTCCGGTCGCCCGGTCCTAGCGGACTCTTTGGCGCCCTCATCACCTCGCTCATTCCCCGCAATTCTACATGTCCAGGAACCCAGCAGAAGATAATCTCGACATCCGCCCGGCTCGCCAAAACCGTTGCTTCACGGATATCGCGAACCAGGGGATGCCGAGAGTCCAATGCCCCGAGAGCACTCAGGGCGCTTTGTGAGTCGGTATGAATCACAATCCGGTCTCCGAAACGGGCACATCGCGTAATCTCCCGTACCGAGTGGTGTATTGCAACCAGTTCGGCCGTGAAGACAGACGCAGCGCCTGGCAGAGCCCCGCTGACACCAAACAGAGGGGACACGGCGTGGAAGCCGACCCCCTCTTGGGACTTGGAGCCATCCGTATACACTGGCATAGTTCCAGCGTGACACGAGGTGTGCTCCAAAAAGGTCAAACGCAAAACTCCCTGCGCTGTACAAGCTTTGGGAGCAGAGGCGTGGATACAAATAGCCAAATGTGGTACCCTCCAGGGTGGCGTCCTGGGCAGAACCAGGGGCGCCACCGGCCCGAGAGCTATACCTAGCTCTCGGAAGAGTTTCCTGGGCCTGAACCAAAAGGGCTTAAGGCATGACTGGCGTCTCTCGGCGGAATAGGGACCGTCGGAATCAGCTGCAGATGCAGTGAGAACTGTTGGCGACGGAGGGAGGCGCCGGGCTCGCGCGTGCAGATGAGTGATGCACTGTACGCGGCGTAGAGCGAGTGGCATCTCCCCAGCATCAACTAGTAGGCTCTCAATGGGGGAAGTGCGGAAGGCGCCGGTCGCCAGGGAAAGGCCGGTGTGGTGGATCGAATCCACCTTCCGCAATAAACCCTCGGCTGCAGATGCATAAACTCGCATCCGTAGTCGAGCTTCGAACGAACAAAGGATCAATAAAAAAAGTAAGGCAGTAGCCCTATCAGAGCCCCAAGCGCTGAACGTCACGGAGCGGAGAATATCCATGGCGCGGGTACAAAAGACCCTAAGGCTGCGAATATGAGCTTCCCAGGTGAGGCGTCGGTCAAATACAAGACCAAGGAAACAGTGCGATTCAACCACTTCCAGGCGCACCCCATTAAGAAACAAATCTGGGTCGGGGCGAGGCCGTGGATAGGGGCAGAAATGCACCACCTTAGTCTTGCCAGGGAAAACCGAAAGTTGTGCGCTTCAGCATAGCGAGAGACGGGGTTCAATGCCTGTTGGAGTCGACGCTCCAGGGTTGGCATCTGGGCCGCGCCAAAAGAGATCAAAAGGTCGTCCCACGTAGAGCGTGGCGAGAACATCCGGCAGCAGCGAGGTGATGCCGTTGATGCTCAGGGCAAAGAGTGTGACACTGAGGACACTTCCCTGCGGGACACCCTCTTCCTGCTCCATTGGGCCGGAGAAGGCTCCCCCCACTCGTACGCGGAATCGACGATCTCGCAAAAATTCAGATATAAACATTGGGAGGCGTCCCCTCGCCCCCATCGCGTGGAGAGTCTCCATGATACCGTATCACCAAGCGGGATCATAGGCTTTGTCCAGATCGAAAAACACCGTGACGTGGTGCTGTCTACGAAGGAAAGCCTCGCAGGAGGCATTTTCCAGTCGGAGCAGAGCATCCGACGTGGAGTGGAACTTGCGGAAGCCGCACTGTGCAGAGGACAGATGGCCTCCGCTGTCCAAGAAAAAGGCTAATCTAACATTTAACAACTTCTCCCATCAACTTGCACACGCAAGAGGTTAGAGAGCTTGAGCGGAAACAAGCCGGAGTAGAGTGATCTCTCCCCGGTTTGCGAAAGGCGAGCACAGTAGCGATTCGCCAGGAGTCTGGGAGAAGACCCTCCACCCAGATCCTGTTGAACAAATCTAACAGAAAGGCCATGCCACGCTCACCCAGGTGTTGAAGCATGGCGTACGGGACATCGTTCGGACCATGGGCGGTGTCCGCGCACGAATCAAGAGTGGAACGTAACTCACTCACAGTAAACCTGTCGTTGAAGGGTTCTCCGCCTCTGGAGGTAAGGTCCAGTCAACGGCCTTCCGCGACATCATGACGTGCATTGAATGCTGGCGGAGCAGCATCACGGCTAGAGAATGCGGAGAAAGCGGTCGCGAAGGATTCCGCAACGGACGAGGGGTCCGAGATTGTGGTCCCATTCTCCTGGAGAACGGGAGGGGGGTCCTGCGAGAACTTGCCCCGAAACCTTTTGACTCGCTTCCACACCTCTGCTAGAGTGGTCTTCCCGTTAAGTGAAGACACGTATGCCCGCCAAGAAGAGCGGCGGGCGTGCTTCGAAATATACCAGAACGTAGTCCTAGCCCGACGAAATTCAGCGACAGTGAAATCGTTCGGGCGGCGCTTATAGCGCATGTAGGCATAACGCTTCTGTTTGAGGGCCATCTCACACTCGGCCGACCACCATGGGAGTGGTCGGCGTGCAAAACGGCCAGACGTTCTGGGAGTAGTAGTCAGGCCCGCGGCGATAAGGTTACCGGAGAAGAACTCAACGGCCTCATCTACCGACCTAAACTCCTCGACTGAGATGAGAATTCAGTAATTTCCTGAAATGCAGGGCACCGCGCCTGCGCCAAGCACCACCGTCGAGGTGGGCTCTCAGGCGGCAGTTGCCCTGAAAATGATATTTGAATGGAAAAGTGATCACTACCATGGAGGTCATCGACCACCCCCCAATCAAAATCAGGCTGTGCATCCGAAGAGCACAAAGATAGATCAAGGCAAGAAAATGAAGCGGTTCTCGGGCAGTGATGCATAAACTCATCCACATTTATGACACCCATCTCAAGCTCCTCAATCAGATCGGCAAGGACTTGTCCCCTGGGATTTATTGAGTAAAATCCCCCCAGAGAGGATATCTGCCGTTCAGATCTCCAGGCAAGAGAAAGGGCCTCGGCAACCGTGCAACGACGCGGCGGAAGTCCCCCGCGTCGAAGTCAGCTGACGGTGATATGTACGAAGAAATGATAGTATACCTCCTATCCAGGTGAAGCTGCACAGCTACTGCCAGAAAGGTGTCTAAAGTGAAAGGAAGAACGAAGATATCATGTCGGGTGTAAACCGCGCATCCCCCAGCCGGGTTATCTCATGGTGGTGGGGTCGCAAAACCCTTATACCCTGGGAGGGCGGGCAGGGGGCACGCACCTAGCATGGTCTCCTGCAGAACAATAGCTAACGGGGAACGGGACGAGACGAGCCTCCGCAGCTCCTCCCAGTTGGCCCGGAGTCCACGGCAATTCCATTGAAGGAATATGCCCTCCAGGCCTAGCTCGGAGACACGGGGGCTCTCGATCAAAGACCCTCATGGGAATGGCCGTACGCTTCCCGGAGGCAGAACCCCGGGCAATGTTGCCCGGACATAGCGCTGAAGGCGCTGTCGAGTTCGAGGACTTATTGGAGGAGGTTGGGCTCGCCACGCGAGTCTTTTCCTCCCTCCGCCTCGAAACCTTAAGTGGGCGTTGCGGCTTCGGAGGCGGGGGGGCCCTCTTTTCGAGGATCCACCGTCTCCGAGCCACTCAGCCCACCACTAGGCGTGGGCGAAGGAGCTGAAGCTCCTTTGTTGCTGTCCTCCTTTCGAGGGACAGCTTTAGGAACCCCGAAAGATTGCCTGGCGACCAACTGCAGGGGTGTTACCTCCTGTGAGTCTAACGACTCGTTGGAGGCGCGTGGCCGTCACGCTGGGGGTATCCTGGTTTTAGCTGGGGCTGGGTGTGAACCCTTTGTGCCGCCAGCTTTACCAGGGAAGCGCCCGGGTTGAGTAGAACCCGCAGAAGGGTTCCGAATGGGCGCGGAAACAACCTTGATCCATGGCCTGGATGGGCCAGGAGCAGAGGGTGTCTTTCTAACCATTGAGGCATAATACGTCCTAGGCAGAACCGGGCACGCCAGGACCAAGTCCTAAGCCTCGTGGAATGAGAGTCGATCCTGGGCTGGAACGGTCAGGATTTCTTTCTCAAGAAGATATGCACCACATTTCTTCGAAGAAGTGGGGTGCGGCTCTGCACAATTGACACTCTTGGCCACACACGATTTGGACTTATCGTGTGCGGCCTTGGAGCAATTTACATACTTCGGGTGACCCCGACTTTCCACGTCTACATGAGCGATTCGTATGGCGGAAGCGGTGACAGTAATAGCACCGCCGCGGCAATGGCATAAATTCCTTCACGCGGTAGCGGTACCAACCGGCACGCACCGACTCAAGGAGCTTGTCACAGTCGAACGTGACGAAGAGTGTAGGGGTGGGTCTCGAGGTCCGTCCCTGTTTTCTCATCACACGTTCGACCCTACCGCCCCATGGTCGGCCAGCTCTAAGGTGATGTCCTAGATGGAGTAGTCAACGAGTTCCTTCGCATAAACTACTCCTTTCACAAAGTTCATGGTAGAGTGCGGCGTCACACTCACCGGGGTGCCATCAAGTGTCCGAAGAGCACTTATCTTGGCCGCCTCGGAGGGATTCGACGCATTCGCCAAAAGGCTCCCGTCCGAGAAACGGGTCACCTTCGGCTCTCTACCAATTATACTAGCTAAAGCTCTTCTCTGATGGATCATGTTGCCCTTGGCTAACATGCTGCCATCAGTGGAGCGAATAACGAGGAAGCGTGTGAAGCCATCGGGCTCGAAAATGCGTGCGGAATAAGAAGTATGACATGTTATTAGATTATAAGTTTTTGAGAGCAAATGGTATCGTGGTTCACCCTGATATAGAGATGATTGAATTTAAGAAGAATGAAAGTTTTTGCCGGGGCTTGGTGTGAACCCTTTTTGCCGCCAGCTTTACCAGGGAAGCGCCCAGGTTGAGTAGATCCCGCAGAAGGGTTCCGAATGGGCACAAAAACAACTGTGTTCGCTGGCCTGGTGGGCCAGGAGGAGCAGAGGGTGCCTTTCTAACCATTGAGGAATAAGACGTCCTAGGCAGAGCTGGGCGCGCCAGGACCAAGTCCTTAGCCTTGCGGAATGAGAGTCGATCCTGGGCCTGAAAGGCCAGGATTTCTTTCTCAAGTAGATATGCACCACATTGCTTCGAAGAAGCGGGGTGCGGCTCTCCGCAGCGGCACTGGTTGGAGGAGATCCCTCCCCTCCTTGTACTGCCTTGGAAACCCAGGCCGTTTGAGGAGGACCTTGCATAGGGGCGGATTCGGGTTTGTTGCTTGCCGCTGAGCCCGGATTCATCCCCATGGAAGGCCCTACTGTCTGAGGCTGGGTTGCCTCAAGGACCATGTCTATCTCAGGAGGGGCCTCTCGTTGGCTATCCCCTCCCAGGACATCGCAGGTCCCGTGGACAGCGTCACCAGTCATGTGTGGGGAGGCACAGGCCTTGACCCCAGCAAGGTTCAATATTCTGGCCAGCCGGTCTTTTGAGGCAAGTGACCGAAGGGGCTTGGCTTCCCTCTCCCCCCTAAGGGGGTTTGCCCTACCGAACTGCTTCAGTGAGAAGCGGGCGGCTATGAGCTGCCTGCTGGCTTTCTTGGCAGTGCCCTTGGAAAGAAAAGGCGGGACTGCCGCTGGAAAAAGTGAGGTGCCCGAAAGCACCTCCAGAGAAGGGGGTGAGGGGGAGTCCCCTACACCCGTAGCCAAAGGAGAGGAGTAAGCCTCCTCTCCAGTTAGAGAAATATGGAGGGTCCCCTGCACAAGCACAGGGGTGGACCTCCATTTTTTCTTTGGAGCTGCCCAAGGGCAACTCCGTTAATGTAAAAGGCGAAATTAAGGGGAGATTTTTATTTTTCTCATCATTCGGCATGGTGACCCTAAATTTTCTATGGGAAGCAATAGCTCATCACCCCTCGCAGTAGCCTACACTGCTAGAGGGGCATACAGGCTTGGCAGAGCCAGGTGCCGCCATTCAGGTCCATTCCTCCTGCCTGGTGGCCTGGCAGTCCATCGGCATGGCGGCTTCACCTTGGACACAGCGTAAAATTGATAGAGTGGGAAGAGGAAAGGAAAAGAAATGTAAGGAAGGTATGGGTAGGGATGAAGCAGGTTGTTAAAAAAAACACATCCCAAACTACAGCTCAGGGGTTAGGGAACATTGTCCTCCCGCCCCTCAGCCCCGATCCATGACGGTTGGCTGAGAAGAAGGTCAGCATCTACCCTGTGAAATTAGAGGCTGACCAGAGAAAGTTTTGGGAGAGGTTGTATGAAAAGCGACGAAGTAGGGGAGAAATACAGGCTGTCTGAAAGAAGGAGAAGAGGCTAAGCTGGGGTCGGGCGGGGTGCTGAATCCCGTCAGCACGGCAGCATAGAGCAAAATTAAGCAACAACAGGAAGAAACAACTAATCCAGTGACGAGACTGCTGAAGTACAATATGATATAGATATAGTTAATATATAAAAAATAACAGATACTAACATTTTCCCAGCACATATGTTTAGTACTAACATACTCAGTTCAGTAACACCTCAGAAATGGTGGATATTAATTAGCTTGAAGGCAGTAAAGCAAGTTCAAGAAACAAGCCAGAAGCTTCCTGAAGGATTATGCAAATTCTTTACAGACCTCCATTCTTGACCAGCAAATTCGGGCTCTATAGAGCGCATTTTCTCAACTTTTGGTCAGGTTTGGAGTAATGTTAGGAACAGGTTAAATGCTAAAAAAGCACAGAAATTAGTGAAAATTTATAGGCATTGAGGAGGAATTGAGAATTTCAATTATGCTAATTCAGGTTCTAGAACAAATACGATTTAAGAAGTTAATGCTGTATAACAGCAAAAGATAATACTTCTTGAAACCAATGAAAAGGAAACTTATTAGTTTGAATATAATTAAAAAACTTGCAAAAATATTTTTGTAATCATTAAACCTATTTTTCACATTTGTTTTATCAATTATAAGAATATTTAATTAAAAAACAAACAATACCCAGTGGGTTCTTTTAACTGGGCTCTATTGGTTTTCTTTGGGTAGGTTTTTTAATGTCAACCCTGCATTCTACTGCAGCAGTCTTTTTTACTTGGATTAGCTGTTTCTTCTTGTTGCTTAATTTTGCATTTTGCCTTTTCTTGATTCTTTCAATCTTTTATACTAATCTTTTCTAGAAAAAAAATTGTATGCTACTCTTGTTTTATCATCTTTTATATCACTGACTTTTTGCCAGCAAATGTCTTTTTTATGACCATTTGCAAATGGCATTTTAAATGACAAAAGAATAGCTATATGTGAAGCTATCAATAATACTAAACAAATTGAAGAAAGGATTGTTAATGACAAATGAATCTAGAATAGAAATAAAAATTCTTAAGAACATTTAGCTATCAATTAAATTTTGAACTAGAGGTAAAAAATCCATTAAATAAACAAACAAATCGAATACCCAGTGTTTTTTAGGTGGGTTTTATTGTTTTTTTTTGAGGGGGTATCATTTTTTAAAGATGAGTTTATTGTTTTTTGGGGGTATTGTTTTTTTAATGCCAACCCTGCCAGTGCAGGAGCGTGCCCGGCTGCCACAGTACAAGTGCAAGCTCGGCGTCTCTGTAAACAAGCAAGCACTGTGTATGGTGTAGAGCAAGTGTCATATCCCCGGCATGGACAAACAGTCTCTTAATAGGGGACTTGCGGAAGGAATCAGTCGCTAAATGGAGACCAGTGTGGTGGATTGTATCCACCTTATGCAAGTCACATTCAACTCTACAGATACATAAAATTAGCATTTGTAGTTGAGCTTCAGGCTAATAAAGGAATGCTACAAGATTAGAGCGGTAGTCCTAAGAGCACCCCAGGTGCTGAATGTCAGGGGACAAAGAATGTCAATGGCGCAGGTACAATGCACGCCAGGAAGAGCAGCGGGTGTGCTTTGAAACAGTGGAACCTAGCCCAAGCTCGACGAAATTATTGCGCATGTAGGCATATAGCTTCTGAGGGCCCTCTCACACTCAACCGACCTCCAAGGAAGCGGACGGCAGGCAAAATGATCAGACGTGTTAGGAATAGTAGTTGGGCCCAATGCAATGAGGTTGCTGGAGAACTAAATGGCCCAATCCACCAACCTAAACTTGAATGGGAGAAATGTCATTTCTTGAAAGGCAGACCACTGCACCCGATCCAAGCACTACCGGGTTTTTTTTAGGCAGCAGCAGCACAGAAAATGATAGTTGAATGGGAAATTGATAACTAACATAGAGTCATCGACCACCTCCCACCCAAAATCAGGGTGTGCATCTGGAGAGAACAAGGATAAGATCAAGGAAGAAAAATGAAGCGGTTATGGGACAGTAATAGGTAAACTCGTCCACACTTAGGACACCTATCCCCAGCTCATCAAGGACCTGACCACTGGGAGTAATCGAGTAGTCTCTCCAGAGGGGATGTCTACCATTCAAATCCCTGAGAGATAGAAAGGGCCTCGGCCAGGGTTGGAAAAAACCCTGGATTTTTTAAAATAACCCAGTGGGTAGTGGGTTTATGTGGGTTTTATTGGGTTTTTTACTTTTTGCTGAAAATTTAATAATAGCTAAATGTTTGTAAGAATATTTCTATATGTATTCTACATTTTTCATTAACTATCTTTACTTTCTTCAGATTTTTTTAATATTACTCATAACTTTACAAATAAAATAATCTTTCGTTATTAAAATGCCATTTGGAAGTGGTTGTAAAAGAGACCTTTGCTGGCAGGAAGTCATTGATATAAAGGATGATAAAACAAGAGTATAATGTAAATTTTGTCTAGAAAAGATTAGTAAAAAAATTGAAAGAATTAAGAAGCACATAGAAAAATGCAAAATTAAGCAACAACAGGAAGAAACAACTAATCCAAGTGAAGAGACTGCTGAAGTACAATATAATGTAGATATATAAAAAATAAGGCCTTGCAGTTCATTGAGTAATGCCAGTGACATAACTGACATTAGCCACACTTCCGACTTGGCTTCTACATCATTTACTGCATGCCCATCTGGTATTTCCTCTTCCACACCCTTCAAATTTCTTAAACAATGGGATCATTTGTAGTGAGAACAGATGGGAAAGATTGATAATGGACTTGCACGATTCTTTTTCAGTGCAAACATTCCTTTCAATGCTGTGGAAAGTCCTGAATTTCAAAAATTTGTTCACTCAAGAGACCAGGTTATGAACCACCAAATAGAAAGAAGCTTGGTGGAGAGCTACTGGATAACGTATATGCTTAAACCATTGAGGAAATTAAACAAGAACTATCAGTTGGTGACTCTTACCCACAAAGACTCTCACAATTATGCAAGATGGTTGGATCAGTGTGTCTAATGATCCCATTATTGCACACAGTCTTCACACAGGTACAAGGAGTTATTTGCTTTCAATAACTGATGCTGGCTCTGCTAAGAAGACATCAGAATATTGTAATGGGCTCATCAAAACAGCCCTAGATGAAGTGAAAAATGATTTTGGTTAAAAGGTATGTGATAAATTATCATAAATATCATTGACAACTGTTATTGTTTCTTATTACCAACACTTCATTCTTAAATATTATATAAAAACTTTATAATATTTTGAAATTTAATGAACTTCAAGACAACTAGATAGCTAAATCCTAAATACACATTAATAATTTAAATATTAGGATACAATATTTTCCAACAAATATAGTAACATTTCATTTATCTGTGATTTCAAGTTTTTGCTGTTTGTACATATAATGAAAACAAAATGATCAAAATGAAGGAGTTGCTCAACACAGAATTTCCTGAACTGTTAACGTATGGGTGCAGTGCACACTATATTAACCTTCTTGAGAAAGAGAGAAAATGGCATTTAAAATAAAAAAAGATTAGCTATTTGTGAAGCTATCAATAATACTAAAAACATCTGAAGAAAGTAAGGATAGTTAATGACAAATGAATCTAGAATACAAATAAAAATTCTTAAGAACATTTAGCTATCAATTAATTTTGAACTAAAAGTAAAAAATTCATTAAAATCCAATAAAACCCCCCCAAAACCCAATACTCAGTGGAGTTTTTTAGGTGGGTTTTATTGTGTTTTTTTTTATTGCCAACTGTGGCCTCGGCAACCGTACCATGGCATGGTGGAATTCCCCTGCATCGATGTCAACTGACGGTGTAACTTCACTTATACTGACTGATAGGTATTTATAGCGAATAGAAGAACGGAGACATCATGCCAGGTGTAAATCGCGCAACTTGCCCAGCTTCCATCCCGTGGTACTGGGGTTGCAAAAGCTTTATAGACCGTGGCATCCAACCAGCATGGTCTCCTCCAAAAATAGATCGCAGGGAATGGGAGGAGACAAGCCTATGAAACTCCGAGTTTGCCCTGAGTCAGTGGTAATTTCATTGAAGGAATATGCCCTCGTAAGCCTAGCTCGGACGAGATGCGGGGACCCTCTTCCAAGTCTTCGAAGAGAACACCCCCATGTGACTGGCCATACATTTGCCAGAGGAAGAAGTCCGGGAGCTGTTAGATGAACAAAGCGCTGTCACCTTTGAGGATTTATGAGGAGTCTTTTCCAAAGCAACTTGTACTCATAGGCACCCGTGCAAGGCTGGACTGAGTAGCTTTGAGACTGGATCACCAATAGAGGGACCTCCGCCTCCTAAGACACCAGGTTTCGAGGCAGAAAGAGGAAAAAAAACCTCGCATAGAGAGCCCAACCTCTCCTCATAAGTCCTTGAAGGCGACAGCGCTTTGTTTGTCTAACAGCTCCCAAAGTTCTTCATCCAGCAAACGTATGGCCATTCTCTTCGAAGATTCGAGGAGGGACCTCGCATCTCGTCTGAGCTAGGCCTAGAGGGCATATTCCTTCAGGGTGGTTGCCTCCTTCATGTGAGTCTAACAACTCACCACTGTGCTCATAGGCCTGGAGGGGGGGAGGAGCAGAAGGTGCCTTTTTAAAAACTGAGGCATTAAGACATCCCAGGCAGCGGTGGGCGCACCAGGACCAAGTTCTTAGGCTCGCGGAATGAGAGACGATCTTCAGCCTCAATGGCCAGGATTTCCTTCTCCAGGAAATACATATCACATTGCTTAAGAAGTAATTGATACTCGCGATAGGGACTTATCATCTACGGCCTTGCAGCAATTTACAGACTTTGGGAAAATCCGAATCTGCTCATCTACAGGAATGATTTGTATGGACGAAGCGGTGGCAGCAGTAGCACCTCTGCAGCAGTAGCACGAATGCCTTCACATGGTAGCGATACCAACCGATGCGCACCGACTCAGGGAGCCTGTCACGGTCAAATGTGATGAAGAGTATAGGGGTGGGTCTTGAGGCCCCTCCCTGTTTTTTAATCACACGTTCGGCCTTGACTGCCCTCTGGTCGGACAGCTCTAAGGTGATGTCTTCTAAGGAGTAGTCCACGAGTTCTCATGCATAAACCACTCTTTTAATGAAGTTCATGGTAGAGTGTGGCAACACACTCTCCAGCAGGCTATTTAGTGCCCGAATGGCCCTAATTATGACCACCTCTGAACGGTCTGACACAGTCGCTAGAAGGCTCCTGGGCTTTGACCAACAAGCTGCCTTCGGAGGAGCAAATAAACAGAAAGCGTTTGAAGGCAGTGGGCTAAAAAAATGCCAGGTAATCTTTGAATGATGGTCTCTGACATAATCAAGGCCACTCAGCACACTTGGTCTTTGTCTGGGCCTCCCCGCTAGAGAGTGCCTCGGGGCCAGACATGCCGATCTTGGCATGGTCGCTTTCTGAAGGGGCAACTTACCCATCCATGCCAGGAGCCTCACTGGAGGGAGAAAAACCCCTAGTCCTCTTTGTCCTCTACCTTTTCTATTCTTTTTAGGAGAGGAGGGTGGGGGTGAACATGCTCCCCCCCCCGAAGAGGCCCCAAGGCTGGAAATATCAGCCTCAGCAAGATCCTTCTCCAAAATGGACAAGGGCCTGGCTGTCAAATGGGCACCAGTTGGGAAATGGGGACTCCCTTCTCTTTGTGACTCCTCAGGGGCCCGAGCTGAATGAGAAGTTTGCACAGGGGCGGACTCAGGTTTGGTGTTTCACACTGAGCCCAGGTTTACCCCCATTGAAGATCCTGCCATCTGGTGTTGGGTCACCTCCAGGACCATGTCTAGCTCAGGGGTGGCTCTTCAATCAAGGGCTCTTCAATCTTATGTTTGGTAGTCTCTTGGACCAGTAAACTGACCTCCAAGCGGGGAAAGCAGCCATGCCAGCCCCCTGCAAGCTCAAATAGCATGCCTTCAGGACAGTAGGGTGCACAGCACAGCGGGACCCACTATCCCTCGCCTCTCTACAGGGGTTGGCCCTATTGTGCCTAATATTGCTTCAGCCAGCAAGGGTGGGTCTAATAACATGTTGGGTGGGTGATTACTAATTATTATCAAACCCTGGCACTAGGTGATCCTGAGATGACGTGAGGTCCTCCCAGGCACCATGCCTAGCAAACCGAATTCTGTCCAGGTGAAGAACAGTTCTTTCTGGTACAAAGTGAAGGGAGAGTAACAAAAAGAAAAAATTCCCTAATTTGCACTTAGGTCAGAAGGATGTGCAACTCACACGGGTGTCATGTGTAACAGGCTATACAGGGTCCCCCCTGCAAGGTCCAATGGAAGAGGAACCAGAGCCCTAGTCCAGAACCAGTAGTAGAAGAGGCCAATGAATCTGGTTAAAATGCGCTACTCCTTCAGGTATAAAGGAGGGAACCTCCCTGCAGTTCACTGGGAATATGAGGTTGTGTTTCTCCTCCAGGTTTCACTTGTAGCAGGGGCTTTAGCCCCCTCCCCCCCTGAGATACATTATCAACCTTCTTGTGGGAGGGGGGGGGCTAGATGTGGGAAAAAGGTGGCTGAGAGGGAGGGAGGAGAAAGTGAGTTGGAGTAAGGATTTGAACTTGGATATAGATAAGGATGTGTTATTAGATGGGAAAAGTGCATGTTATAAGGTAAGGCGTGTTGCTTGTGTATTTGATGGTTTGTTGAAAATGAATGATCCTTTTGTATGTGTGCAGATGGACCCCAGAGTGAAAGGGCAGGTGAGAGGGAACCAAGTCGGAGATGTACTGGGTCACCTCTCCACTGTCAGTGAAGCAGGTATGGAGGATTGTACGGATGTCTGGGTGAATGTTGCAAATGAAAAGACATGTGAATGGACGTATGATGAAGTGAAGAGCATGGTGAAATTGGATGAATATTTGACTGAGTATGAAAGGGAGGATGTGTATCGAATGATATTTGAACGAAAGGGAGCCCTCAGTAAGGGTGATCTGGATTTTGGGGTTGCAAAACTCCCAGAATTCAAGATTATCCTGAAGGAGGATGCCCCAATCTATCAGCGGCCGAGGCATTTCCCATGTCCGGTTGCTGATGCGATTGAGGAGCAGTGTGTGGAATTAGAGTGATTGGGGGTGATTGAAGAAAGTAAGAGTGCATGGAATAGTCCGATTGTGCCTGTATGTAAACCGGATGGAAGACTGTGCCTGTGTGTGGATTATCGCAAGGTGAATGAAAGGACTGTGAAAGAAAGGTTTCTGATGTGTGTGGTATCTGAGTGTGTGTATAGTATGCATGAGATGGAGTGGTTTACGAAGCTGGATCTGGTACGGGGGTATTACCAGATGCCCATTGCTGAGGAGAGCCGGCCGGTAACTGCCTTCTCTTCCTCAAAGAGGCATTACCAGTTCCGGAACCTCAGCTTTGGGTTGGCTAATGCTCCTGGAGCCTTCCAGCGGGCAATGAATGTTGTGTTGAGTAAGTTTGCGAGTAAGAATGTGATTGCGTTTATAGATGATATTTTGATTATGACAGAGTTATGAGGAGCATATGAGATTGGTGAATGATGTGTTGAGAATGTTGGAGTGTGTTGGTGTGAAGGTGAAAGTAGCGAAGTGTGAATGGTTTGCGAAAGAAGTGGAATTCCTTGGGCATATGGTGAGTGAGAATAGGTTACGAAAGTCACCGAAGTATGTTGAGAAGGTGCGAATGTGAAGCAACTGAAGTCAGTTTTGGGTATGATTGAATTTCAGCAAAAGTTTATATGTGATTGTTCTGATGTGAGTACGCCTCTTACTGAGTGGATGGGCAAGAAAGGTAGTACGATTGTCATGTGGAATGATAAGATGAATGAGGTGTATGAGAAACTGAAAGAGGCAGCAGCTGAAGATGTTGAATTGGCGTACCTGGATTATAGTGTGAATGCTAAAATGCTTGAATTATATACTGATGCGAGTGGGTATTGTATGGGAGGTTTCCTGATGCAAGAGTAGCCTTTGAATGGAGAGAATGTAAGGAGAATAATTGGGTATGTATCCAAGGCTATGAATGCAGCAGAGCAGAAGGATTCAACTGTGGAGTGAGAGTTAGCTGCGATAAGGTATTGTTTGGTGTGAGGTTTGTGATTAAGACTGACCACCAACCTCTTGTGTATCTGCAGCATATGAAGTGGGCTGATAGTAGAATTGCAAGGACTTTGGAAGATTTGAGTGACTTTGACTATGTGATTGAATATGTGCCTGGTGAACAGAATGAAGTGGGCTGATAGTAGAATTGCTAGGACTTTGGAAGATTTGAGTGACTTTGACTATGTGATTGAATACGTGCCTGGTGAACAGAATGAAGTGGCTGATTTGATGTCAAGGTATCCTGGTACGAATGATGAAAATGTGTGTGGAGTGAGTGATCCTGAGTATTTGCCGAAAGGGATTAGGAATGGAAAGGAAAGTAAGGGTGGTGGTGATTCCTTGTTTGAGAGTGTATGGAATGGTTTGCAAGATTTGAAGAGTGATGGAGTAGATGTGAGAGTGCCCGATAGTGTGGATGATTTAAGGAAGGAGGTAATGAATGAAGTATGTAGGAAGCCTGAAAGTATTGGTATGGCGAGGGTGCGGAACTTTATGAAAGAATTGAGAGCGATGTGTATGCAAGGGGTCCCGACATTTCAGGAAGTGTTGATTGTAGTGAGTCGTTTGTATGGAGTGATTGTTTATGTGCACTTTGGTGGTGAGAGGCCGATTGTGTACAAACATGAAAAGATGAAGGGTTTGAATGCTAATGTGATGCATCTGCAGTGTTTGAGCGGTGTGCATTACAATTGGGTGATTGAAAAGGGTTTGTATATGAGAGAGAAGAATGATTGTCTGGATGAAGATGAGTGTGTGGTGAGTGATGATGTGGGAGTTGATGACAGTGTGGATGTCAGTGCTGATGTTGGTGTGCTTGTTCCTTCTGTGTATTGCGAACATGGTGGACTTGATATGATGGAAACAAGAGTGAGAGTTGGTGAAAGGTTCTTCTGTGGTTGTATTGATACTGGTGCAGAAGTGTCGTTAGTGAACGAGAGGATTCTGAGTAATTATGATGAGTTTAGATGCTGAGAGCGTAAGCCTGTGAAGTTACGGATAAGTGGATTGGGAAACGGAATGATAGTGGCATGGGAAGAGTTTATTCTGAGAGTGAGTTTGGGCAGTGGTGTGAATGTGAAGCATGACTTTGTGATTCTGAAAGATGAGCAAATGCCATGTTTCTTGCTTGGTGTAGACTTTATGAGATTAAATGATTTGTCTTTGGATGCTGATAAGGATTGTCTTATGAAAGGTGAATGTGAGGTGATGAAGTTGAATGAGTGTGTGAAGACTGTTGCCAAATTTTGCGGTATGATTGAATTGGTCATGGATGATGAGAATGAGATCTTAAGTGATGATGATATTCTAGAGATGCAAGAGATGTGTCCTTTTGTCAGTGAGTTGAAGAGGTGTGTAATGATGTGTGTTGATTTGAATGAATGGCCTGAGTGTTTGAGTGATTTTAAAAGGTATGCTAAAAATTTTGTTATTTGTATGGATGTTGTATATTTTGTGAGGCATGTGAAGGGTGGTGATGATAGGTATGTACCTGTGATGTCCTTGGTTGGTATGAGTGGTCTGGTGAAAGTTGTGCATGATAATTATGGGCATATGGGTAAGTCTAAGTTGTGGGAGTGTATGAAGGAGTGTGTGTTCCATCCGTTTCTGAGAACTGTTGTGAATGATGTTGCAACTATGAGTGCAAGGTAAAAACAAAAAAAACAACAACATAATTTCACGGATGACAAAAGCCACAAGGGCCTATCAAAGGTCATCCGCATCCGCCAAAACCCACCCACAAAAAGCACCATCGCCAGGGAAAGACAAAATCAAAGTCCCGCACAATAAAAGAAAAACAGATGACAAAAGCCACAAGGGCTCATCATAGGTCATCCGAGTCAAATGGCCTCTTTTTTAAGGCACCCAAACTCCCAAGAAAACTACATCCAGAGGATTGCGTCCAGAAACAAGGCTTGTCAAGAACTAAATCATGCAGCTATATATATATATACAAACAATATTAATATATACAAAACTTAGGAACCATCACAAACCTTCCCTTCCCATAAACTCATCCAACCTACTCATAAATACATTTAAATTTGGACTACCTACTACCCTCTGCGGAAAATTTGTTCCAGAAGTCCACCACTCTATTGGTGAAAAAAATATTTTCTTAAATCCAACCTACACCCTTGCTTTTTAATTTTCAAGTGGTGATCTCTAGTCTGATTTCCATCATCTAACTAAAAAAACTTGCTATCATCCAATTTATCTATCCCAGAAAATTTTTTAAACAGCTCAATCATATCCCCTCTCACACACCACCTTTTGGACGAGAACATATTTAATACCCTCAGTCTATCTATATATTCAAGGTGCCTCAGGGAAGGAATAATCTTTGTTGCCCTCCATTGCACTGACTCAAGAAGGTTAATATCGTGTCAAAAATGTGGGGCCTAACATAAGAGTTATAGAATTTAAGAATAACCTCCTTACTTTTGTAACTGACATTTCTCTTAATGAAACCCAGCACTCTATTTGCCCTATTTCTTGCTTCAATACACTGCTTAGAAAACCTTAATGACTTATCTATTACTACTCCTAGATCTTTCTCCTCCTCTACTGAGCTCAGCCAATGCCCATCCATTTCATAGTTAAATTCTCTTATCTTTTCCCATGTTAATAACTTTGCACTTATGAAGGTTGAAAGTCATTTGCCACTTATGTGCCCAGGTGAACAATTTATTTAAATCCACCTGCACTTTAAAATTATGATTAATATCTTTAACTACAGCTGTTAATTTGGTATCATCCGCAAAAATTAACACTTTATTATTAACTGTCTCACCAAGATCATTTACATAGATGATAAATAATAATGGACCGAGAACTGATCCCTGAGGAACCCCACTGATAACATCCGTCCACTCTGACTTTACACCATTTAGCACTACCCTTTGCTACCTGTCTTTCAGCCACTCAGCTATCCAATTTGAAACCCCCCCCCACATATCCCAATCATTTTTAATTTATGAACTAGTCTCCTATGTGGTACCTTATCAAATGCTTTACTAAAATCCAAGTAAATTACATCTACATTCTCTCCCTTATCTACTTGATTTGTTACGAACTCCAGAAAGTCTAGTAAATTAGTCAAACATGATCTACCTGATCTAAACCCATGCTGATTAACCCCTCCCCCTCTAGATGTTAACAAATCCCTTTTTTAACTATTTTCTCAAGAATCTTACAGACTACAGGAGTTAGGATAACCGGTCTAAAGTTATTGGGATCCTCTTTACTACCCTTCTTGAAAATGCGGACTACATTCGCTCTCTTCTAATCATCGGGTATTTCTCCATATTCCAGTGACCTAGTATACAACTTCTCCAGAGCTATTGAGATACTTTCTACCCCTTCTTTAAGTATCCTAGAATGAATATTATCAGGGCCGGAGGCCTTGATAGTATCTAACTCACCTATTAGTCCTTTTATCGTCCTACAATCCACACTAATGGTAGCAAACACCTCTTTCCCTGACCCAATGGTACTATACATAAGACTATTTAGTTTCTCCTTTGTAAACCTGATGCAAAATATCCATTTATTACCTCAACTATTTCCTCATCAGTTTCTCTCACAACTCCTTCATATTTGATAGGTCCTATTTTAGCTCTGCCAGACTTGTTATTAATTTTATAGTAACTAAAGAACTTTCTAGGATCTTTGTTGCTATCCTGAGCTAATTTAATTTCTGACCCCCTTTTGTTCTTCTTTATAATCTTATTTAACTCATTCCTAGCCATTCTATAATCACTTAAATTTTGAATATTATTTTGTACCTGTAATTTTTTACATGCCGTTTTCTTCTCTGAAATTTTTCTAGCCCTCTCCTGATTCCACCATAATGGTTTCCTACTTTTGTTCCTAATGGCCTTCATTGGGATACATTGCTCCTTTGGACTACATTTCCCCTAGCAATGGTGCTTTTTGTGGGTGGGTTTTGATGGATGCGCATGACCTTTGATAGGCCCTTGTGGCTTTTGTCATCCGTGAAATTATGTTACGTTATGTTATGTTACATTTATTATATGCTTGAAAGTATCCCACATCCCATGAGCAGTTTTAACTCTGAATTCTACATCCCAGTCTACCAAATTTAGCAAGCTTTGAAGTTTTACATAATCTCCCTTATGAAAATTTGGAACTTTTACAGCATTCTTGGTTATTTTACCCTTCTCAATTTCCAAATTAAAACAAACTATCTGATGGTCACTATTTCCCAATGCTTCCCCAACAGTCAATTCTTGAACTAAATGATCACTGTTAGAAAGTACTAAATCTAATATATTGTCCCCCTTCGTTGGCTCATTAACAAATTGATTCAAAAAATTATCCTCAAAGCATTCTATAAACCTGCCACTTGTTCTATCCCTACCTATCATATTTTCCCAGTCACAGAGTTTAAGTTGAAGTCCCCAATAATAACTGCATCTGTTTCACATCCCTTATTTACTTCCCTTATCATTAGTTCATCCATATCATCAGTCTGCGCAGGTGGTCTGTAAAAAGCTCCCAAATGCACCATTCTATTTTTACTGAACCTAATATCTATCCAAAGTGAGTTAACTCCATCCTGCTTTATTGAAGTATTTAAACTTGAAACAATGTTGTTTTTTATATAGATAATTATTCCTCCACCAATCCTACCTGTCCTTTGACTAATGTACATATTAAATCAAATTCACTTATAGTGTCACTAAATTCTATTTAATTAACCCATGATTTAGTAACACATAATATATCTATATCTTGATCGCTAATATAACTAATTAGCTCATCTTTCTTGTTTCTAAGACTACGAGCATTTGTATAGAAACAATTTAACCCCCCTATCTCTGAAGCACCTCTTCCAACCTGAATGACTTCACCTCTATCGCCTTGGAACCTATTTCTGTTATCTGCCAAGTCCATTCTACTTTCAGTACTATAATGTCCTCTCATAATTCCATGACTACTATTAGTATCTATTTTCCCGCCCACAAAGACCTAATAACACGATCATACTCCTCCCACAACACATCTACCCCCCCTCCTACTCAAATGCAGTCCATCCACTGCATACATTTCTTTCATTCCAACAAACCTATCCCACACATCCACAAACATGACACCTTCCATCTCACACATCCTCCTCACATAATCATTCAGTCCAATCGCACGAGACATCCATTCTACCCCAACATCCATTCTTGGAAGCACACCTGTCAGAAGCGAAAGGTACAAGGTGTGCAAGTGAAGCCGCTGATGTTGAAAGTTGATACGAAAGAACCGTTTGAATTAGTAGTGATTGATTGTGTATCTTTGCCATGTATGAGTGCTGGGAATATTGGTATGGTTGTTATGGTGGATCATAAAAGTAAGTTTGCATATGCAGCGCCTGTGAGGGATAAAAGGAGTGTGACTGCTGCATGTGTAGTTGAGCAAATGTTTTTCCCTATGTGTATATGGAAACCTAGGAGATGTCTGAGTAATAATGGGTCTGAATTTGTAGGAGAAGTGTTTGAATGGATGTTGAGAGAGAATGGTGTGGAGCATGTGAGAACGACTTTGTATGTACCGTCTTTGAATGGGTTGGCTGAACGTATTAGGACCTTTTGTGGGATGTTGAGAATGATGAGTACAACTTTGAATGACTGGGATCATAAAAGTAAGTTTGCATATGCAGCGCCTGTGAGGGATAAAAGGAGTGTGACTGCTGCATGTGTAGTTGAGCAAATGTTTTTCCCTATGTGTGTATGGAAACCCTAGAGATGTCTGAGTAATAATGGGTCTGAATTTGTAGGAGAAGTGCTTGAATGGATGTTGAGAGAGAATGGTGTGGAGCATGTGAGAATGACTCTGTATGTACCGTCTTTGAATGGGTTGGCTGAACGTACAATTAGGACCTTTTGTGAGATGTTGAGAATGATGAGTACAACTTTGAATGACTGGGATGAATAGTTGGGTAGAGTGTTGTGGGCGTATAATTCAATGGTGCATAGTGCAACTGGAATGTCCCTGTGTCAGTTTGTGATGAATTTTGAAAGGTGAGTCAAAGATAGGTTTCATTTGAGCGAAAGTGAGCAGAGTATATGGCGTGAGGCGCATGAAAAGTTCTGTTCCTTTGAATTAGGTACGAAAGTATTGAAGGTGAAAGAAGTGAAGGGTAGGTTGAATGTGTCAAAGATGAGTGAAAAGCTTGATGGACCATATAGAGTTGTGAGAGTTTGGGAAAATGGGGTGACGTATGTTTTGGAGAGTTTGAATGATAGTATGACTGAGCGAGTGCAGGCTCATCAGAGTCAGTTAAGGAGATGGAGAGAACCTCCTGACTACCTGGTTAGTCATCCAGTGTATGAACTGTGCAGAGAGAGAGGTGAAGTGCATGATGATGAGATTGAATGTGATAGTATGGATCTGTCTGGGAAAGAGCTTGTCTTGGTCTTGAGGAGTAGAAAGTGTACAAAGAAGAGTGAAAGGAAGAATGCAAGTAAGTCTGAGCAGTCTTTCTGGTATGGGGGAGCTTGAGAGAAAGATTAAGTGTTTGCACAAGCAGGTGAGTGATTTGGCTGGTGTAAGTAGATGAGTGAGTGAGCTGCCTGTGGCTGATTTTTCTGGTTTTGGGAACAGTATGAATGATAGTATGTTTGTCCAGAGTGAACCTAGTGTGGCTGATTTTGGAGGTTTTACGAATGGTAATAATAGGGGTGAGTTTGATGTAGTGAATGATGAAGTGGCTGATTTTTTCAGGTTTCTGGTGGGAACCAGTCGAAGGGGTTTCTGGTATGTCTGTTGAAAATAGAGGGGATGTGAGTGACTTGTCTGTTTCTCAAGAGTGTGCTTTGAGTTCGATGATGGCTGTGAGTAAGAAGATGATGAATGGAGGTATGAAGAGTGAAGGTTCTGAACGAAAGAGTATGCAGGAGTTATGTCGAGAGATGAGTGAGTTAGTAATGAAAGCAAAGAGTATGGTGGATGACATGATTGATGATAGCAATGAGGAGACTGACAAAACAACTGACGAATGACCCCGACTGATTGCTACGCATAGCCAGGGACCAGTTGAGTGTGAATGGGTGCAGAAGGGTGCGATTGAGTATAAAAAGTACCATGACTAAGGATTGAGAGTGTATTGTGAGTGACTGTGGTCAAATGGCCTAAGAAGGGGGGGTGTGGTGGAGCAAATGTGAGTGTGTGTGTGTGAAGGGCCATTCTCCCACCCCTTTTCCCAATAACCTCTCCCTCCCTCTTTAAGAATGTATGTGTGAATGGGTTTGTTTTTATGTATAAAATTGATTTCCATGTTATTATTAAATGTTTTTTTCTTTCCAGGTGCCATATTCTGGAAAGATAGAGAAACCTTGTAAATTAACCCTGTAATAGAAGCTAACTATTTATTATTGTTAACTACCAAAGGCCACTAGTATTTGACAAAGGTTCAAGGCTGTGTTCTGTCTGACTTGGTTGAGTGTAAAATAATATAGCTTTAATGAAGGAGGGCTTATAATAGCCTTGCAAGCGTGACAGGGTCACTTATCTTACACCAAGCTCGGGGGCGCCAGTTTGTTTTGTATATAAAGATTTTGTTGTACCACGTGAGGCCTTTCTTTTGTTGTTTATTTATTGACTGTTGTAGTCCAAATTTTTGGGAGGGGGTTCGATTTTTTTTATAGAATTGTTTCTTAGGATCAATTGTTAGTATTTATAAGTATGATATAATTTTTTTGTGTATAGGAAAATTAGCTGTATATTTTTGTGTGAATAGTAACAAGATCTCCAATTTAATCACCCCTCTCTATTGTAAATATTATTGTATTTTTTTGTAAGTAAAGGACTGTATATACAATCCGTTTCATTCTCCTTCGATTTCTTATGTCTGAATTAGTGTAGGAAGCGGGTTGGAACAATTGGGATTAAAGCATAGATTTTTGGCCAGCTACAGTGTTTCTCCTCCAGGTTTCACTTGTAGCAGGGGTTTGCCACCCCTTCCCGAGATACATTATCAACCTTCTTGCGGGGGGGATGGAAAGGTTGAGGGGGTAGATGTGGGGAAAAGGTGGCTGAGAGGGAGGGAGGAAAAAGTGCACCAACAACTTCCCGCCGCCGTTAGAGAGTTCAACTTAACCCAGTGATGGGGCTTCCAATGGTGGGAAGGACGTGTAGTTCCTCCAGGTACCAAGGGTAACAACCTACATAGGGTACTCCTTTGTGGGCTAGGAGGGGGGAGGGAACCCCTCTCCATGCATCAATGTGCCCCCTGTACCACACTCATCATTGTCACCATGTAATGTGAAGTCCAAAAGTGCCCAGTGGGGATGGGCCATCACAAATCCAAACAGTCGCAGGGGGCTCACCCATCACATTTCTTAAATCCAGGTCCATGATATCAATGCCCGTCCTATGGACTAACCTGTACAAGGTGCAATGGTTAATTTTTCACTATTGGACACTCTAAATTTCATGCATGTGTATTTTCTAGCATCGTTCTCTCTTCTTCCTATCATCATAGACTCAGTTGGGCATTGTCTGTGAAGGAAGCAAAGCAATGGCTGAATTCAATCCTACAAAGATTTGTTTAAGCAAGCTAAGCCACTTTGTAGTAACACCGGAAGCTCCAATGAAAAGATCTCCGAGTGTTTGGGTATCAATGTGAGAATGGTGCAGAAGATCAGGAAAGAGTTGGATGATTTGAGTCAGGCTATGATTGTGAGGGTATGACGGTTTGGAAACCATGAGGGTGACGTTATGATACCGTTTATCTTCCTGCAGGGTTACATCAATTGCCTGGTGGAGTTAATGCTGCCCTAGATCAAGGAGGTGGCCATCGGAAGGCTGTTTATGTAGCAGGAGGAGGATCAAGACTTGCTTATGAGACAATTTTCTTCGGACCATCTGGCCTCCCAAATACCAAGACTACAACCCTCTGGACTATTATGTGTGGAGTGTGGTTGGGAGAGAGACCAACAAGTCTTTGTGCATCACCAACATGGAGCTTAGGTCCAGGATCACTACAGTTTTCACCCAGTTAAACAGCAGGACTGTTGATAGTAGGATCTGGTGGAGTTGATGCTGCCCTAGATCAAGGAGGTGGCCATTGGAAGGCTGTTTATGTAGCAGGAGGATCAAGACTTGCTTATGAGACAATTTTCTTCGGACCATCTGGCCTCCCAAATACCAAGACTACAACCCTCTGGACTATTATGTGTGGAGTGTGGTTGGGAGAGAGACCAACAAGTCTTTGTGCATCACCAGCATGGAGCTTAGGTCCAGGATCCCTACAGTTTTCACCCAGTTAAACAGCAGGACTGTTGAGAAGGCCTGCAGCAGGTTGACACCACATGGAGACGTGGTTGAGGCTGGCGACGATTTCATTGAATAAAATTAATAGTAGGATCTTTCAAGTCAAAACATAAAATTTTGGTAAATATATCTGCATAAATAAACTCTAGGATATTTTCTTTTACAATGAAGCTAGGCGACACAGTGCACATTGCACCTTGTAAAACATGGGAGGTCTCCACTTTTTTTAAGGTGAGATGCGACTATACCACACTGTGCTCGTTTCAGGCACAACAGCCACCCACATGACAATACCAACTTCACATGTACAATATCCTGTATACCACACAACTTAAACTCAGCCCTCAGTAGCGCCTCCACCTTAACTGAGGAACATAAAACCCCCAAAGATCCAGGAATTTCATCCATTTCTAGTGATGGATAAAAGACTCGCAAACTCCAGGAAATTTCATCCACCTAAACGCCCATCACCTCTTTAATATAATCCATTGAGACACATTCAAGACTACAAATAAACAAACAGCATAAGCTACAAACACAGATGCTGAAGGACATAATCATCACTCAGACCATTCAGTCAAGAATTAAAACCCAAACACTGATGTACTACCAAAATACCACACTAGATACACAAAGCAAGGCAAGAACAGAAATGACAGCCCTCTTTCCACCTCCCTCCCAGCACACAAGATGGTAAAGGGGACACTCCATTACTGTTCATTGTTGGTGGTGGGTGTCCCTCTTTACCAGGGAGTTTGTGGCACTTTTCACCTACCCTAACACCAAAGTGGGAAAAGGATGCATATTTTTGGGTGCTTATGGGAAAATTTTACGATTAATGGATGCCCTCAAAATTCTTCAAAACTTATGACCAGCTACACATCATATCCTGTCACTCTCGTCTAGACCATCTAGGATTTTTGGACCGTTCAATGGTTACCTCCTTTGGTTCATTAATGATGATGTTTGCACTAGACTCACAGTTACCCTCATCAGAAGATGACCAGCGGATAGGCCCCAAAGGCCGCAGTTCCCAACTAAGCAGCCAGAGGCAAGTCGGATCAGGGAAGACCTACTTAATCCCCTTCGACAAGATGGTAAGGATATGAAACCTTGTTGTTTGACAGACCTCGAGATAAGTTATCTGACAGGAAACAAGGTAGTAAAGACCACTCGCCATAGGTAGTACAGCCTGAGGTATCCATGAAAACCCTTCTTCTGACATGCCTGAGGTGACTGGTGAGGTCTTAATACTTGATAGGAGAATGAAGAAATGACAGGTTTTAAAACGGTTTTACATTAGTGACTCAGGATATTTTTTTCTGTTATCTCATAATGATTTGTCCTTTGTTCCAAAATATTTTGTTTATTTACTTGTTCCTGAGGGTGAGCCAAGCAAGCGGGGAGGGAGGTTATGGGGCATATAGTAAACCATAGTACTGCTCGAAACTGACTTCCAGTAACCAAACACGTATAAATAACCAAATATATATATCGGCTTCCAGTGACCAAACACATATACGCATAACCAAATACATAATGAATGATGAAACAGACTGATACTGTTCAATTTGGAACAAAAAACAAGAACCCAAAACACTTGAGTCGCTAATGTAAAAGATTACCCAAATGAGAACCCTCATGATGGCAGCAGTTTCTCTATATAATGATCATATTGGCAACAGTTACCACCATTGTCTAATCCAGGGGCGGTCTAGTAGTTTGGTTGTCTGCCTCCCCTTCCCTATGTCTAATCCCTTTCTTCTTTTCCAGAATGTGTGTGTGGATCACATGATCACCATCATTGCTTTATGTGGGGGGACTCGATGGACCTCTATTGTGCTCCCCCATTCATCTCTATTTTCTTTTTAGGCAGATTCTTTCAGCTAATTTTATGTTTGGTAATAGTTTGAAAGTCATTAGTTGTGACTGAGGAAGGAAGAGCCGCCTGGATGGAAAATAGGCGAGTGAAAATTGTGTGAGAGTGAGTATTGTTGAATGTATTAAGAGTAAAGATGTTTGAGTGTGGCAGTGAATCAGTGACTGAATGTGCCTTCTCTTTTCCAGCTTCTGTGGTACCGATAGTCGGCGACATCTGGCTTTCGGAGACGGCTGAAGCCAATCTTGACCCTCGTGTGGCAGTAAGGTGATGGTTTTTCGAAGCGTGAGTCTCGAGACTGCCTCCAAGTTGCCTACATATCGATTGGAGCCAGAGCCCTCCCACTTTCTGCATTGACCAGAACCACCATGTTCCCGTCTTCTTTCCTACCAGACTGACAGGAAAGAAGACCCTAAGGAACCCCCCTTCCCTCAGAAAGTGGGCCCCCCTACCACCGGTAATAGCGCTCCCAGATATATTTTGGACAGCCTTGCATCTTTGCGTTGGGCAATTTTTTGTGAAGCCCTAGACATTTCCTTTTTTGCAATTGTGGTTGTTGGCCAAGGTGTTTTGTAAGGCCACTTAAAAATATATATATATTTTTTGTGTTTAGGAATAGTAAATATTTTGGTGACTGGGTAAATTTGCATTTTTTTTTACTGGGTTGTGGTTGATTGCCATTATTGTTTTGTGTTTAATAAAATTAGAAAATAGACTTTCTCCTCAATATCCTCTCCTTGAATCACCGAGCAGACCTTGTTGTGGTGGCAGGCAAAATTGGTGAGGAAGTCGCGACTCCGCCACTTTACTCGGCATTAATATTGCAATCCAGCCCCCCTCCTCCCCAAATAAATAAATTCTGCCAAACAGCATCTGTCTCAGTAGACTGGTAGAGGGGGAGGGAAATGAGTCTTATGTCTGGCAGTGCAAATGAGACAAAAATGCACTTCCTTCACAGATATGAACAATTTAATAGTGACTAAAGTTGTAGAGGAGGAAATTCTAAACAAAAAAAAGGATTATGAATGTTGTGGTGGAGCGAATGTGAGTGTGTGTAAAAGGGCCATTCTCCCACCCCTTTTCTTAGTACCCTCTCCCTCCCTCTGTAAGAATGTGTGTGAATGGGAATGGGTTTGTTTTATTTTTGTTTATTTTATGTATAAAATGATTACCATGTTTTTCTTTCTTTCCAGGCGTCATATTCTGGAAAGATAGTAGCTAATTTTGAGATATCAGTAAATATAAAAATAAGATTGTTACTTTGCTTAAATTAATCTTTTATCAAAGCGTCATATTCTGGAAAGATAGTAGCTAATTTTGAGATATCAGTAAATATAAAAATAATATTGTACTTTGCTTAAAATAAACTTTTATCAAAGCGTCATATTCTGGAAAGAGAGAGTGGAAGTGTGGACTGATAGCAAGAGGGGTTCTCTAGACGAGTGCTCCGCCCAGCCCTGAGATGGAGGGCTTTCGTGCCTCTCTAACCACCTGAACCGCCATACCCGCCTTCGTTGACAATCCTGCCTCCTTCTAAGTTAGCCTACTACCACCCACCTCCAGCACACAAGTGATAGCGCATGCCCCCTTTTCGTTCAGTTGTGGTTGTGTTTTTTTTTGTGTAGAATATAAGTAAATTGTTGTATTCGCCGGTTATAAAATTCTCGTTTGGTATCGTATTTGAATTGGGGAATTTAGCCTCATTTTGAAGTGTGCACACTTCCCTAGTAAATATAAAATTGTTGTAAATATAAGCTGTAATTATCATTGTACTCTTTTTCTGTTATAAAGAACTGTACATACAATCCGTTTCATTCTCCTTCGATTTCTCACGTCCGGATTAGTATAGGAAGCGGGTTGGATCGATTGGGGTTAGTCTAAATTTTTCGGCCCGTTACAATGTTTCTGCTGTGATGAATCCTTCTTCTGCGACCTCGTCCTCATGGCCATGTTTGACAGGACCTACTGTTGCAAACAGCTCTTCTCCAAAATGAAGTACACAAAGTCTCACCTTCGCTCCCAACTCTCGGACCGCCACCTCAATGATGTAATCTAGTATATATATATATATGGTCACTTTGGGGATTTCCTTTGTCACTCTGCCTGCGGCCTGCTCCCAAAGGTCTCATCTGGTGGTCACTCTGAAAAGGTAGCTCCCCCCTGGTCTAAACCTTCCTTATGGGTGTTGGGGCATGGCAGGCACAAATTCCTTTTTTCACTTTATGCTCTCATTTGGTGATCACCAGCAAGGGCAAAGCCACCAAAATTCTTAAAAAAAATTGCAACAATTTTTTTTAATTGCATCCAACAATTCAAATAATATGAAGGAGGCCCCACTTCCTTCAAAAACACCACCCCACCCATCCCAAAGACTCAGAACAGGCAGTAATGCTCCCGCCTGCTCTGGGACTAAGCAGCCTTGCACCCATGGTCCTCCTCAATGGGGCTCCAAAGAATCCCTGCAGATCCCTTTGGAAGAGCCAATTATATCCTCAGTTCTTTTTGGTGGCCTCGGTGAGAAAGCAAGTTGGAGAGGGGACGGGGCACTGTAGCTCTAAACAGATAATCGCCAAAGGAAAACAATGTAAGGGGCTAAATGAGAAACTTCTTTACCCAGAACCATAAGAGAGGAGGAAATCCCCCTCTCCATCAAGGGATGAGCTGCTTGGAGTCAGCTCATAAAAAGGCAAAGGGTGGGAGGAGGGGGAGGCCACACTTGCATGGGTTAGTTCTCCAGATCACAGTGCTTTGTCACTCATGGTTGAGAACATAATAGGGTAATTAGAAAACAGAAATGGATGGAAGAAAGATGCTATGGCCTCCCAATAATGCCTTTAGAGGTATAAGAAAAGTCCCCATAGAGTCTAAAATTCAGAATATTATCATTTACACAGTTGTGACTAGGAGAGACCTAGACAACCCGAACATATATGCGCTTGTACTATGACTCATAAAGAAGTGGAGAAGTGAGTTGGCAGCCTAGTACACTCCCCAACTCATACCACCCTGTCATCAGGATTTTGGCCCTTGGACTATATCCTACCAGTGGACTGCATTCAAACACAAGGCCGGAAGTGCACCCAGCCACCAGGGGAGATGTAAAGTAGAATAGCAAAGGGGAAGAAGAGGGATAGGAGAGTCCACTAATAAGTAGGGTGGTTGATCACCTACCTATTACCTTAACCTGGGGGCAGTGGGGCAGGGTGTCCTCCAGGCACCATGTATAGCAGTACCTCTTTATTGGGACTAGGGGCGAGTACTCAAATCCCTATGTTTGCCAGAGTTGGAAGTCCACTCAGTGACCTAGACCTTCCTTGTTGGTGTTGGGGGCTGGGTGGATACAATTTCCTCCAGGTTGTGACACCCCAAATGGGATAAGCAGAAGGTGCCAGTAAAAGGGTGGAGAAGAGGACAATCTTAGAAAAGAAGGTGCATAAAGGAGAATGCACTAGATTCCCTAGGTCTTCCTTGCGAAAAATGGCGCTGGGAAGTGGCACCTGTATTCTATGCGCCACATATCCCAGTACCCCTTTGCCATGCCAAAAGGGATAAAAAAATTCATCTATGTAGCGTGTGGTGAGAACATCTTCTGGCAGTACTGAGAGGATACTGATGTTCACCCCCCCCAAAACGGTAGTAACTCTGAGGTTGTAGTAGTTTGGTTGTCCGCCTCCCCTCCCCTATGTCTAATCTTTTTCTTCTTTTGCAGAATGTGTGTGTGTGGATCTGTGATCACCGTCTTTGCTTTGTGTGGGGGGACTCGATGGATCTCTATCGTGCTCCCCCATTCATCTCCCGTTTTCTTTTTAGGCGGATTCTTTCAGCAAATATTTTTCTTTAGAAAGTGTAGGTAAAAGTTTGGAAGTAAAGTTTGTGACTGAGGAAGGAAGAGCCGCCTAGACGGAAGATAGGTGAGTGAAGATTGTGTGAGAGTGGATATGGTTGAATGAGTTAGGAGTAAAGATGTTTGAGTGTGGCAGTGAATAGGTGACTGAATGTGCCTTCTCTTTTCCAGTTCCGTGGCACCGATTGTCGTCGACATCTGGCTTTCGAAGACGGCTGAAGCCAATCTTAACTCTCGTGTGGCAGTAAAGGGACGCATCGATTGGGGCCTAAGCCATCGCACTTTCCGCTCTGACTGGAGCCACCACTTCCTCATCCTTGAGTGCGAATCATTCACCTTGGCTGAAGTTGAACTTCCAGTCCCTTAACAAAAGGGAACCTCTCTTCCCTCAAGAAAGCGGGCCCGCCTCCCTTTCCCTCCCCCCCTCCCATACCGGTAATAGTGCTCCCAGAGCTGAAGAAAGTTGAACAGACTCACATGGTGGCACTGGGCAATCTGGTTGTGAAGCCCTAAACATTTCCTTATTTGCGTGTGTGTGGCCAGGGTAAAGTTGTAAGGCCCACTATATATATATATATATATATATATATATATATATATATATATATATATATATATATATATATATATATATATATATATATATATAAATATCTTTGGTTGTGGTTTAAGATAGTTAATATTTTGGAAATTGGGTAAATTTACATTTTTGTTTTCTGGGGTTGTGGTTGATTTCTTTTTTTGTGTGTAAATTAAATTTAGAAAATACTCTCTCTCCTCAATACCCTCTTCTTGAACCACCGAGCGGACCTTGTCAGGGCGGCGGGAACTTTTGGCTAGGGACTCGCGATCCCGCCGCTACATATTTTTGGCGCCCGAATAGGGACTGCCCGGTGGTTTGAGGAAGGAGAGGAGTGAGAGCCTGTGTCTTTTGTCCCTAATGGAGGAGGAACAGATTGGGACCATGGAGTTGGAGATGAGACTAAATGAGTTAGTGCGGCAGAAAGACAGAGAAAATGCGCATTTGAGAGAAGAGAATGATAGTTTGAAAAGGAAAATGAGGGAGATGGAAGTGAGAATGGAAGAGAGGATTAAAAACAGTGAGGTGCGAATGGAGGAAAGATTGATGCGAATGCTGAATGAGAAAATGGGAGAATCAGGTGCAATTGGTAGGGGGGTGGCCTCGACTCCACTTGGAATTGACATGACTGATAAAAAGGGATTGACAGGCATAAAGGAACCCCTGCAAATGACTAGGCATCAAAAAAAGAAGACCCCAAAGACTAGATGCCCAGACCGACAGGAAAGGAGCCGACTGGCTAGTATTGACTCCTTGTATTTCAGCTCGAATGAAGGCATGAGTGAAAGTGGGAGAGAAGTGAGTGATAGTGAAAGTGATGCTGAGGTTCATCGAGTATACTGATCAGAGAAGTGCCAAAGTTAAGTAAGTTTAGAGTGGAAGGAGCAAAAGATGTGAAAGTGTTTTTGAAAGAGTATGAAAATTATTGTAAGGAAAAATTTGGAGAGAATAATAGGTTTTGGGTGAAAGAGTTGTGCGAGTTTCTGGATGGGCGTATGAAGGACTTTTACCGGACAATTATGAGCGTGGGTGAGCCTAAGTGGGAGGTTATGAAAGAGAGAATAATAGAGCACTGTAAGAGGATGAAGACAAGTGTGAAGTATAAGAAAACAAATGGGTTTGAGGAAGCGAGAATGGGGAAGAATGAGGATGTGAATTCTTATGCCCATCGCTTAGTCCTTGGCACGAATGAGATTTGGAGATGACGGAATAAATGGGAATAAGGAGCTGATGAAGAAGTTTTTAAATACGGTTCCGAATGAAGTGAGTGAGTATGTGACGTATAAGAGGAAAGAGAAGATGAAATGGGCTGGTGAAAGATTGCTATGGAAGGATGTACTGGAGATGTTAGAGGACCGTGAATTTGAGGATTATGGAAGGGAGGAGGCCTCGATTCACACTGTGCGCAACTCAAGTATCAGTAAGTTGCCCCAGTTCCGGTCATATCGGGACGCATTGACAGAGAACCCGATCGAAGTGATGTATAGATTTTTGGAAAATTATTACAGCGGGCAGAATGAACAACAGAGTGTGTATGTTGGCCGCCAACCGAGAGGGAGTAAAAGTAGGAGTGAGAGTCGGAATGGGTGGAGTAGGGATCAGAATGGTCGGAATAGTGGTCGCACAAATGGTAGGAATGACAGTAGATCTAGAGTAAATGAGCCTAGGTGTCTGAGGTGCAAGAAAGTTGGGCATATGAGGGTTGACTGTCGCTGGTCACAAGGAAGTTGCTTTGGCTGTGGACAAATGGGGCACATGATAAAAGATTGTAGTCGTGCGAGGGAAAGAGCGTGTTATGGATGTGGAAGAATGGGCCACTTGGTACGAGATTGCAGGGAAGGTGGTCGAGTAAATATGAGTGGACCTGGAGTGTGTGGTAATTGTGGGCAGATAGGGCATTATGCCAGGATGTGTGCCAGTCCAATAGCTACCTTTGCTAAATGCGGAATGGTAGGTCATGCAACAAGGTTGTGTAGGACCGGAGAAAGATGCATGAATGAAAGAATGGATGGGAATGATGCAAGTAATCGAGAGGATACGACTCAGGGAAACTAAGGAATGAGAGGGTTCCTTCTGGGGAATTCTCTAGAGTGCAAGTGATGAATGTGAGAGAAGGATTGTCAAATCGTGGAGTGAATTGGGGTCAGAGAGTGAATAGGTGTATGTGTGTTAAAATTAAGTGTGGAGAACGAGAAGTTAGTGCATTGATTGATACAGGATGTAAGGTGAATGTGGTGTACTATGAAGCATTTGTAGGAATGAAAGTAAGTGAAGTTAAGGATCGTGGATATCATTTGACTGGATTAGGTGAACAGGATGTGCCGATTGTTGCAAGGTTTAGAGAGAGTGTTTTGATTGCCGGTGTCCGGGTGAATGAAGATGAATTTTGTGTTGTAGAAGGTGCAAACAAGAAGTATGACATGCTATTAGGTTATAAGTTTTTGAAAGCGAATGGTATTGTGATTCACCCTGATTTAGAGATGATTGAATGTAAGAAGGATGGAAGTATGAAGTTTCAATGGTATGTGAATCCAGATGGAAGTGTGAGAGTGAACATCATGAAAGGTCTGGAGGTATATGCGATTGAGAGTGTGCCTGTCAAGCAGAATGAAACATTGAGTGTAAGGATTGGATGGAATTCGGATGTCGAGATAAATGAGAATGATGGGAATATTTATGTCTTGGATGGTAGTCCTGCGAACTATCGATTAAGGCGAGTGGTGCATGTGTTTGATGGTATAATTGATATGAAAGATCCGTGTGTCTGCATGCAAGTTTGGCCTGATCTGCGAAGGAAGAGTCTTAGAGGAAAGCAAGTGGGAGATAAATTGGGTGTGTTAAATACAGTGGTGAATATGGAGAATGATATGCATGTGGTGAACGCAAATGTGTTTTCCGTGAGTGTAACGTCGAATGTTTGGAAGTATGAAGATTTGATTGAGCAAGTGAAATTGGAAGAAAAGTTGAGTGAATGTGAGAAGCAAAAAGTTTGCAGGATGTTGTGGAATAGGAGAGGTGCTTTGAGTCAAGGGGATGAGGACTTTGGTAGCGCTCGCTTGCCTGAGTTCAAAATAATTTTGAGCGACGATATGCCAATATATCAAAGGCCTCGTCATGTCCCTGCCCCTGTGGCTCAAGAGATTGAGGAACAGTGTGAGGAATTAGAGAGAATTGGCGTGATTGAGCCGAGTGTGAGTGCCTGGAATAGTCCGATTGTACCTGTACGAAAGCTAGATGGACGTTTGCGACTGTGTATTGACTATAGAAGAGTGAATGAACGAACGTTGAAAGACAAGTTTCCTATGAGTGTTGTGTCTGAATGTGTGTACAGTATGTATGGAATGAAAGTGTTTTCTAAGATGGATCTGGTACTTAGATACTACCAGATGCCTGTGGCTGAAGAGAGTAGACCTATTACGGCGTTCTCTACCTCAAAGCGCCATTATCAGTTTAGAAACCTGAGCTTTGGGTTGGCGAACGCCCCAGCTGCTTTTCAGCGTGCTATGAATGTAGAGTTGAGTGGTTTTCCGTGTAAGAATGTACAAGTGTTTTTGGATGATATTTTGGTGATGAGTGAGAACATGGAAGAACATATGACCTTGGTGAATGATGTTTTAAGAAAGTTGGAAGAGGTTGGTGTCAAAGTGAAGTTGTCTAAATGTGTATGGTTTGCTAGTGAAATTGAGTTTTTAGGACATAAGGTGAGTGCGGTTGGATTGCGTAAATCGGAGAAGTTCGTGGGAAAGGTTAGGAATTTCCCTAAGCCTACCACAGTGAGAGAGTTGCGTGGATTTCTTGGTTTAGTTGAGTTTGGAAGAAAGTTTATGAAAGATTGTTCAGGTGTAATGAAACCGTTGAGTGTATGGACTGGGAAAAAGAAGAGTGCTGTGATTAAGTGGAATGACTCTATGAATGCAGCGTTTGAAAAGTTAAAAGCGGAAGTTGTAAAAGATGTGGAACTTGCGTATCCAGCATATGGAACAAATGCAGGAATGCTTGAAGTGTATACGGATGCAAGTGGTCATTTGATGGGTGGATGTTTGATGCAAGATCAAGTTGTGAATGGAGTTGAAAGAAAGCGAGTAATTGCGTATGTTTCCAAGGCGTTTAGTGTGGCAGAGCGTGCATATTCAACGATTGAAAGAGAGCTGGCTGCGTTAAAATTCTGTCTCAAGTCGTTACGACCATTTCTGTATGGAGTACGGTTTGTAGTGAGAACAGATCACCAGCCACTAGTGTATTTGCAGCGTATGAGGTTAGTTGATAGTAGGCTTGCAAGGACGATAGAGGATTTGAGTGATTTTGATTTTGAGGTTGAGTATTTGCCAGGTGAAAGGAATGTGATTGCTGATTTGATGTCACGTTTGCCTTGTAGTTTGAATGAGAGTGAGGTTGTAAGCATAAATCCTGAGTATTTGCCAGCAGGTGTAGTTGTTGGGAGAAAATGTAAGGGTGGAGGTGATTCTATGTTCGAAAGTGTGTTGTATGGTTTACGAGACTTGGTGAAAGATGGATTGCTTGAAAAGGTGCCAGAAAGTGTGAATGCATTACGAAAGGTGGTTATGGAAGAAGCGTGTAAGAGACCAGAGCAATTGGGAATGGAAAATTCAAGTAGGTTAAGAAAAGAGTTGAGAAGTATGTGTATGCCAGGAGTGATGATGTTTCAGGAAGTGTTAGCGATAGTGAGTAAGCTGTTTGGTGTGAGAGTATATGTGCATTATGGTGTGGAGAAGCCAGTGATGTATCGTGGTAAAGGTGTAGACCGAGTGAATGGGTGTGAGTTGCATCTGCAATGTTTGAGTGGTGTGCATTATAATTGGCTGATTGAGAAGAAGAATTATGTAAGAAGAGAGATTGACTACGTTTGCGAAGGAACTGTTCCTGTTAGTGAAGATGAAGGTTTGGATGCTGCAGAAGTGTTTGTGGAACAGACCGAAGTGTTGAATATAATGTGTGAACATGGACTTGAAGAGAGAGTGCAAGTTACCTTGACTATGAATGGGAAGAGCTATTGTGGAATGATTGACACAGGTGCGCAAATTTCCTTGGTGAATGCAAAGGTTGTGCATGATGCTGACAATATGAGTTTGAATGTTTCTAGAAAAGGTGTGACAGTTTCGATAAGTGGACTCGGAAGTGGACGTATTATGGCATGGGAGGAAGTGAGTTTGTCTGTAAGCATGGGGAAGTTGAATGATATATTGCATGAATTTGTTGTGCTAAGCGAGAATGAGTTACCTTATTGTTTTCTGTTTGGGATTGATTTTCTGCGTAAGAATAGGATTTCTGTGGATGTATGTAATGAATGTTTAGTGAAAGATGGTGTAACAGTTGGGAAGTTGCAGAGTGAGCTTGTAGGCTCAACTGGATTTGTAGGAGTGGCAGGTGTCGATTTGAGTGAAGAGCTGTTGACTGCTGAAGATATAGAGAGCATGCAAGAGTCATGTCCGATGGTGCGTGAATTGAAAGATAGCGTGATGACCAGTGTTCCTGTGAATGAATGGAGTTGCATATTAAGAGAGTTTAGAAGGTTTGCTGGAAAGTTTGTAGTGTGCAAGGGTTTAGTGTATTTTGTGCAATGTATAGATGATGAGGATGTATATATTCCGGTGTTTTCCGTGTGGCACGATTGGAATGGTGAAGATTGTGCATGATAGGTTTGGACATATGGGTAAGAATAAATTGTGGGAATGTATGAAAGGATGTATATTTAGTCCCTTTTTGAGAAAGATTTGCGTGGATGTAGCGACTACATGTGAAGTGTGCCAGAAGAGAAAGTATCAGAGAGTGTATGCCGCCCCACCTGTATTAAAGTTGAGTGTGAATGAACCCTTTGAAATGGTAGCGATCGATTGCGTGTCTTTTCCGAGGACTGCAAGAAGGTATGTAGGGATGATTGTGATGGTGGATCATAAGAGCAAATTTGCGTATGCTGCACCTGTGACAAATAAATCTTCATTGACTGTTGCTAGAGAAGTGAGTGAGAGAATGTTGCCCATGTGCATGTGTAAGCCTGTGCGAATGTTGAGTGACAATGGACCTGAGTTTGTGGGACGTGCTTTTGAGGAGATGTTGAGTGAATGGGGAATAGATCATGTGCGAACAACGCCGTATATGCCTAGTGCGAATGGTTTGGCTGAAAGAACGATAAGAACTTTGAGTGAGATGTTACGATTGATGGTGAAAGATGGGAAAGAATGGGATGAATGTTTGGGAAGAGTGCTTTGGGCGTATAACATAACAGTGCATAAGGCGATTGGAATGTCACCATGTAAGTATTTGATGAACTTTGAACGAATGATTAGGCCACATATGGGACTTAGTGAGAAGGATCGTGAGTTGTGGAGAAAAGGGAATGAAAGGTTTGAGAGTTTTTCTGTGGGTGATAAAGTACTAAAGGAGATTGAGACAAAAGGTAGACTGAATGTGGATAAGTTGAAAGAGAAATTTGAAGGTCCGTTTGTAGTAAGAAAGGTTTGGTCGAATGGGGTAAGTTATGTGATAGTTCGTGAAAGAGAGGATGGAAGTTTGGATGAACGTAGAGCGCATCAAAGTCAGTTGCGAAAGTGGCGTGAACCTCCTCAATATTTGGTGCAACATCCGGTGAATGAATATCTGTCTGAAAGAATGGAAGACTGTGAAATGGTGGATGATATTGCTAGTGCTTTAGAGGGGAAGCAGTTAGTGTTAGTTGAACCTCGAAGGGGGAAGCGTAAGAGTAAACAGGTGAGAAAGGATGAATGGATGGAACAGTTTGGTGAGAGTGATGTGAGAGAGTTTTCTGGGTTTGTGCAAGATCGAGATGGAGTATATGATAGAATGTACAGTATTTGTAAGTTTCCGTTGAATGAGTCTGAGTCTATGCTAGAGAGTATAAATGGGATAAGTGCGAAATTGGAACAAGAGTCGATAAATGCTATGAAAGAATGGGAAGGTTTGATGGATGTAGTAGAGAGGTTAGTTGAGGATTTGAGTGGGATTGGTCAGGGAATGTCGGATGTGTGTGTGGATGAAGTACATAGAGAAGGGGCCATGGACAGACATGAGGAGACATTACGACAGATGATAGAGACAGTTGATGGACCTGTGACTAGGAGGAGAGGCAGAGTGAAAGAGTATGAATGGGTGATGTCGAAAGCATTGTGAATGAATGAAGATGTGGATTGAGACATGGTGAGGTGAGGCGAATTTAGCTGGGAGGGATGTAGTAGTTTGGTTGTCCGCCTCCCCTCCCCTATGTCTAATCTTTTTCTTCTTTTGCAGAATGTGTGTGTGTGGATCTGTGATCACCGTCTTTGCTTTGTGTGGGGGGACTCGATGGATCTCTATCGTGCTCCCCCATTCATCTCCTGTTTTCTTTTTAGGCGGATTCTTTCAGCAAATATTTTTCTTTAGAAAGTGTAGGTAAAAGTTTGGAAGTAAAGTTTGTGACTGAGGAAGGAAGAGCCGCCTAGACGGAAGATAGGTGAGTGAAGAATGAGTTAGGAGTAAAGATGTTTGAGTGTGGCAGTGAATAGGTGACTGAATGTGCCTTCTCTTTTCCAGTTCCGTGGTACCGATTGTCGTCGACATCTGGCTTTCGAAGACGGCTGAAGCCAATCTTAACTCTCGTGTGGCAGTAAAGGGACGCATCGATTGGGGCCTAAGCCCTCGCACTTTCCGCTCTGACTGGAGTTACCACTTCCTCATCCTTGAGTGCGAATCATTCACCTTGGCTGAAGTTGAACTTCCAGTCCCTTAACAAAAGGGAACCTCTCTTCCCTCAAGAAAGCGGGCCCGCCTCCCTTCCCCCCCCCTCCCATACCGGTAATAGTGCTCCCAGAGCTGAAGAAAGTTGAACAGACTCACATGGTGGCACTGGGCAATCTGGTTGTGAAGCCCTAAACATTTCCTTATTTGCGTGTGTGTGGCCAGGGTAAAGTTGTAAGGCCCACTATATATATATATATATATATATATATATATATATATATATATATATATATATATATATATATATATATATATATATATATATATATATATATATATATATATATATCTTTGGTTGTGGTTTAAGATAGTTAATATTTTGGAAATTGGGTAAATTTACATTTTACATTTTTTCCAGCTTGCACACGCAAGAGGTTATACAAAGTGAGTGGTAACCAACTGGGATGGAACGAGTCCTACCCAGTTTTGCGAAAAGAATGCATGGTGGCTAGGGTCGACCTAAATCACAATTTTCCTTTTGTTTTCAATTATCAGTGACTAATAGTTGGGTTTTGATATAAAAATAAGATTCTTGACCAAAAAAGATTGCGCTCTCTTAACATTTGTTCAGTCATTCAAATTTTTGTAACTATACCTAATGCTGAAGTAGCAAAAATTGGTAAAATGAAAATATCTTTTCCGCTAAGCAAGTTATAAAGATAGTTCTCTTATATCAAATGATGCCAAATTTAATTTCAAACAAATTAACATGAGGCATATATTTTCATAAAACCTTTAGTCGCATATTTTAGAATAACTCATTTTGGTAGACCTGTGACAATTATCATATTTATTTCCTTATAAAATCCCTATTTTTTTTTATTTATGTTAGAAAAAGTTAAGTTTAAGGAAAAAACCAAAAACCAGGTGGCAGCTGCCCAATCCTAATCGATTCTTAATAGCAGCACTGTTAAAACGGGGTCTCCCGAATAAAGTCAGAAGAGGTGTGGGAGACACTCAATAAAAATGGGGAAAAGCAAAAGATTAGAAAAAACAGTACAACACACTTAAATTACGGCATACAGCATTCATCCTAAAAACAAAGGCGGCTGGGGCAATAAACAAATGACATGCATCAGCAGCAGGGGAGGGCACAATATAAAAGATAAAACAATAAACCTAAATACAAAAATGGAAAGAGTTTATAAAAGGGATAAAATGCCACTTCGTGATAGAAATGTAAGGAGGGAGGACAACGGAAGGGTCCTCTGATAAAATAAAGCAAAGTCGAGCAGGGAAGGCGACGCCAGAAAGGGTTAGGGAAGCATGAATTTTGAAGAGAAGCAAGGCGGGGACAAACTACTAAAATGTGAGCTGCAGACAGCTCACCACTGCAAAAGGGACAACCGGGGGCACCTTGGCCTCCACCTGAAACTAAATAGCCATGGGTGAGTCACGTGTGCACAATTCACAACCTGCAAAGAGCAACCTCCCAAGACTGGAGTCACTGAGAGCTAGAGAATCAGGAATGGACAGAGCATTATATAAGGGACAGCTTAGAAGAGGGGAACAAATCCCATTCTCTGTGCCACAAACATAAGATACATGTCCTGATTACGGGGTAGAAATCCCTAAAAGGCACAGGGGCTGCATCCGGCACCTCGAGGGCAGCCGATCAGCCGCCTTGTTGCCCGGGACCCCAACATGAGCCAGAGCCCAATAGAACGCCACCCTGTAACGGGAGGCATTTCTGACCAGCCAGGAGTGAATACGTAAAACCAAAGGGTGTGTGGATGTAAAAGAAAGAACTGCTTCTAACGCAGGCCGGGAATCACTAAAAACAATTGAGGGATAAAATCAAATTAAAAGCTAAAAGAATGGCTGTCAACTCTGCGGTAAAACGGATGCTACAGGAGGGAGGGTGGACTGAAGAGACTCTGTAGAGGACACCGCCACTGCCCCAGCCCCAGGTCCAACTTTGAGTAGTCAGTATAAATGGGACACTGGTGAGCATGAGAACACTCATGTTCAAGAAACAGGCACTTTAAAAGATGAGGGTCAGTAGACCCCTTTCTCAAAATACCAAAAAGTAGTATGACCTCAGGAGGGCGGATGCCCCAACATGGAGCCGGCGGCAATGGGAGGGCCAACACCCCGGGAGGAGCGATGGTCCCAAACTTGGAGCCCCAGAGGCCCGGGTAGAGATGGCCGCTGATCAAAAGATGCCGAAGAGGACGGGGCAAAAAGGCACTCATGGACTGGGGATGAAGGGAATTGCTGAACACGAAACAGAAATCGTAGGCACACCTGCAGCCGGGGGTATCACAAGGAAAGCACGCCACCCACAACAAAGAGGCTAGGGTTCTTATCTGGTGACTGCCTACACAGGAATAGTTGCAGAATAATTATTTTAGCTTACAAATACACTATGATACTAAATTTTTTTAAGACAAAACCCATTCACTAACCCCTGCAAAAAACAAGCAGCAACAACAAAAAATCCAAAAGAGAAAAGGCACACTGTGGTGCCAGAAGGAGGCTTGCTCTCTCAGAGGCCTTAGTGTTCACTCGACAACCAAAGACTAAGCAGTGGAGGACTGCCTCCTCTAAAAACTCCACTACTCTACACTTGGGAGTAATATTTTTTATTTTTTTTAAGAGCTCATCTTGCGACTGCCTACTTGGGCCTTAGTGGCCGTATTAAAAACCTGCCTGGTACTAGGCTACTTTAAGATCAGATTAAAAAACAAAAAATAAACAAACCCAACACTAAATTTTTTTTTAAAAAAGGGAAGAGGCAATGAGCAGGAAGCAAGCTCCTGCATCGGGGAGGGGTCCCCCCAGCGCAGGAACGTATGACCTATAAGGAAAAAAACAACAACAAACAAAACAAAAAAACTGGTTAAATAAAAGGGAGAAGGCTGGCCTCCCCCCAAAAGTATACAAGTCCACCAGTCAATATGCATGCACTCGTTCCAAGTACAAGGGACAGGTGGTAGCGACCCCGCCCATCCTGGTACTGGGACAGGTAACGTGCGCGAAGATTGCCAGACTGGGACATTCCACAAGAATGTTCTGATCAGTCTGGGAAACAACGCAGTCTTCACAGTAGGGCGCTGGTGAGCACTCCATCAAATGGCGGTGCGTCCCGTGAGTGTGCCCAATTCGGAGACAACAGAAAGCAACCTGAAGCCTTCGTGGCATTGGGGGGTAGGGCCATGGGAACAGTAGCGGTGCAATGGCATGCACTTTAAGTTCCTTTCGACCGTCTCCCATCTTCTTTGCCAAGCAGCCTGAAGAGCTGCCCATAGTCCTGCCATGTAGTTGGTGTGAGGAAGAGCGAAATGCTGGTCCAGTCGCAGAGTCCTTGCAGACTCTTTGGCGCGCTCATTCACCGCAATCCCTACATGTCCAGGAACCCAGCAGAAGATAATCTCAACATCTGACCGGCTACGGAAAACCTTAGTGTCATGGTAGGGTGGAGCGAATGTGAGTGTGTGTGTGAAGGGCCAGCTCCCACCCTTTTTCCGAATACCCTCTCCCTCCCTCTGTAAGAATGTGTGTGTGAATGGGTTTGTTTTTTTGTTTGTTTATTTTATGTATAAAATTGATTTCCATGCTTTATTTCTTTCTTTCCAGGCGCCATATTCTGGAAAGATAAACAAACTTGTAAACTAACCCTGTAATAGAAGCTAACTATTTATTATTGTTAACTACCAAAGGCCACTAGTATATGACAGAGGTTCAAGGCCGTGTTCTGTCTTACTTGGTTGAGTGTAAAATATTATAGCTTTAATGAAGGAGGGCTTATAATAGCCACGCAACTGTGACAAGGTCAGTTATCTTAGTCCAAGCTCGGAGGCACTAGTTTTGTATACAAAGATTTTGTTGTACCATGTGAGGGCTTCTTTTGTTGTTTATTGCCTGTTGTAGTCCAAATTTTATTTGGGTCGTTTGATTTTTTATAGGATTGTTTCTTAGGATCGATTAATAGTATTTATAAGTAGGATATATTTTTATTTTTTTATTGCATATATATATATATATAGGAAATTTAGCTGTATATTTATTTGTGTGAATAGTAACGAGATCTCCAATTTAATCACCCCTCTCTATTGTAAATATTATTGTGAATTTTTTTTGTTAGTAAAGGACTGTATATACAATCCGTTTCATTCTCCTTTGATTTCGCACATCTGAATTAGTGTAGGAAGCGGGTTGGATCGATTGGGGTTAGTCTAGATTTTCGGCCCGCTACAACAGATATCGCAAAACAGGGGATGCGGAGATTCCAATGCCCCGAGAGTACTTAGGGTGATTTGTGAGTCGCTATAGATCACAATCCGCTGAATTCAAATAGAGGGAATACGGCGTGGAAGCTGACCCCCTCTTCAGACTTGGAGCCATCTGTATACCCTGGCACGGTTCCAGCATAACACGAGATGTGCTCCAAAAAGGTGGAATGCAATACTCCCGGCGCTGTACAAGCTTTAGGAGCAAAGGCGTGGTGACAAATAGCCAAATGTGGTACCATCCAGGGTGGCGTCCTGGGCAGAACCGGGGGCGACACTGGCCCGAGAGCTATACCTAGCTCTCGAAGGAGTTTCGTGGCCCTAAACCCAAAGGGCTTAGGGTATGATTGGCGTCTATCGGCGGCATAGGCACCGTCGAAATCAGCTGCGAATGCAGTGAGAGCTGTTGGCGACTGAGGGAGGTGCCGGGCTCACGTGTACAGGCGAATGATGCACTGTACATGGCGTAGAGCGAGTGGCATCTCCCCAGCATCGACAAGTAGGCTCTCAATGGGGGAAGTGCGGAAGGCACCGGTCGCAAGGCGAAGGCCGGTGTGGTGGATCGAATCCACCTTCCGCAATAAACGCTCGGCTGCGGATGCATAAAACTCGCATCCGTAGTCGAGCTTCGAACGAACAAAGGATCGATAAAAAAGTAGGGCAGTAGCCCTATCAGCGCCCCAAGCGCTGAACGTCACGGAACGGAGAATGTCCATGGCGCGGGTACAAGACACCCTGAGGAAGGTATGGGTGGGGATGAAGCAGGTTGTTAAAAACCAACCACCCTAGACCGGAGCTCAGGGTTTAGGGAACGTTGTCCCTTACCCCTCAGCCCCGATCTGGGACGGTTGGCTGAGAAGAAGGTCAGCATCTACCCTGTGAAATTAGAGGCTGACCAGAGAAAGTTGTGGGAGAGGTTGTATGAAAAGCGAGGAAACCAGGGGGGGAAAACACAAGTGTTTTGAAGGAAGGAGAAGAGTCTAAGTTGGGGTCGGATGGGGTGCTGAATGACGTCAGCATGGCGGCCAGGATGGCAAATCGCCGTGCCCCTTACAGGGATTGGGAGTGCAAGAAACCATCCCGAGTACAAGGGAAAAAGTTGCAACCCACTCACCATGGTACCAGGACAGACAATGTGTGCAAAGATCCCCAGATATTCAACAAAAATGTACTGGACAGTCTGAGGGACCAAACAGTCGTTGCAATAAGGTTCAGGGGAACACACCAGATCCTGTTGAACAAAGTTAATGGAAAGGCCAGCCCTCACTCACCATGGGGACAAAACATGGGGTATGGGATAAGGGTCTGTTTACTTTTGGGGCTACTGCAAGACCAAGACAATGTTTTGAGATTTTTAGGTCACTCAAAATTAATATCCCAAATCTTTTTCTATATAAATGTGTTTAGATTATGCTGTACAGTTGCCAGGGTGACATAAATACATTATCCCAACCTCACCGAGTAAACACAATAAAATGTTATTAATCAAGTCTTGATCTAGATTTTTTGGGGGTGGTATTTGTAATGTTTTGGATTTTATTTATTGAAAAATTATAATAAACAAACCAACCTACACTTTTTTATATTTTTTATTTTCTTACAATTTGAGTGATTTGGTATTTTATTTCATATTTGTTCATATATTTCAAAATGATTGAATAATATACAAAGTTTATCCATACCACCCTAAATTAGGTATCCCCAGCCTAGATACAATTCATAATCTAACACAAGATAAAAACAGTGCACTCTGCATCAGAATTGCATGTAGAAAACTCCACTGTATACACCAACTCCATGCTCCAACCAAAATTCTTCCCATCAAAAAACACAAACATAAGAGGCACATTTTTAAGCAAACTGCTCTACCCCTTACATTTAACACACCGTCTCAATCCCTAAGCTCAGTACCAGAGCTAATCCTTTTCCCCTCAGTAAACACAGTTGTTAGTGCAACTTCCTTTAACCGCACTAAACCAGAGCATAGTAAGACACACACCTTGCTCCATAGCACTTCCAAACCATACTCTACTCCAAAGTGCCCTACCCAAGCATTCACTAATCAAAATCTACTCTGGAGCGTTAAACCTGTTTCTCTGGTCTACCTAGAGTCAGGACACCACCCCTCACTACAAAAGAGCTGCAACCTCTTACAACCCTCAAAACCTACCCTTCTCATCCTATCCCGCCCTTCCCTTGACCATGTCAGAAAATATTAATATAACTTCTCTAGGAGACCACAGGAAAGAGACCAAAGGATGTGGCACTAATCCTGCTGCATACTTCTAGATTTAACTGAAAAGAACCAAGGGCTATAAAATAAGTAAGGATTGATTGACATTCAGCAAAAAAAATACTTTGTAAAACTCATTGAATCTGTAAGGAAAAGATAGTACCAACAAATATTTTGCACAGAAAATCACATATTTTTTTGTAATATATCTGTAAAGATGCTGCGTGTTTGTCAATCTTTATCTATTTGCCACAAGCACCAAATACATGACAACCCCTTTTATGTTTGTTACAATATTTATCAATAAAAGGTTTGAGTGACAAAAATAATCAATCCAAACTTACCTGTTGGAATTTCTTTCCTTTTCAGAGGCTTTTTTGTTTTCTCATCATTACAATCTTTTGAACAATATCTCACTGGAAAAGTAACTGCATTGAACCCTGCAAGAAATGTTCCAAATATAAGACATTTGATTTAATGAAAACATTTCATAATTTCTTAAGCAGCCAAAAGAAATGGGGAATAATCTCGCTGTCCCTAGAAAATCTTTCCAAAATACAATTCAGAAATTTAAGCATAATACAAAGAACCCAATACTTAGTCCACAGTAATTGAGTCCAAGTGTTAGGGGCAGCACAATGTATGAAGCTTTTTGGTGCCCAATTTCCTCTCCACCCATCAAACATGATGCCATTCCCTGACTATAGCTTTCCTGTGTAATCTTGCCCCTCATACCCCAGGAAAAATCCCTCTACTTAGTGCCTTACCACATCAGAACTGCCTAGCCAAAAAATAAAAAGCACCCTTCTGGTCTCAGGAGTGCTGAGTTCCCAACCCGATCAGTAATCCCCCCCGCGCTCTCTGAGAACTCTTAAGTATATCAGACTCCCCCTTAATCAAGACCTCCAATAGCTGAAATTTTCATTGGAATTGCTGTGACATCTTTGCCATTTACAAAGGACTTGCCCTTCTACTCAGATCATTTCACTCTGCATGAATATGATTGCAAGAGCTGGTCTTTGCCCTTCGGAACTACACATATTCTATACTCTTCTCCCCAGGTTCTAACTGCTCACACCAGGGATCTGCAATCCTCAAAGGAACTTTCAATCACTTTCGGGACTACCTAACAGTTTGTAATGACTTCTGTCTACACACTAACTGCTCTCTCTGCATCCTCCTTAATACACCAGCATCCAAGGATTAATTGGCATTCTTACAAGATTAATTTTCATAATGCCTTTTCCTCTTGATGACCTCAACAACCATCACCCGTATGAGGTGATGTAGATTCTAACTTTGTCCTAGCCAGCACCAAACTTTTCACATATCATTCTATAGTGTGCCTTAACAATGGCTCAACAACTCACCTACACACTTCAACAGGACCAGCAATATGCAGGGACTTGTTGCTAGTCTCATCAGATACTCTACTGGACTTCTAGAGAATTCTTTTTTATGACTCTAGAAGTCACCAAATCATACAACTAAACCTATTTTAATAATCATGCAAACATAGCCTCTCAACATTTACCTATCAGTGGCTAATTGCACTCAACATCACATCAGTAGCACTTTCTAATGTCTCTCACTCACCTAGCCACTGCTGAGTCACAGGGTGACCCCTCCCCCCTGCCACCCAAGAAAGCAATGATATGCTTATTCCACACCTGTCTCCAGAAATGCTACATCAATATGCAGTAGCTTTGGGGCCATACAGGTAGAATTCTCAAAGAAGTAAAATGACTTTCTTGGCAAGCTGATGTCTCTAGCATAACTCTCAAGCATTGTATTATTATTACAAATTGAAACCAAAATGGAAAAGTCAGAAGACTATGGACATGGCTCCAGAAGGAAATGCAACTTGCTATAGAAAATAAAGAATGTAAAAAATTAGGTAGAAATATATATAAGATAAATTACTGTACATAAAAGATGATAGAAAAAAGCAAGTTATCTTCATTTTATTAAAAAGAAAGCACTGATTTCGAACTTCTGAACATCAATCAATTCAACAACACTAGGAAGCATATTCCAAAACCCTAATGTGGCAGGGATAAGATGCCTAGAGTAGTGATTAGTGTCATATCTTATGCTTGAGAAAGTAAAACTATTAGGAGCAGCAATTTGCCTATTGTTGCATACAGGATGAAACAGGCATATATGAAAGAAAATTATATACCTAATACAACAAACATACAACTAATTTTCCCAAAATGCCATAAATCTATTTTTAAATTTAAAATAAGAAACTTAATAGCATACAAGTTTCTATTTGTGAGTTTCAGATGCAAATCAGCCACAAAAGACCAGAAATGTGCACAATACTCTAAACAAGGAAGAATAAAAAATTTAAGACAATTAACATAATACACTTCACCAAACACTTCTGTAGAATAGTAATTTTTTGCAATATTTCTGAGACAATACTATTTCTCAAATGTAAGTTTATTATCGAAAGTTAATCCAAATATTTGGAACAAATTATAAGTAGTTAATAGTATTATCAGTGTGTAAATCTGGATGCTCAGGATAAGGTGTCCTGGAACTACTAGTGATCATGCTTTGAGGTTTGGGGATTTAACTTCATCCTGCAACTTATATCACTAATATATGTCAGATCTCTCTATTCAGAGATGGCAAAAAAGAAAAAAAATCAAATTTGGAAATGGCATAGTGGCAACCAATGTGGCATCAGCAGCATATGCAACAAGCTTGTTCTCTAAGCTAGCCACATGTCACTTGTATAAATAATAAAAAGCAATGGTGCAAGGACGAAACCCTAAAGGACTATTTTTTTTAGAAGCATTAATGTGGCGAATGTTACCAATGGAATGTCACTGAAACCCCTGTCCAAACTTTTTGCCTAATCTTAGGCTATTTATTCAAAATGAAAAAGCAAAAAGCACCCCTGCCCCGACTTGCAGCCAAACAAGCAACTAAAAAATAAAAGGCACACTCAGGTGTTAGAAGGAGGCTCACCTCCCTCCAGTGATGGAACATACACCAAAGACCAAAGAAAGGTTGAGTCAAACAAAACAGAGGAGGCTCACTGCCTCCTTTAAAAAAGCTAGATAGTACATAAGTCTGAAACCAAACCTGTTCCAAGTACATGGGACAAGTGATAGTGACCCCACTCATCCCGGTACTGGGACAAGAAACGTATGTGAAAATCAAAGACTGGAACGCTCAACAAGAATGTGGTCAACAGTCTGAGTGACATATTTTAAAAAAATTAAGAGCTCATCTGGCAACTGCCTACTTGGGCATAAGTCGCCGTACTCACCACTGCCTAGTACTAGGCTACTTTTAAATAGCAACATAAAAATTTTTTTTAAAAAGGAAGAAGGCAAGAGGCAGGAAGCAAGCTCCAGCATCGGGGGAAGGTCTGTATGTGGTGGCTCAAAAATGTTAAATTCCTTGGTGAACACATCACTGTAGTAATGCAAGGAGACCTTCTCTTCACCCTGATAGTGCTCATGAAGCCATTCCATGTACGACACATAGAGCTTCTTGATTGTAAGATCCGACTCCAGGTACATTCTGTCAGGAGCGTTTGCCCTGCTATAGTGGGATGACAAGGCAGGTAGCAGGTTAATGTGCTCCCTCACACAAAGAGCCTTGTCCCTGATGATCTTGTTTGCTGGTGTGTGGCATCCTTGCTGGTCAGCAATAAGAGTACTAATGCTTGTCATCTTACAAAATGCTGTTGTCAGCCGTGTGTTACCAATGGCGTGCATAGCCATGAACCCTTACTTTCACAGCTTAATCTTTTTTATTATTGTACATTACAAAATATTCACCAGTATTGCTTCGTTTGCTGTGTTCCTCCTCGGTACGCTTACATTTCACAGGAACCACTAGGAATGTACGCATTTTGAGAATCATACGACCACAATGCCCAAAATTCACTAAAAATGTTCTGTAAACCTGCCTGTGTAATCTTTTTGAAATACCCATCATGACAAGGATTACCAACAGCACATCTTTCTTTGTTTTGTAACTTACGTACGCCTGGCCAAGATTAGGCTTTTCCTGTGCCACATGGCTATCCCACTCTTCCACTTTGAGGCCTTTTTCTACCTCTGCTTGAGTTTAATTCACTTTCACTCTCATTTGACCCGTGCACAACATCAATAGCTTGTGGGTCATCAACATCACTGTCAGAACCAAATGAAGACATTGTTAAAATCACGTGAAAATGTAGCACAATCCAAAAGACGTTGTAATAATGGTGTAGCTGAAGGGAGACTGAGTCTAGTGTTTGAGAGGGCAGGCAGCCAGCTCATTGGCCACATGCTGCCTACATAATAAACCACACGCTGTGCTATTAGCTGACTGGCCATGATGCCTAACCCATGTGAGTAAACCAGGTGAGTATGTCATCCCACCGGGCGTGCGTGTTGGCTGTCTGCCATGTCATCACAGCTCAGGGCGCTTGGATTGTTTTCCTGGGGAGTACATTAATCCAGGAAACTCCATATCAACAATGTGAAAAAATACACAGCATTGTATCAAATTTAGATTGTATTAACATAAAGAGAACAATCTAAATGACATGTAGTAGTAGAGGCGCTTGGATCATTCTCCCACAGAGTTCTTGATATATTCCCATAAATTTAACATTAATCTATAAACATTAAATGAAAAACTCTTATCTTTACCAATATGATAACATTACTTGATAAAACTTATTGAACCTACCCCCTAACTATATAAATAAACAATTCAAAGCTTCAGATGTCTAAAACATACATCGTCTCAACATTCTGAAGACTTCTATTTATATACAAAAAATCTTAACCCTCACTAATCATCTTGATTACTATGATGATGCTGAGGAGGATTGTCTTTTGAACAGTCCTCCTTAAAGAATGCTCTTCCCAGGTTACAAACTTACTATATAATTATATATAATATTGTTTAAATAACATATATAAAAAACCATCTTGAGTGGTAGATAGTCCATATATGTAGTTTCTAGCTTACACTGCTATTTATTAAATAAATAAATAAACCAACTTTCCAGCAAACTTGTGCATGATCCTCTATTAGAAGGCTCTCATGATCGTAATGTACTTGAGTTGATAGTGTACTGGGTATTCTTTTTTGATTCTGGGTGGTAGTTTTGTTTTGTGTTGGTTTATTATTCTGCTGAAATGTTGGTTTACTATGAATTTTAGATGCATTCTAATTAATAGAATTTTTGTTTCTGCATTTAAGTGTGGGATGGGGGTGATTTGTGCACATCCTGTGCTAATTTTGAGTTGTTTTTTACTTTGGGCGGAGCTTGTCTGCATTATTTTTTATGTTGGGTGCCAGGCTAGTGCTCTAGAATTGATCTAGGTGGGGATGAATGGCTTGTATAATATAATTAGTGACTCCTATTGTCCAATTTTTTTATTCATTTTTAAGAGCTCATCTGGTGACTGCCTACTTGGGCATAAGGCAATGTACTCCACACAGCCTAATATTATGCTATATTAGAAAATAAAGAACAAAACAAATAATATGTAACTAACAAATAACTATAAAAAATAATGGGAAAAAGCAAGAGGAAAAGAAGGAAGCATGCGACCTACAAAAACACAAAAAAAGGTCAAATAAAGGGGAGAAGGACAGCCTCCTCCAAAAAGTCATAGAGTCCATAAGTCAATGCATATGAATCCATCCCGAGTACAAGGGATAAGCAGAAGCGACCCTGCTCATCCCAGTCCCGGGACAGGTAACTGGCATGAAGATTGCCCAGATTGGGACATTCAACAAAAATGTGCTGAACAGTCTGGAGGACAAGGCAGTCTTTACAGTAGGGCACAGGCGAGTGCTCCATCAAATGGCGGAGCATCTCGCGAGTGTGTCCAATTCACGGCATTGGGAGGTAGGTCCATGGGAACAGTCGCGGTGCAATGGCATGCAAATTTAAGTTCACTTCAACCGTCTCCCATCTTCTTTGCCAAGCAGCCTGTATTCCTGCCATGTAGTCAGTGTGAGGAAGAGCGAAATGTTGGTCCAGTTGCCCAGTCCTCACAGACTCTTTGGCGCCCTCACTCCCCGCAATTCCTACATGTACAGGAACCCAGCAGAAGATAATCTTGACATCTGCCAGGCTTGCCAAAACTGTGGCATCACAGATATTGTGAACCAGGGGATGCAGAGATTCCAATCCACCAAGAGCACTAGAGATTCCAATGCACCAAGAGCACTCAGGGGGCTTTGTGAGTTGCTATAAATCCCAATCCAGTCTCCAAAATCGGCACATCACATAATCTCTCGTACCGAGTGTTGTATTGCCACCAGCTCGACCGTGAAGACAGACGCAGCACTTGGCAGAGCCCCGCTGACTTCAAACAGAGGGGATACGATGTGGAAGCCGGCCCCCTCTTGGGACTTGGAGCCATCCGTATACACTGGCACAGTTCCAGTGTGACACGAGGTATACTCCAAAAAAGGCGAATGCAATACTCCCAGTGTTGTAAAGGCTTTGGGAGCAGAGGCGTGGCGACAAATAGCCAAAGGTGGTACCCTCCAGGGTGGCATCCTGGGCAGAACCAGCGGCCCAAGAGCTATACCTAGCTCTTGAAGGAGTTTCCTAGCCCTAAGCTCCTTTGGGCTTAGGGTATGACTGGCATCTCTCGGTGGCATAGGCACCGTAAAAATTAGCAGTGAGAGCTGTTGCCAACTGAGGGAGGTGCCGGGCTGGCGTGTACAGGCAAATAATGCACTGTGCACGGTGTAGAGTGAATGGCATCTCCCAAGCATCGACAAGTAGGCTCTAATTGGGGAAAGTGTGGAAGGCACCGGTTGCCAGGCGAAGGCCGGTGTGGTAGATTGAGTCCACCTTCCACAATACACGCTCAGCTGTGGATGCATAAAACTCACATCTATAGTTGAGCTTCGAAGGAAAAAAGCGTCAATAAAAAAGTAAGGCAGTCGCCCTATCGGCACTGAACATCATGGAACAAAGAATATCCATGGCATGGGTACAAGAGACCCTAAGGCTGCGAATATGAGCCTCCCAGGTGAGGCGTCAGTCAAATACAAGACCAAGGAAAGGGTGCGATTCAACTACTTCCAGGCTTACCCCATTGAGAAACAAGTCTGGGTCAGGGTGGAGTGGGTGGATGGCGTCAGAAATGCACCACATTAGTCTTGGCCAAGCAAAACCGAAACCTGTGAACTTCAGCATAGTGAGAGATGAGGGTTAATGCCTGTTGGAGTCAACACTCCAGAGTTGGCATCAGGCCCGTGCCAAAAGTGATTGAAAGGTCATCTACATAGAATGTAGCGAGAACATCTTTCGACAGCGCCAATGTGATGCTGTTGATGATCAGGGCAAAGAGTGCGACACCGAGGACACTTCCCTGCAGGACACACTCTTCTTACTCCATTGGGCCGGAGAGGGCTCCCCCCACCCTTATGCAAAATAGATCTCGTAAAAATTCAGTGATAAAGACTGGGAGGCATCTCCTTGCCCTCATTGTGTGGAGAGTCTCCATGATACCATATTGCCATGTGGTATCATAGGCCTTGTCCAGATCGAAAAAAGCCGTGGTGAAGTGCTGTCTAGAAGGAAGGCCTCGCAGACGGCATTTTTCCGTCGGAGCAGAGCATCCGACATGGAGTGGAACTTGTGGAAGCCGCACTGTGCAGAAGACAGATGGCCTCCACTGTCCAGGAAAAAGGCTAATCTAACATTTACCAATTTCTCCATTAACTTGTACAGGCAAGAAGTTAGAGAAATTGGGCGGAAACCGGTCGGAGTAGAGTGATCTCTCCCCGGTTTGCAAAAGGCGAGCACAGTAGCGATTCGCCAGGAATCTGGGAGGAGACCCTCCATCCAGATCCTGTTGAACAAATCTAACAGAAAGGCCATGCCTCGCTCACCCAGGTGTCGAAGCATGGCGTACAGGACATCGTCCGGACAATGGGCAGTGTCTGCCACGAAGCAAGAGCAGAAAGCAACTCACTGAAAGTAAACCTGTCATTGAAGGGTTCTCCACCTCTGTAGGTAAAGTCCAGCCGGCGGCCTTCCATGCCATCACGACGTGTATTGAATGCTGGCGGAGCAGCATCCCGACTAGAGAATGCAGTCGCAAAGGATTCCGCCATGGATGCGGTCCAATTCTTCTGGAGAATGGAAGGTGGGTCATGCGAGAACTTGCCCCGAATCCTTTTGACTCACTTCCACACCTCTGCTAGAGGGGTCTTTCCCGTTGTGAAGACACGTATGCCCGCCAAAAGAGTCACGGGCGTGCTTCGAAATATACCGGAACCTAGCCCTAGATCGACGAAATTCAGCGACAATGAAATCATTCGGGCGGCGCTTATAGTGCATGTAGGTATAACGCTTCTGTTTGAGGGCCGCCTCACACTCAGACGACCACCATGGGAGTGGTTGGCATGCACAATCGCCAGACGTTCTAGGAATAGTAGCTAGGCCTAAACTACCGACCTAAACTGTACCAAGCACCAAAGGGGGCAGGTTCTTGGGCAGCAGCAGCCCAGAAAATGATATTTGAATGGGAAAGTGGTCACAACCATGGAGGACATCGACCACCTCCCAATCAAAATCAGGCTGTGCATCCGAAGAGCACAAAGATGGATCAAGGCAGGAAAATGAAGCAGTTCTCGGGCAGCGATGCATAAACTCATTCATCTTTAGGGCACCCATCTCAAGCTCATCTATAAGGTCGGCAAGGACTTGATTGCAGGGATCAATAGAGTAGTCTCCCCAGAGGGAAGCGTCTATGGTTTCGATCTCTGAGCAAGAGAAAGGGCCTCAGCAACTGTACCATGATGCAGCAAAGTCAGCAGACAGTGGAATGTATGCGGAAATAACAGTATTCCTCCTATCAAGGTGCAGTTGCACAGCTACTGTGTGAAAGGAGGCATCTAAAGCAAAGACAAGAATGGAGACATCCTCCCACCCAGCCCCCATCCCATGCTGGTGGGGTTGCAAAACTATTATACCGCAGTAAGGTGGGCAGGGGACATGTACCCAGCATCATCTCCTGCAAAAAGATAGCTAACAGGGAACGGGAGGAGATGAGCCTCTGCAGCTCCTCCCAGTTAGCCCGGAGTCCCCGGCAATTCCATTGAAGGAATTGCCCTCCAGGCCTAGCTCAGAGGAGATACTGGGGCCCTCTTCGAAGAGAAGACCCTCACAGGAATGGCTGTATGCTTCCCCGAGGCAGAACTTCGGGTCATGTTGGCTGGACAATATGCTGTTGCCTTCAATGACTTATTGGGGAAAGTTGGGCTCGCCATGCAAGTCTTTTCCCTCCTCCGCCTCAAAACCTTAGGTAGGCAAGGCGGCTTCAGAGGTAGGGGGCCCACCATTCGAGGATCCACCATCTCTGACCTACCCAGCCCACCGCTGGGTGTGTGCGAAGGAGCAGAAGCTACTTTAGTGCTGTCTTCCTTTCGGGGGCCAGTTTTAGGAACCGGGAAGATGGCCTGGCAACCAACTTCAGGGGTGTTGCCTCCTGTGAGTCTAATGACTTGGTGGAGTTGTGTGGCCATTTCGAAAGCCTTGCGGGAAACAGTCGCTGGGGGAAGGGGGCGAGCCCTGGTTTTAGCCAGGGCTGGGATTGGACCCTTTGTGCCGCCAGCTTTACCAGTGGAGCGCTTGAGGTGGGTAGAACCCGCAGAAGGGTTCCAAATGGGTGCGGAAACAACTATTTCAACATTGAAGCATAGGACATCCCAGGCAGTGCTGGGCATGGCAGGACCAAGTCCTTAGCTTTGTGAAATGAGAGAGGATCCTGAGTCTGAACGGCAGGGATTTCCTTCTCAAGAAGATACACACCACATTGCTTCGAAGAAGCGGGGTGCATCTCTCCACAATTGACACACTTGGCCACATACAATTTGGACTTATCGTGTGCGGCCTTGGAGCAACTTACACAGGTTTTGAGTAACCCCGACTTTGCACAGCAACAGGATTGATTAGTATGGCGAAAGCAGTGGCAGTAATAGCACCTCTACAGCAGTTGTCACAGTCAAACATGATAAACAGTGTAAGGGTAGGTCTTGAGGACCCTCCCTGTTTTCTCATCACACGTTCGACCTTGACTGCCCCATGGTCAGCCAGCTCTAAGGTGATTTTGTCTATGGAGTAGTCCATGAGTTCCCTCGCATAAACTACTCCTTTCACAAAGTTCATGCTAGAGTGCAGCGTCACACTCATGGGCGTGCCATCAAGTGTCTGAAAGGCACTAATCATGGCTGCCTCCGAGGGATTCAACGCATTTGACAAAAGGCTCCCATCCAAGAAACTGGTCACCTTCGGCTCTCTACCAATCACACTAACTAAAGCTCTCCTCTGATGGATCATGTTGCCCTTAGCCAACATGCTGCCATCAGTGGAGTGAATAACCAGGAAGCGTTTGAAGCCAGCAGTCTCTGAATCAGGGGGCCTGACATCATCGAGGCCACCCTCTGCACACTTGTACTTTTACTCCAGACGCGCATATGGAGAGGAGCCCCCTCCCCCCTGAGTCTTTTTCAGCCTTTTCTTGTTGTTTCTCTTCTTTTTAGAAGAGGAGGGCGGGGAATGAACTCGATTCTCCCTTCCACCGACAGGAGCACCCAGGCCAGATGGACTAGCCTTAGCAAAGTCCTTCTCCGAGAAGAAGGTCCTGGCAGTCACAGGGGCAGCAGCCAGAGGAGGAGAGCCCTTCCCTCCTTGTACTGCCTTGGAGACCCGAGCCGTTTGAGGAGGACCTTGCATAGGGGCAGCCTCAAGTTCAGTGCTTGGTGCTGAGCCCGGATTCGCCCCTATAATCTGCGGCTGGGCTGCCTCAGGGACCATGGCTATCTCACAAGGGAGGGGGGGCTCCATTTGACCATCCCCTGCAGGAGATCACAGGTTCCATTGGCAGCAGTGTCACAAGTCGAGTATGGGGAGACACAGGCCTTGACCCACGCTAAAGCCAGTATACGAGCCAGCAGGTTTCTGGAGGGAATTGGCCGATGGGCCCTATCTTCCCTCTCTCCCCTAAGGGAGTTTGCCCTACCAAACCGCTTCAATGGGGAGCAGTCAGTTATGGGCTGCCTGCTGGCTTTCTTGGCAGTAGCCTTTGAAAGTAAAGGGGGGTGACTGCCACTGGAAAGAGGGAGGCACCCGAGGGCACCTCCAGACAAGGGGATAAGGGAAAGTCCCCTACACCGGTAGGCATAAGAGAGGAGTAAGCCTCCGCTCCGGTTAGAGATTTGGAGGGTCCCCTTTGAAAGCACAGGGCGGGGGAGGGGGCTCAATTTTTTCAGTGGAGCTGCATGAGGATGGTTCCAATGGTGTACAGGGAGAAAATTAAGGGGATTTTTTTTGTTAGGCTCATCATTGGGCATGATGAGCCTTTTTTATTCACGGGGATGCAGACGCTAATCACCCCTCGCAGTAGCCCAATCTGCAAGGGGTGTGTACAGGGCCAACATTTAAGGCCACCAAGCCCACCTGGTGACCTGGCAGCCCTTCAGCATGGCGGGTCCACCTTGGGCACGGCGTAAAAAGGATAGAGTTTGAAGTGAGAAGGAAAGGGGATGTGAGGAAGGTATGGGTGGAGATGAAGAAGGTTGTTAAAAACCCACCATCCCAAACCAGAGCTCAGGGGTTAGAGAACATTGTCCCCTCCCCCCTCAGCCCTGATCCAGGAGAGTTGGCTGAGAAGGAGGTAAGCATCTACCCTCTGAAAATAGAGGCCAACCAGAGAAAGTTGTGGAAGAGGTTGTAGGGGAAGTGAGGAAGTAGGGGAGAAATACAGACTGTCTGAAAGGAGAAGAGGCTAAGCTGGGGCCCAACGGGGCAGCCAGGAAGACAAATAGCCGCGCCCCTTACAGGGTCCTATGTCTAAAAGTGGTTTGCTAGAGCTTTTAGAGCATTGACTTTCTTTGTAGCTTTGATAATTATAAGTAAAGTTGTAGCAGGCAACGAACCTACACTCTAACCCCAATCTATCCAACCCGCTTCCTACACTAAGTCGGACATGAGAAATCAAGGGAGAATTTGAACGGATTTTATATACAGTCCTTTATTTACACAAATATGACAAATATAATTACAATCTCAGGTATATATATATATATATATATATATATATATATATATATATATATATATATATATATATAACAATCCTATCCCCAAACATAATTTTATATAGAAAAGAAGAGATGAATGAGCAAACAAAAACACAATTGTACAAATAGAGGCCTAACAAACACACCAGAAGCAAACAAAAAGGTCTTTTGCTTACGTGGTACCACAGGTTTTATATTTTTAGGTCCCTCAGGGAAAAGTCCTGCCAGCAATAACTCTTGTGTCCAAAATTGGGTGTGCGTGTCTTAAGGGCCTGGCACCTCCTAGCTCAATATAACCTTTTTTTTTCTCTTTTTCTTTTTTTTTAAGAGCTCATATGGCAACTGCCTACTTGGGCATTAGTCACTGTATTAAAACTGGCCTAGTTCTAGGCTACTTTAAAATAAAATTAAAGAGACAAAAAAAAAACACCTCAAAAAGGGGGAAAGGAAGCAAGCTGGTGCGTCGGGGGGAGGTCCCACTGGTGCAGGAGCGTGCAACCTGAAGGGCAAAAAAAAACAAACAAACATAAAAACTCTGCTTAAATAATAGGGAGAAGGCCGGCATCCCCCAAGAAGTCAACAAGTCCACCGGTCAATGTGCACGCACTCGTCCCGAGTACAAGGGACAGGCGCTAGCGACCCCGCCCATCCCGGTACCGGGACAGGTGTCGTGTGCGAAGATCACCCAGACTGGGACATTCAACAAGAATGTGCCGAACAGTCTGGGGGACGACGCAGTCGTCGCAATAGGACACAGGCGAGCGCTCCATCAAATAGCGATGCGTCACACAAGTGTATCCGATTCGGAGAAGACAGAAAGCGACCTGAAGCCGCCGCGGCATTGGGGGATAGGTCCATGGGAACAGTCGCGGCGGAATGGCATGCAACTTTAAGTTCCCTTCGACCGTCTCCCATCTTCTTTGCCAAGCTGCCCGTATTCCTGCGATGTAGTCGGTGTGAGGAAGAGCGAACCGCTGGTCCGGTCGCAGAGTCCTCGCGGACTCTTTGGCGCCCTCATTCCCCGCAATTCCTACATGTCCAGGAACCCAGCAGAAGATAATCTCGACATCTGCCCGGCTCGCCAAAACCGTGGCGTCACGGATATCGCGAACCAGGGGATGCGGAGATTCCAATGCTCAGAGAGCACTCAGGGCGCTTTGTGAGTCTTTATAGATCACAATCCGGTCTCCGAACCGGGCACGTCGAGTAATCTCCCGTACCGAGTGGTGTATTGCCACCAGCTTGGCAGTGAAGACAGACGCAGCGCCTGGCAGAGCCCCGCTGACTTCAAACAGAGGGGATACGGCGTGGAAGCCGACCCCCTCTTCAGACTTGGAGCCATCCGTATACACTGGCACGGTTCCAGCGTGAAACGAGGTGTGCTCCAAAAAGGTCGAACGCAATACTCCCGGCGCCGTACAAGCTTTGGGAGAAGAGGCGTGGCGACAAATAGCCAAATTTGGTACCCACCAGGGTGGCGTCCTGGGCAGAACCAGGGGCGCCACCGGCCCGAGAGCGATATCTAGCTCTCGAAGGAGTTTCCTGGCCCTAAACCCAAAGGGCTTAGGGTATGACTGGCGTCTCTCGGCGGCATAGGCACCGTCGAGATCAGCTGCAGATGCAGTGAAAGCTGTTGGCGACTGAGGGAGACACCGTGCTCGCGGGTACAGGCAAGTGATGCACTGCACGCGGCGTAGAGCGAGTGGCATCTCCCCAGCATCGACCAACAGGCTCTCAATGGAGGAAGTGCGGAAGGCAGAGGCTGGTGTGGTGGATCGAATCCACCTTCCGCAATAAACGCTCGGCTGCGGATGCATAAACTCGCATCCGTAGTCGAGCTTCGAACGAACAAAGGATCGATAAAAAAGTAGGGCAGTAGCCCTATCAGCGCCCCAAGCGCTGAACGTCACGGAACGGAGAATATCCATGGCGCGGGTACAAGAGACACTAAGGCTGCGAATATGAGCCTCCCAGGTTAGGCGTCGGTCGAATACAAGACCAAGGAAACGGTGCGACTCAACCACATCCAGGCGCACCCCATTAAGAAACAAATTTGGGTCGGGGTGGAGCCGTGGATGGCGGCAGAAGTGCACCACCTTAGTCTTGCAAAAGAAAACCGAAACCTGTGTGCTTCGGCATAGCGAGAGACGCGGTTCAATGCCTGTTGGAGTCGACGCTCCAGAGTTGGCATCTGGGCCGCGCCAAAAGAGATCGAAAGGTCGTCCACGTAGAGCATAGCAAGAACATCTTTCGGCAGCACCGAGGTGATGCCGTTGATGCTCAGGGCAAAGAGTGTGACACTGAGGACACTTTCCTGCTCTTTGGGCCAGAGAGAACTCCCCTCACCCGTACGCGGAATCGACGATCTCGCAAAAATTCAGATATAAAGACTGGGAGGCGTCCCCTCGCCCCCATCGTGTGAAGAGTCTCCATGATACCGTATCGCCATGTGGTATCATAGGCCTTCTCCAGATCGAAAAACACCGTGGCGTAGTGCTGTCTACGAAGGAAAGCCTCGCAGACGGCATTTTCCAGTCGGAGCAGAGCATCCGATGTGAAGTGAAACTTGCGGAAGCCGCACTGTGCAGAGGACAGATGGCCTCCTCTGTCCAAGAAAAAGGCTAATCTAACATTTACCAATCTCTCCATCAACTTGCACATGCAAGAGGTTAGAGAGATTGGGCGGAAACCGGTCGGAGTAGAGTGATCTCTCCCCGGTTTGCGAAAGGCGAGCACAGTAGCGATTCGCCAGGAGTCTGGGAGAAGACCCTCCACCCAGATCCTGTTGAACAAATCTAAGAGAAAGGTCATGCCTCGCTCACCTGGGTGTCGAAGCATGGCGTACGGGACATCGTCCGGACCATGGGCGGTGTCCGCGCACGAAGCAAGAGCGGAGCGCGACTCACTCACACTAAACTTGTCGTTGAAGGGTTCTCTGCCTCTGGAGGTAAAGTCCAGTCGGCAGCCTTCTGCGACATCACGACGTGCATTGAATGCTGGCGGAGCAGCATCACGGCTAGAGAATGCGGAAAAAGTGGTCGCTAAGGATTCCGTCACGGACGTGGGGTCCGAGATTGCGGTCCCATTCTCCTGGAGAATGGGAGGGTAGTCCTGCGAGAACATGACCCGAATCCTTTTGACTCGCTTCCACACCTCAGCTAAAGCCGTCTTCCCGTTAAGTGAAGACACGTATGCCCGCCAAGAAGAGCGGCGGGCGTGCTTCGAAATATACCGGAACCTAGCCCTAGCCCGACGAAATTCAGCGACAGTGAAATCGTTCGGGCGGCGCTTATAGCGCATGTAGGCATAACGCTTCTGTTTGAGGGCCGTCTCACACTCGGCCGGCCACCATGGGAGTGGTTGCGTGCAAAACGGCCAGACGTCCTAGGAATAGTAGTCAGGCCCGCGGCGATGAGGTTGCCGGAGAAGAACTCAACGGCCTCATCTAGTGACCTAAACTCCTTGACTGAGAGAGAAAATTCAGTTATTTCCTGAAATGCAGGCCACTGCGCCCGCGCCAAGCACCAGGGAGATGGGCTCTCAGGCGGCAGTGTTCCTGAAAATGATATTTGAATGGGAAAGTGATCACTACCATGGAGGTCATCGACCACCCCCCCAACCAAAACCAGGCTGTGCATCCGAAGAGCACAAAGATAGGTCAAGGCAAGAAAATGAAGCAGTTCTCGGACAGTGATGTGTAAATTCATCCACGTTTAGGACACCCATCTCAAGCTCTTCGATTCAAATCGGCAAGGACTTGTCCCGTGGGATTTATGGAGTAATCTCCCCAGAGAGGATGCCTGCCATTCAGATCTCCAAGCAAGAGATAGATAGGGCCTCGGCAACCGTGCCACGACGCGGCGGAAGTCCCCCACGTCGAAGTTAGCTGATGGTGGAATGTACGCAGAAATGATAGTATACCTCCTATCCAGGTGCAGCTGCACAGCCACTGCCTAAAAGGAGGTATCTAAAGAGAAAGGAAGAACGGAGACATCATGCCGGGTGTAAACCGCGCATCCCCCAGCCAAGGCCATCCCGCGGTGGTGGGGTCGCGAGACCCTTATACCCCGGGAGGGCGGGCAGGGGGCATGCGCCTAGCAAAAAGATAGCTAACGGGGAACGGGACGAGATGAGCCTCTGCAGCTCCTCCCAGTTGGCCCGGAGTCCACATCAATTCCATTGAAGGAATATGCCCTCCAGGCCTAGCTCGGAGACGCGGGCGCCCGCCTCGAACAGAAGACCCTCATGGGAATGGCCGTATGCTTCCCGGGGGCAGAACCCCGGGCGCTGTTGGCCGGACAAAGCGCTGTCACCTTCGAGGACTTATTGGGGGAGGTTTGGCTCGCCATGCGAGTCTTTTCCTCCCTCCCCCTCGAAACCTTAGGCTGGCGTTGCGGCTTCAGAGGCGGGGGGGCCCTCTTTTCGAGGAACCACCGTCTCCGAGCCTCTCACTCCACCACTAGGCGTGGGCGAGGGAGCCGAAGCTCCTTGGTTGCTGTCCTCCTTTCAGCGAACAGCTTTAGGAACCCCGGAAGATGGCTGGGCGACCATCTTCAGGGGTGTTGCCTCCTGCAAGTCTAACGACTCGGTGAAGGCGAGTGGCCGTTTCGCCTTATGGGAAAGGTCACGCTGGGGGAAGAGGGGGAGCCCTAGTTTTAGCTGGGGCTAGGGGGGAACCCATTTTTGCTGCCAGCTTTACCAGGGAAGCGCCCGGGTTGAGTAGAGCCCGCATAAGGGCTCCGAATGGGCACGGAAGCAACCGTGCTCATTGGCCTTTATGGACCAGAAACAGAGGGTGTCTTTCTAACTATTGAGGCATATGACATCCCAGGTGGAGCCGAGCACGCCAGGAACAAGTCCTTAGTCTCGCGGAATGAGAGTCGATCCTGGGCCTGAATGGCCAGGATTTCTTTCTCAAGGAGATATGCACCACATTGCTTCGAAGAAGCGGGGTGCGGCTCTCCACAATTAAAAACACTTGGCCACACACAATTTGGACTTATCGTGTGCGGGCTTGGAGCAATTTACACAAACTTTGGGTAACCCCGACTTTGCATGTCTACAAGAACGATTCGTATGGCCGAAGCGGTGACAGTAATAGCACCGCCGCGGCAGTGGCACGAATGCCTTCACGCGGTAGCAGTATCAACCCGCATGCACCAACTTAGGGAGCTTGTCACAGTCGAATGTGACGAAGAGTGTAGGGGTGGGTCTCGAGGCCCCTTCCTGTTTTCTAATCACACGTGCGACCTTGACCGCCCCATGGTCGGCCAGCTCTAGGGTGATGTCCTCAATGGAGTAGTCAACGAGTTCCCTTGCATAAACTACTCCTTTCACAAAGTTCATGGTAGAGTGTGGTGTCACACTCACCGGGGTGCCATCAAGTGTCCGAAGAGCACTTATCTTGGCCGCCTCGGCGGGATTTGCCGCATTTGCTAGAAGGCTCCCGTCCGAGAAACGGGTAACCTTTGGCTCTCTACCAATTACACTAGCTAATCCACTCCTCTGATGGATCATGTTGCCCTTGGCCAACATGCTGCCATCAGTGGAGCGAATAATGAGGAAGCGTTTGAAGCCAGTGGGCTCGAAAATGCCAGGTAACCTCTGAATGAGGGGCCCCGATGTCATTGAGGCTCCGCCCTGTGCACTCTTGGTCTTAGTCTTAGTCATGGGCTCCGCACATGGGGGGGTAGAGGGGCCGTATGTGCCGATCTTGGCTTGGTCACCTACCAAAGTGGCAGCAGAACCATCCGTCCCTGCAGCACCTGCGGATGGAGAGGAGCCCCGAGTCTTTCTTGTCTTTTTATTCTTCTTTTTAGGAGAGGAGGGTGGGGAATGAACCCCCTTCTCACCTCTGCTGGCAGAAGCCCCCATGCCAGGTCCCTGTCCAAAATGGAGAAGGTCCTGGTAGTCATAGGGTACCTGTCGGAGGAGATCCCTCCCCTCATTGTACTGCCTCGGAGCCCTCAGCCGTTTGAGGAGGACCTTGCATAGGGGCGGATTCGGGTTCGGTGCTTGGTGCTGAGCTCGGAGTTCCCCCATGGAAGGCCCTACCGTCTGAGGCTGGGTTTCAAGGACCATGTCTATCACAGGAGGGGCCTCCAGTTGGCCACCCCCTCCCAGGACATCGCAGGTCCCTTTGGCAGCGTCAAGAGTCTTTTGTGGGGAGGCACAGGCCTTGACCCCGGCAAGGTTTAATATTCTTGCCAGCAGGTCTTTTAAGGGAAGCGACAGAAGGGGCCTGGCTTCCCTCTCCCCCCTAAGGGGGTTTGCCCTACCGAGCCGCTTACACGGAGGGTGGTCGGCAATGGGCTGCCCGCTGGCTTTCTTGGCAGTCCCCTTAGAAAGAAAAGGAGGGACTGCCGCTGGAAATAGGGAGGTGCCCGAAAGCACCTCCAGAGAAGGGGGTGAGGGGGAGTACCCTTCACCCGTAGGCGTAGGAGAGGAGTAAGCCTCCTCTCCGGTTAAAGAAATATGGAGGGTCAGCTGTGCAAGCACAGGGGGGATAAGACCTCCATTTTTTTCGGTGGACCTGCCCGAGGGTGGCTCCATTGATGAGCAAGGGGGAATTAGGGGGAGATTTTTTTTTTAACATCATTGGGCATGGTGACCCTAAATTTTCTGCAGGACGCAATAGCTCACCACCTCTCACAGTTGCCCGCATTGCAAGAGGTGCTTACAGGCCTGGCTCTGCCAGGCCTGTAACCATCCCTCCTGCCTGGTGGCCTGGCAGTCCATCGGCATGGCGGCTCCACCTTGAACATGGCGTAAAAAGATAGATTGTGAAGAGGAGAAGAAAAGGGATGTGAGGAAGGTATGGGTGGGGATGAAGCAGTTTGTTAAAAAAAAACCATGTTAAACCGGAGCTCAGGGGTTAGGGAATGTTGTCCCCTTGTAGTAGTTTGGTTGTCCGCCTCCCCTCCCCTATGTCTAATCTCTTTCTTCTTTTGCAGAATGTGTGTGGGTGTGGATCGTGTGATCACCGTCTTTACTTTGTGTGGGGGGACTCGATGGATCTCTATCGTGCTCCCCCATTCATCTCCTGTTTTCGTTTTAGGCGGATTCTTTCAGCATATATTTTTTAGTTAGAAAGTATAGGTAAAAGTTTGGAAGTCATTAGTTGTGACTGAAGAAGGAAGAACCGCCTGGACGGAGGATAGGTGAGTGAAGATTGTGTGAGAGTGGATATGGTTGAATGAGTTAGGAGTAAAGATGTTTGAGTGTGGCAGTGAATAGGTGACTGAATGTGCCTTCTCTTTTCCAGTTCCGTGGTACCGATTGTCGCCGACATCTGGCTTTTGGATACGGCTGAAGCCAATCTTGACTCGTGTGGCAGAAAAGGGACGCATTGATTGGGGCCTGAGCCCTCGCACTTTCCGCTCTGACTAGAGCCACCACTTCCTCATCCTTGAGTGCAAATCATTCGCCTTGGCTGAAGTGAACTTCCAGTCCCTTAAGAAAAGGGAACCTCTCTTCCCTCAAGAAAGCGGGCCCGCCTCCCTTTCCCTCCCCCTCCCCCCTCCCATACCGGTAATAGTGCTCCCAGAGCTGAAGAAAGTAGAACAGACTCACATGGTGGCACTGGGCAATCTGTTTGTGAAGCCCTAAACATTTCCTATTTGCGTGTGTGTGGCCAGGGTATAGTTGTAAGGCCCACTATATATCTATATATATATAAATATCTTTGGTTGTGGTTTAAGATAGATAATATTTTGGAAATTGGGTAATTTACATTTTTGTTTTTTGGGGTTGTGGTTAATTTCTTTTTTTGTGTGTAAATTAAATTTAGAAAATACTCTCTCTCCTCAATACCCTCTTCTTGAACCACCGAGCGGACCTTGTCAGGGCGGCGGGAATCTTTGGCCAGGGAATCGCGATCCCGCCGCTACATATTTTTGGCGCCCGAATAGGGACTGCCCGGTGGTTTGAGGAAGGAGAGGAGTGAGAGCCTGTGTTTTTTGTCCCTAATGGAGGAGGAACAGATTGGGACCATGGAGTTGGAGATGAGAAGACTAAATGAGTTAGTGCGGCAGAAAGACAGAGAAAATGCGCATTTGAGGGAAGAGAATGATAGTTTGAAAAGGAAAATGAGGGAGATGGAAGTGAGAATGGAAGAGAGGATTAAAGACAGTGAGGTGCGAATGGAGGAAAGATTGATGCGAATGCTGAATGAGAAAATGGGAGAATCAGGTGCAATTGGTGGGGGTGTGGCCTCGACTCCACTTGGAATTGACGTGACTGATAAAAAGGGATTGACAGGCATAAAGGAACCCCTGCAAATGACTAGGCATCGAAAAAAGAAGACCCCAAAGACTAGATGCCCAGACCGACAGGAAAGGACCCGACTGGCTAGTATTGACTCCTTATATTTCAGCTCGAATGAAGGCATGAGTGAAAGTGGGAGAGAAGTGAGTGATAGTGAAAGTGATGCTGAGGTTCATCGGAGTATACTGATCAGAGAAGTGCCAAAGTTAAGTAAGTTTAGAGTGGAAGGAGCAAAAGATGTGAAAGTGTTTTTGAAAGAGTATGAAAATTATTGTAAGGAAAAATTTGGAGAGAATAATAGGTTTTGGGTGAAAGAGTTGTGCGAGTTTCTGGATGGACGTATGAAGGATTTTTACCGGACGATTATGAGCGTGGGTGAGCCTAAGTGGGAGGTTATGAAAGAGAGAATAATAGAGCACTGTAAGAGGATGAAGACAAGTGTGAAGTATAAGAAAACAAATGGGTTTGAGGAAGCGAGAATGGGGAAGAATGAGGATGTGAATTCTTATGCGCATCGCTTAGAGTCCTTGGCACGAATGAGATTTGGAGATGACGGAATAAATGGGAATAAGGAGCTGATGAAGAAGTTTTTAAATACGGTTCCAAATGAAGTGAGTGAGTATGTGACGTATAAGAGGAAAGAGAAGATGAAATGGGCTGGTGAAAGATTGCTATGGAAGGATGTACTGGAGATGTTAGAGGACCGTGAATTTGAGGATTATGGAAGGGAGGAGGCCTCGATTCACACTGTGCGCAACTCAAGTATCAGTAAGTTGCCCCAGTTCCGGTCCTATCGGGATGCGCTGATAGAGAACCCGATCGATGTGATGACAAGATTTTTGGAAAATTATTACAGCGGGCAGAATGAACAACAGAGTGTGTATGTTGGCCGCCAACCGAGAGGGAGTAAAAGTAGGAGTGAGAGTCGGAATGGGTGGAGTAGGGTTCAGAATGGTCGGAATAGTGGTCGCACAAATGGTAGGAATGACAGTAGATCTAGAGTAAATGAGCCTAGGTGTCAGAGGTGCAAGAAAGTTGGGCATATGAGGGTTGACTGTCGCTGGTCACAAGGAAGTTGCTTTGGCTGTGGACAAATGGGGCACATGATAAAAGATTGTAGTCGTGCGAGGGAAAGAGCGTGTTATGGATGTGGAAGAATGGGCCACTTGGTACGAGATTGCAGGGAAGGTGGTCAAGTAAATATGAGTGGACCTGGAGTGTGTGGTAATTGTGGGCAGATAGGGCATTATGCCAGGATGTGTGCCAGTCCAAGAGCTACTTGTGGTAAATGCGGAATGGTAGGTCATGCAACAAGGTTGTGTAGGACTGGAGAAAGATGCATGAATGAAAGAATGAATGGGAATGATGCAAGTAATCGAGAGGATACGACTCAGGGAAACTAAGGAATGAGAGGGTTCCTTCTGGGGAATTCTCTAGAGTGCAAGTGATGAATGTGAGAGAAGGATTGTCAAATCGTGGAGTGAATTGGGGTCAGAGAGTGAATAGGTGTATGTGTGTTAAAATTAAGTGTGGAGAACGAGAAGTTAGTGCATTGATTGATACAGGATGTAAGGTGAATGTGGTGTACTATGAAGCATTTGTAAGAATGAAAGTAAGTGAAGTTAAGGATCGTGGATATCATTTGACTGGATTAGGTGAACAGGATGTGCCGATTGTTGCAAGGTTTAGAGAGAGTGTTTTGATTGCCGGTGTCCGGATGAATGAAGATGAATTTTGTGTTGTAGAAGGTGCAAACAAGAAGTATGACATGCTATTACGTTATAAGTTTTTGAAAGCGAATGGTATTGTGATTCACCCTGATTTAGAGATGATTGAATGTAAGAAGGATGGAAGTATGAAGTGTCAATGGTATGTGAATCCAGATGGAAGTGTGAGAGTGAACATCATGAAAGGTCTGGAGGTATATGCGATTGAGAGTGTGCCTGTCAAGCAGAATGAAACATTGAGTGTAAGGATTGGATGGAATTCGGATGTTGAGATAAATGAGAATGATGGGAATATTTATGTCTTGGATGGTAGTGCTGCGAACTATCGATTAAGGCGAGTGGTGCATGTGTTTGATGGTATAATTGATATGAAAGATCCGCGTGTCTGCATACAAGTTTGGCCTGATCTGCGAAGGAAGAGTCTTAGAGGAGTGCAAGTGGGAGATAAATTGGGTGTGTTAAATACAGTGGTGAATATGGAGAATGATATGCATGTGGTGAACGCAAATGTGTTTTCCGTGAGTGTAACGTCGAATGTTTGGAAGTATGAAGATTTGATTGAGCAAGTGAAATTGGAAGAAAAGTTGAGTGAATGTGAGAAGCAAAAAGTTTACAGGATGTTGTGGAATAGGAGAGGTGCTTTGAGTCAAGGGGATGAGGACTTTGGCAACGCTCGCTTGCCTGAGTTCAAAATAATTTTGAGTGACGATATGCCAATATATCAAAGGCCTCGTCATTTCCCTGCCCCTGTGGCTCAAGAGATTGAGGAACAGTGTGAGGAATTAGAGAGAATTGGCGTGATTGAGCCGAGTGTGAGTGCCTGGAATAGTCCGATTGTACCTGTACGAAAGCCAGATGGACGTTTGCGACTGTGTATTGACTATAGAAGAGTGAATGAACGAACGTTGAAAGACAAGTTTCCTATGAGTGTTGTGTCTGAATGTGTGTACAGTATGTATGGAATGAAAGTGTTTTCTAAGATGGATCTGGTACGTGGATACTACCAGATGCCTGTGGCTGAAGAGAGTAGACCTATTACGGCGTTCTCTACCTCAAAGCGCCATTATCAGTTTAGAAACCTGAGCTTTGGGTTGGCGAATGCCCCAGCTGCTTTTCAGCGTGCTATGAATGTAGAGTTGAGTGGTTTTCCGTGTAAGAATGTACGAGTGTTTTTGGATGATATTTTGGTGATGAGTGAGAACATGGAAGAACATATGACCTTGGTGAATGATGTTTTAAGAAAGTTGGAAGAGGTTGGTGTCAAAGTGAAGTTGTCTAAATGTGTATGGTTTGCTAGTGAAATTGAGTTTTTAGGACATAAGGTGAGTGCGGTTGGATTGCGTAAATCGGAGAAGTTCGTGGGAAAGGTTAGGAATTTTCCTAAGCCTACCACAGTGAGAGAGTTGCGTGGATTTCTTGGTTTAGTTGAGTTTGGAAGAAAGTTTATGAAAGATTGTTCAGGTGTAATGAAACCGTTGAGTGTATGGACTGGGAAAAAGAAGAGTACTGTGATTAAGTGGAATGACTCTATGAATGCAGCGTTTGAAAAGTTAAAAGCGGAAGTTGCAAAAGATGTGGAACTTGCGTATCCAGCATATGGAACGAATGCAGGAATGCTTGAAGTGTATACGGATGCAAGTGGTCATTCGATGGGTGGATGTTTGATGCAAGATCAAGTTGTGAATGGGGTTGAAAGAAAGCGAGTAATTGCGTATGTTTCCAAGGCATTTAGTGTGGCAGAGCGTGCATATTCAACGATTGAAAGAGAGCTGGCTGCGTTAAGATTCTGTCTCAAGTCGTTACGACCATTTCTGTATGGAGTACGGTTTGTAGTGAGAACAGATCACCAGCCACTAGTGTATTTGCAGCGTATGAGGTTAGTTGATAGTAGGCTTGCAAGGACGATAGAGGATTTGAGTGATTTTGATTTTGTGGTTGAGTATTTGCCAGGTGAAAGGAATGTGATTGCTGATTTGATGTCACGTTTGCCTTGTAGTTTGAATGAGAGTGAGGTTGTAAGCATAAATCCTGAGTATTTGCCAGCAGGTGTAGTTGTTGGAAGAAAATGTAAGGGTGGAGGTGATTCTATGTTCGAAAGTGTGTTGTATGGTTTACGAGACTTGGTGAAAGATGGATTGCTTGAAAAGGTGCCAGAAAGTGTGAATGCATTACGAAAGGTGGTTATGGAAGAAGCGTGTAAGAGACCAGAGCAATTGGGAATGGAAAATTCAAGTAGGTTAAGAAAAGAGTTGAGAAGTATGTGTATGCCAGGAGTGATGATGTTTCAGGAAGTGTTAGCGATAGTGAGTAAGCTGTTTGGTGTGAGAGTATATGTGCATTATGGTGTGGAGAAGCCAGTGATGTATCGTGGTAAAGGTGTAGACCGAGTGAATGGGTGTGAGTTGCATCTGCAATGTTTGAGTGGTGTGCATTATAATTGGCTGATTGAGAAGAAGAATTATGTAAGAAGAGAGATTGACTACGTTTGCGAAGGAATTGTTCCTGTTAGTGAAGATGAAGGTTTGGATGCTGCAGAAGTGTTTGTGGAACAGATCGAAGTGTTGAATATAATGTGTGAACATGGACTTGAAGAGAGAGTGCAAGTTACCTTGACTATGAATGGGAAGAGCTATTGTGGAATGATTGACACAGGTGCGCAAATTTCCTTGGTGAATGCAAAAGTTGTGCGTGATGTTGATAATATGAGTTGGAATGTTTCTAGAAAAGGTGTGACAGTTTCGATAAGTGGACTCGGAAGTGGACGTATTATGGCATGGGAGGAAGTGAGTTTGTCTGTAAGCATGGGGAAGTTGAATGATATATTGCATGAATTTGTTGTGCTAAGTGAGAATGAATTACCTTATTGTTTTCTGTTTGGGATTGATTTTCTGCGTAAGAATAGGATTTCAGTGGATGTATGTAATGAATGTTTAGTGAAAGATGGTGTAACAGTTGGGAAGTTGCAGAGTGAGCTTGTAGGCTCAACTGGATTTGTAGGAGTGGCAGGTGTCAATTTGAGTGAAGAGCTGTTGACTGCTGAAGATATAGAGAGCATGCAAGAGTCATGTCCGATGGTGCGTGAATTGAAAGATAGCGTGATGACCAGTGTTCCTGTGAATGAATGGAGTTGCATATTAAGAGAGTTTAGAAGGTTTGCTGGAAAGTTTGTAGTGTGCAAGGGTTTAGTGTATTTTGTTCAATGTATAGATGATGAGGATGTATATATTCCGGTGTTTTCCGTGTGTGGCACGATTGGAATGGTGAAGATTGTGCATGATAGGTTTGGACATATGGGTAAGAATAAATTGTGGGAATGTATGAAAGGATGTATATTTAGTCCCTTTTTGAGAAAGATTTGCGTGGACGTAGCGACTACGTGTGAAGTGTGCCAGAAGAGAAAGTATCAGAGAGTGTATGCCGCCCCACCTGTATTAAAGTTGAGTGTGAATGAACCCTTTGAAATGGTAGCGATCGATTGCGTGTCTTTTCCGAGGACTGCAAGAGGGTATGTAGGGATGATTGTGATGGTGGATCATAAGAGCAAATTTGCGTATGCTGCACCTGTGACAAATAAATCTTCATTGACTGTTGCTAGAGAAGTGAGTGAGAGAATGTTGCCCATGTGCATGTGTAAGCCTGTGCGAATGTTGAGTGACAATGGACCTGAGTTTGTGGGACGTGCTTTTGAGGAGATGTTGAGTGAATGGGGAATAGATCATGTGCGAACGACGCCGTATATGCCTAGTGCAAATGGTTTGGCTGAAAGGACGATAAGAACTTTGAGTGAGATGTTACGATTGATGGTGAAAGATGGGAAAGAATGGGATGAATGTTTGGGAAGAGTGCTTTGGGCGTATAACATGACAGTACATAAGGCGATTGGAATGTCACCATGTAAGTATTTGATGAACTTTGAACGAATGATTAGGCCACATATGGGACTTAGTGAGAAGGATCGTGAGTTGTGGAGAAAAGGGAATGAAAGGTTTGAAAGTTTTTCTGTGGGTGATAAAGTACTAAAGGAGATTGAGACAAAAGGTAGACTGAATGTGGATAAGTTGAAAGAGAAATTTGAAGGTCCATTTGTAGTAAGAAAGGTTTGGTCAAATGGGGTAAGTTATGTGATAGTTCGTGAAAGAGAGGATGGAAGTTTGGATGAACGTAGAGCGCATCAAGGTCAGTTGCGAAAGTGGCGTGAACCTCCTGAATATTTGGTGCAACATCCGGTGAATGAATATCTGTCTGAAAGAATGCAAGACTGTGAAATGGTGGATGATATAGCTAGTGCTTTAGAGGGGAAGCAGTTAGTGTTAGTTGAACATCGAAGGGGGAAGCGTAAGAGTAAACGGTTGAGAAAGGATGAATGGATGGAACAGTTTGGTGAGAGTGATGTGAGAGAGTTTTCTGGGTTTGTGCAAGATCGAGATGGAGTATATGATAGAACGTACAGTATTTGTAAGTTTCCGTTGAATGAGTCTGAGTCTATGCTAGAGAGTATAAATGGGATAAGTGCGAAATTGGAACAAGAGTCGATAAATGCTATGAAAGAATGGGAAGGTTTGATGGATGTAGTAGAGAGGTTAGTTGAGGATTTGAGTGGGATTGGTCAGGGAATGTCGGATGTGTGTGTGGATGAAGTACATAGAGAAGGGGCCATGGTCAGACATGAGGAGACATTACGACAGATGACAGAGACAGTTGATGGACCTGTGACTAGGAGGAGAGGCAGAGTGAAAGAGTATGACTGGGTGATGTCGAAAGCATTGTGAATGAATGAAGATGGGGATTGAGACATGGTGAGGTGAGGCGAATTTAGCTGGGAGGGATGTAGTAGTTTGGTTGTCCGCCTCCCCTCCCCTATGTCTAATCTCTTTCTTCTTTTGCAGAATGTGTGTGGGTGTGGATCGTGTGATCACCGTCTTTACTTTGTGTGGGGGGACTCGATGGATCTCTATCGTGCTCCCCCATTCATCTCCTGTTTTCGTTTTAGGCGGATTCTTTCAGCATATATTTTTAGTTAGAAAGTATAGGTAAAAGTTTGGAAGTCATTAGTTGTGACTGAAGAAGGAAGAACCGCCTGGACGGAGGATAGGTGAGTGAAGATTGTGTGAGAGTGGATATGGTTGAATGAGTTAGGAGTAAAGATGTTTGAGTGTGGCAGTGAATAGGTGACTGAATGTGCCTTCTCTTTTCCAGTTCCGTGGTACCGATTGTCGCCGACATCTGGCTTTTGGATACGGCTGAAGCCAATCTTGACTCGTGTGGCAGAAAAGGGACGCATTGATTGGGGCCTGAGCCCTCGCACTTTCCGCTCTGACTAGAGCCACCACTTCCTCATCCTTGAGTGCAAATCATTCGCCTTGGCTGAAGTGAACTTCCAGTCCCTTAAGAAAAGGGAACCTCTCTTCCCTCAAGAAAGCGGGCCCGCCTCCCTTTCCCTCCCCCTCCCCCCTCCCATACCGGTAATAGTGCTCCCAGAGCTGAAGAAAGTAGAACAGACTCACATGGTGGCACTGGGCAATCTGTTTGTGAAGCCCTAAACATTTCCTATTTGCGTGTGTGTGGCCAGGGTATAGTTGTAAGGCCCACTATATATCTATATATATATAAATATCTTTGGTTGTGGTTTAAGATAGATAATATTTTGGAAATTGGGTAATTTACATTTTTGTTTTTTGGGGTTGTGGTTAATTTCTTTTTTTGTGTGTAAATTAAATTTAGAAAATACTCTCTCTCCTCAATACCCTCTTCTTGAACCACCGAGCGGACCTTGTCAGGGCGGCGGGAATCTTTGGCCAGGGAATCGCGATCCCGCCGCTACACCCTCTCCCCCCCAGCCCCGATCCGGGACGGTTGGCTTGAGAAGAAGGTCAGCATCTACCCTGTGAAATTAGAGGCTGACCAGAGAAAGTTGTGGGCGAGGTTGTATGAAAAGCAAGGAAACAAGTGTTTTGAAGGAAGGAAGAGTGGCTAAGCTAGGGCCGGATGGAACGCTGGATCCCGTCAGCACGGCGGCCAGGATGGCAAATCGCCGCGTCCCTTACGAGGTCAATATAATCTAATAATGTGATCAGGTTGCGGTATTGTAGTTATAAAAACCCTCCTGTCCAACCAATTATTAACTAGTAAAGGATGTGTGGCAATTTCAATTAATATTATTTCCAAATCTTATAATGCCAGCTACTCTTTACAAAAGGAAGTAATATTTACAAAATTTAATAGTCGCTTTTTCGCAAAATTTACTTAAAACAAAGCAATATCTGGAAAGAGAAAAGAAAGTTGTGGGAGAGGTTGTAGAGGAAGTGAGGAAGTAGGGGAGAAATACAGGCTGTCTGAGAGAAGTAGAAGAGGCTAAGCTTGGGCCGGATGAGGCACTGAGTCCCATCAGTACAGTGGCCAGGAAGGCAAATCGCCACACTCCTTACAGGTTCCTGTTGTAACTTTGTTAATTATAAGTGAAGTGAAGGTCATGCGAGTGTCAAGTTCAATTCCCAGGAGAGTGGAAAGTTTTGGTTAAAGGTAGCACTTGCCCATTCAGTGTGATTGTTGGGTGGTTTTATTTTGTCATTTGTAGAAGTCTGGTATGAATAGTGTCACTGAAAATTTGAGTGTAAAAGCTTTCATTTAAATTCATGTAAGCCAGTGTTCTAGTATATTTAGATGAATTGTTGGGGTGTTATGGTTGCTATGTGATATTGTGATATCACTTGTGGGTTTTTTTTTGTGGATAATTTGAGATTGTGGTTGTGAAATAATGTGAGTGAATATGTTGGAAAAGTAATGTTAAGAGGTTGGCACCCTTGGGTAGTGTCATTTTTTGTTGATAAGAACTTTTTGGCAAGATGTCCAGGTACTCTGTTGATAGTGTTGCTTATATCAATTACTGCAAGGATTAAAACTGTCTAAATGTGCTGCATGAGGTAGGTTGGTTGTGAGAGTAATATTGGAGTGATCTTTTATAAATTTGTGCTGTGTTTGTGATAGGTATGTCTGGATAATTTTTTTTATGTATAAGTTTATCAAAGGTTTTGGATAAAGTGCACAGTCATGAGTTGGGTCAGTATGAGTTAAGTTGTGATGGGGATTGGCCAGGTTTCCAGATTTAAGGAATTATATTTTTGAGCCAGGATTGGTTGAAAATGTCTATGATGTCTGCAATTTCTATTTTCTAGGTGCTTTAGGCAAGTGTTTAATATTTTGTCTGGATCTGCAGCTTTGGAACTTTTGGCTAACTGAACATTGTCTGGGTCGAATGAGGGAGCTGCGCTTGATCTTTGGTTATGGATATGTTTTTTATGTCTCCATAGATTGTTTTGTCAATATGTAAGTAGAAAGCTAGGGTTGTAGTAGTGTTTCATAAGTATGTTGTTGTTTTGCTGAAGCAATTTTAGTGCTGCAAGTAATAACATATAACAATTAACATAATTCAAAGGGATGACAAATGCTACTTTGAGTTGATTTATAATGTTTGTGATTCCCATATATCACAAATAAAAACCTTATTTTGGGTTGATTTTAATTTAGAAAAACTGAAAGGTATCCAATCACAATGTTCAGCTAGTCTGTAAGTTACCCCAAATTTCTTGCTGATGTTATCCTTTTAGGACACAATATTAGTTTAGATCTTGAATATATTCTTTTAATATATTTATACATAGCTTCTAGCTAAAGCATATTATACACACCTTTAGGAAAACATTTCCAGAGACTAATAAGATTTAAAATAGTTACTTGGTTAATTCGCATAATCAATAATTTTATATTATATTTCTGTAAAAAAATACATATCATGAATATAATGCTATAAATACATAAATAAAACTAAAATGAAGCTATAGAAGTCTAAAGGTTTTCCTAGAAATTGCATATATAAAATATCATTTTTAGATCTAAAAAAAAAAGAAGAATAGGTTTAGTGATAGGCAAAATTCTAACTATTGATAATAATGCAGGTTGAACCACTTTAATCAACTAACTTGAGGACCTAGCCCTTGTCAAATTGCAGATATGCTATAACTTTAACACTAGAATGGGCAAAGAAAAAATTTATACTAGAATGGCTGAGATGTCATTTTCAATACTTATAATTTGTAGGTGGTAACTTGGTGGTAATTACACTAATATTGGGGCATAATATAATGAAACAACAGACTTATTTAATCCAATTAAAATAATTATTTTATTGCATTTATATTGATAGTAAATAATACATAAAAATAATAGGGTTGCTAAAGCAACTATTAAAATATTCTTAAATAATTTTATCTAATCAAAATATTTTGAAATTATATTGGTAGGAAATAATACTCTTGGGGGGTCAGCTTTAACATCAACACATGCATGGTCAGGAGTTATTATTGTGGGCGTATCAAGTGGGATGAACTTGGTACACTTGAGTGCTATAATTTCGAGAGGCATGAAATCTCGCTTGCTTCTTCCCATAAAGACCTGGGTATCCTAGTAGACACCAGCCTAAAATTCCACCAGCACATAAGAGCTACAGTTAATAAAGCTTCTGGCATTGCCTCCAACATTGTCAAATCCACCCTATGCAGGTCGCCTACTTTTATGACTACCAGCTTCATTAGCAACATCATGCCTCTCCTTGAATTTTCTAGCTGCATCTGGAATACTGGATATATTCAAGATCTCAAGCTCTTGGAATCAGTTCAGCGATGATGGACGAGACATGTTGAGGACATTCCCTATGCTGACCACTTTTTTACACTTAATCTCTACTCTGTTCAGGGCAGACTGTTGCAGGTGGATATAATTAAGTGTTGGAAAATCTTCCTCAGACTCTCCTGCATATCTCCCACTGACCTTTTATTGCAAACTGCTCAACCTAGCAACAGGGGGCACAGGTTCAAAGTAGATCATCAATTTTATGCAAATGAGCCCAGAAAGCACTTTTTCAATAATCGCTGCATCTCAACATGGAAGTCTCTCCAACTCTGTTGTTTCCAGTACTTCTCTTCCATCTTTCAAGTCTGGTCTTCATGATGCCCTGGGTCAAGCACTATATTCTTTTTATGATTAATCTTTAATTGATGAAATAAACTACCAAATTATAACCATACTGCAAAGGGTATATAACTTTATTGTATAGTGGAATAAAGTCCCATACAGTCGGCATACCTGCAGTTTCAGCTGCCCCTTATTCCCTCATTAATTACCCTACCAACTCTCAGGCTACGGAGCGGGGGGGGTTATCAAGGTAAGAAGCAAGTTTTAAAATGGGTCATTTAAGTATAGATAGCTATCAGGCAGTGCAATAATTTTTGCAAGCTACACTAAGAATTTTAGTTTTATCTTTGGTACATTTATCACAGGTTGGTTTTTCACAAATGTTACAGATGATGACAATTGCATCCAAACAATTCTCTTCAATATAGTTCCTTTGTTTTTGGGAGGATGTGCAGACACATTTTCCAGGACAGTACTATTGGTTGCTTCATCTGCAAATGTTTGGGCAAGTCTTCATTAAGTTGAAGAATGAACTTTTTGAGCTATATTGCTTCCTGCTGATTTCCTATATATATAATCCAAGCATTTAGAGCTGTAATATCCAAAAGGGCAGACCAAAAAGCAACTAGCCAATGTATCAACACATACTGTGTGCTGTATTGTCGCAACATTTGATCAACAGCATCTATACCAACTTTATTTTTTAAATAGGGGAGGGGGACTTCACCCCACCATACCTCCTCTTTAATGCTGGTGATTGTACCCCCACTATTTGTAATAAACTAGTATACACAATGGTAATTTAAGACTACGATAGTGCCATCATTTCTCAAGGTTTTAGTCTTCTAAAACCTTGAAGAAATGTTATTCAGCTCATCAAATTATATAGGAATAGCTATTTTTTATGTAGTTCTGAAGAAACTTATTTTCTCAATCATATCTGCCCTCACACACCTTTCAAATGAGAATATATTTAATACCCTCAATCTATCATCATATTCAAAGTGCTTCAGGGACGGTATTATTTTTGTTGCCTTCCTTTGTACTAACTCTAGTAGGTTGAAATCATGTCTAAAGTTATATAGATTCCGATTGTCGGAGACGGACGTGGAAGATTTCACTCCTGAGCTCTTGCTGTTATTTTACCTAATTTTGTGACTCTTGAATTTTGAAATATTTAACTCAGTTTTTCTGTGTAAATAAATAACTAACCAGCGTATCTAGTGTTGTTCAACATGGCGGGAGCTAAGGTAGGAGACAATGATTTGGATAAACCGAGGGACGTGTGTGGCCACTGTAATGTAAAGTGTACTACAAAAGGAAGGGGAAACGATGGTATATTATGTGATTACTGTGGCTTTTGGGTACATGCTAAATGTGATGGTATGTCTACTGAGTACTATAAAATGTTTATTAAGTTAGCAGAGGGAGTTAAGAACCTACAATACTTTTGTTCCCTCAACTATTGTAATGTAGTGTCTAAAGAAATTCTAAAGCAGTTAGGCCCTATTAGACAAAAAGTTGAAGAGAATTCACAGAGAATCTTAGTTCTTGAAGATAAAGTGAGAAAGAATTCAGAAGAGTTGAAAAACAAGGTTAAAGAGGAAATACAAAATACTGTCACTGAAACCATTGAGGATAAAGTAAGAAGTGTCTGCGAGACTGAGAAAGATAGGTCAGCCAGGGCAAAAATTATACTGCGAGCCAATGTACCTGAGTTGGAAGCCACAGTTGGTGAGCAAAGGAAAAAATATGATGAATGGGTTATATCAAGTTTGTTTACTGATACTCTGGGAATTGACTCAATCGATATCAATAGTAAAATTGTGTTAGTTGGTAGGCTAGGAAAAAAGGAGAGTCACAGGACAGCCAAAAGCCCAAGGCTAATCAAAGTAGTATTAGACCAGGAGAGTACTGCCCATAGGGTATTGAGAGCTGCCCCTAAACTGGGGGAATATGCTGAGAAAAAGATAAGAAATATTCAGATTTTCAGAGATATGAATCAGGAGGACAGAAACAGAAGGAAAATCCGTGTCAATAACATGAAACAAAAGAATGAAGATCACAAACAACAGTAAGTGGATTATTAGGGGTAACAAGGTAGTTAAAGTGAAAGTGAATCCAAATGCCTCTAAGAAGGAATTTTTAGACACCCACACCACCCTCAAATGTATGTATACTAACACAGATGGAGTTTTCAAATAAATCAAGTGGATGCAAGGGATGCGGTTGTGATTACACATGTAGGAGTGAATGATGTGAAGAAAGTGGGTGCATGTGAGTTATGTGAGAGGTACAAGAGGTTGATTGAAAAGGTGAAAGAAAGTAGAATGAAAGGTGTGCTTCCAAGAATGGATGTCTTGTGCGATTGGGCTGAATGATTATGTGAGGAGGATGTGTGAGATGGAAGGTGTCATGTTTGTAGATGTGTGGGATAGGTTTGTTGGAATGAAAGAAATGTATGCGATGGATGGACTGCATTTGAGTAGGAGGGGAGTAGATGTGTTGTGGGAGGAGTATGATCGTGTTATTAGGTCTTTGCGGGCAAGAAGCTAGATACTAATAGTGGTCAGGGAATTATGAGAAGAAATTATAGTACTGAAAGTAGAATGGACTTGGCAGATAACAGAAATAGGTTCCAATGGGATAGAAGTGAGGTCATTCAGGTTTCAAGAGGTGCTTCAGGGATACCCCCTATCCCTGAAGCACCTCTTGAAACCTGAATGACCTCACTTCTATCCCATTGGAACCTATTTCTGTATCATTTATTGATGAGGTAACACAGAAAATGGGTACTGAATTTAATGAACCTTGTAACCATAACAACATATTGCTAAAATCTGAGTGTGTGGATTTGGCCACTGATGTTTATAATATTGTAATTAAAAGTGAATTTGAAGAACAATGTCCTCAACTGGAAAAGGTCATTACAGTCAAGGACAAATCTCCATGGTTTAACAGTGAGATCTTACAACTGAAAAGGGAGAAAAGACGTAAAGAATGTAAATGGCGGAGGTTGAAGACTGCCAACACATGGGAGGAATTTAAAAATGTTAGAAATAAATATAACTACATGATAAGGAAGAGGAAAATAGAATATTATAACTTGAAAATTAATGAGGCTGGATCAGATACAGCAAAGTTATATAAGTTTTTGAATAGTTTATCTGGTAATGTAAGAAGGAAGAAACTCCCTGATGGTTTTAGTGACTGAATTAGCTGAGGCCTTTTTATTGTTCTTTAGAGATAAAATGTTACATATAATCAGTGGATTTAATGATACACGTTCTGTAGCTGTGGTTGTACCTGTTACTGAATTTAGACTATTGAGTTTTCAAACTGTGAATAAGGATGCTCTTGTTCGAACAATAAAAAGATCAAAGAAAACATTCTGTGCCATTGAACCAATGCCAATGTCAGAATTGAGTGTGGCAGAAAACTTTTCACATCTTATAGATGTTTTGATGATATTGGTGAATACTAGTATATTTACATGTTCTTTTCCTAAATCTGAGAAATCTGCCATTGTAAAACCTATACTAAAGGGGTCATTGGATTGTCAGAGTTTGAGCTCATATAGACCAGTTTCTAATTTGTCTTATTTATCTAAATTATTAGAATATGTGATTCTTGAACAATTGACTGATTACTTGGAACAGATCCATGCTTTTCCTGACTGTCAATCAGCTTACAGGCAGTTGTATTCCACTGAAACTACTTTATGTTCTGTTATAAATGATGTATTGGAAATAATAGGTGAGGGTAAATGTGGGATATTAGTCTTGCTTGATCTCAGTGCTGCCTTTGACACTGTTGTACATGAGTTACTTTTAAATGACTTGAGATATATTGGTATTGAAGACAGGGCACTTCAATATTTAGATAGCTACATCAAAGATAGGACATACAGTGTACAAATTGTTAATTCATTTTCATCAACGCAAGCCTTGACATGAGGTGTCCCTCAGGAAAGTGTATTGGGCCCCATTTTCTTTTGTATTTATACCATTGGTTTATCAGCAGTTTTAGAAAGACATGGAATTAAATTTAAATTATATGCTGATGACACCCAGTTTTATTTCTCAATCTCTGACATTGAAAGTACTGTTCAGGATCTTGATGATGTTTTACTAAGTATTAAAAATTGGATGGATTTCAAACAATTAAAGCTTAATTCTGATAAAACTGAATATATGTTAATTGGCAGCAAAGATAAGCTAAGAATTCTGGGCAACATTGTATTGAATTTAAATAACAATCCTGTTAATTTTGTTGATAAGGTTCGTGATTTAGGTGTCATATGTGACTGTCATATGTCTCTCAATGCTCAAATCAATAATGTTGTAAAAATTGCTGGCTACCACTTGAAGAACATTGCATTTGTTAAAAAATATTTAAATGAGTGTTCTGTTTTAAAACTTGTAATCAATTGTGTAATTAGTAGAGTTGATTATTGTAATTCAATTTATTGTCATTTACCTAGGTCACAACTGAAAAAATTACAACTAATTCTGAATAGAAGTGCAAGGCTTATTAAGGATATACCAAGAAGAGACAGGATTACCCCTGTATTAATTGACTTACACTGGCTGCCTATCAAGGCTAGAATTATTTTCAAAATTTGTGTCTAACACATCAAGTATTGCACACTGGTTCACAATTATATCTGAGAAGCTTAATACATGTTATTCAACCAACGGAAGACACCATCAACACCCGTAGAGCTGCTACCGGAGTAACCCTTTTTGAGCCAAGATTTTTAACAGGTGCTGGCTTTCGCACCTTCAAATGTGCTGCTCCAAGATTTTACAACCATCTTTCCCTGAACATCAGACAAATTGAAGATATCAAGAACTTTAAAAGAAAATTGAAAGCACATTTGTTCTCTGAGTGTTATGATTTAAGTGATAAGACTATTTGTGAATCATATGCTCTTTGAAAAAGAAAACTATATGTCAATGGTCCTGCAGAGCGCCATTTCGGTGGAGTGGGACCTGTTAAATAACAACAACAATAATAATAATATATATTAAATATGTTCTCATTCAAAAGGAGGTGTGTGAGCAATTTAAAAAATTTTCTGGGATAGATAAATTGGATGTAAGCAAGTTTTTTTGAGTTAGATGATGGAAATCAGACTAGAGGTCACCACTTGGAAATTAAAAAGCAAGGGTGTAGGTTGGATTTAAGAAAATATTTTTTCACCAATAGTGGTAGACTTCTGGAACAAATTGCCGTGGAGGGTAGTAGGTAGTCCAAACTTAAATGTATTTAAGAGTAGGTTGGATGAGTTTATGGGGAGGGAGGGTTGTGATGGTTCCTAAGTTTTGTATATATTAATATTGTTTGTATATATCTATAGCTGCATGATTTAGTTCTTGGCAAGCCTTGATTGGTGATACCCTTGTTGCTGCTGCTCCGCCAGCATTCAATGCACGTTGTGATGTCGCAGAAGGCCGCCGGCTGGACTTTACCTTCAACGACAAGTGAGTTGCGTTCCGCTCTCGCTTCATACGCGGACACCGCCCATGGTCCGGACGATGTCCCGTACGCCATGCTTCGACACCTGGGTGAGTGAGGCATGGCCTTTCTCTTAGATTTGTTCAACAGGATCTGGGTGGAAGGTCTTCTCCCAGACTCCTGGCGAATCGCTACTGTGCTCTCCTTTCGCAAACCGGGGAGAGATCACTCTACTCCGACCGGTTTCCGCCCAATCTCTCTAACCTCTTGCGTGTGCAAGTTGATGGAGAAATTGGTAAATGTTAGATTAGCCTATTTCCTGGACAGCAGAGGCCATCTGTCTTCCGCACAATGCGGCTTCCGCATTTCCACTCCATGTCGGATGCTCTGCTCCGACTGGAGCAGAGACTCTCCACACGATGGGGGCGAGAGGACGCATACCAATGTTTATATCTGAATTTTTGCGAGATCGTTGATTCCGCGTATGGGTGGGGGGAGCCCTCTCCGGCCCAAAGGAGCAGGAAGAGGGTGTCCCACAGGGAAGTGTCCTCAGTGTCACACTCTTTGCCCTGAGCATCAATGGCATCACCTCAGTGCTGCCGGAGGATGTTCTGGCAATGCTCTACGTGGACAACCTTTCGATCTCTTTTGGCACGGCCCAGATGCCAACTCTGGAGCGTCCTTGGTCTTGTATTGGACTGACGCCTCACCCGGGAGGCTCATATTTGCAGCCTTAGGGTCTCTTGTACCCGTGACATGGACATTCTCCGTTCCGTGATGTTCAGCGCCTGGGGCGCTGATAGGGCTACTGCCCTACTTTTTTATCGATCCTTTGTTCGTTTGAAGCTCTACTACGGATGCGAGTTTTATGCATCTGCAGCCGAGCATTTATTGCGGAAGGTGGATTCGATCCACCACACCGGCCTTCGCCTTGCGACCGGTGCCTTCCGCACTTTCCCCATTGAGAGCCTGTTGGTCAATGCTGGGGAGATGCCCCTCACTCTGCGCTGCATGCAGTGCATCACTCGCCTGTACGCGTGAGCCTGGCGCCTCCCTCAGTCGCCAACAGCTCTCACTGCATCCGCAGCTGATCTAGATGGTGTCTATGCTGCCGAGAGACGCCAGTCATACCCTAAGCCCTTAGGTTTAGGGCCAGGAAACTCCTTCGAGGTAGATATAGCTCTTGGACCGGTGGCGCCCCTGGTTCTGCCCAGGACGCCACCCTGGAGGGTACCACATTTGGCTATTTGTCGCCACGCCTCTGCTCCCAAAGCTTGTACTGCGCCGGGAGTATTGCGTTCGACCTTTTTGGAGCACACATCGTATCATGCTGGAACCGTGCCAGTGTATACAGATGGCTTCAAGTCCCAAGCGGGGGTCGGCTTCCACGCCATATCCCCTCTGTTTGAAGTCAGCGGGGCTCTATCAGGCGCTGCGTCTGTCTTCACGGCCGAGCTGGTGGCAATACACCACTCGGTACGGGAGATTACGCGACTCACAAAGTGCCCTGAGTGCTGTTGGGGCATTGGAATCTCCGGATCCCCTGGTTCACGAAATCTGTGATGCCACGGTTTTGGCGAGCCGGGTGGATGTCGAGATTATCTTCTGCTGGGTTCCTGGACATGTAGGAATTGCGGGGAATGAGCGCGCCGATGAGGGCGCCAAAGAGTCCGCGAGGACTCTGCGACCGGACCAGCGTTTCACTCTTCCTCACACCGACTACATGGAAATATCCCCCAATGCTGCGGCAGCTTCAGGTTGCTTTCTGTCATCTCCGAATCAGACACACTTGTGTGACGCATCGCTATTTGATGGAGCGCTCACCTGTGCCCTATTGCAATGACTGCATCATGCCCCAGACTGTTCGGCACTTTCTTGTTGAATGTCCCAGTCTGGGTGATCTTCGTGCACGATACCTGTCACGGTACCGGGATAAGCGGGGTCGCTACCGCCTGTCCCTTGTACTCGAGATGAGTGCGTGCACATTGACTTGTGGACTTGTTGACTCTTTGGGGGAGGGCGGGCTTCTCCTCTTTATTTAAGGTTCTTTTTTTTGTTATTGTTTTGTTTGTATTGCACTCTCCTGCACCGGGGGGAGGGAGACCTCCCCCCGCTGCCGGAAATTGCTTCCTGATTGTTAAGTTTTTCCAATTTATATCATTGTTAAGTTTTCATATTTTTATTTTAAAGTAGCGTAGTTCTAGGCTGTCGTGTTTTTTGGTAATTTATGCCCAAGTGGGCAATTGCCAGATGGGCTCTATAGAATTAAAAAAAAAAAAAATCACACCTCCTTTTGAACGAGAACATATTTAATACCCTCAGTCTATCGATATATTCAAGGTGCCTCAGGAAAGGAATAATCTTTGTTGCCCTCCGTTGCACTGACTCGAAAAGGTTAATATCATGTCTAAAATGTGGGGACCATGCATGTATACAGTACTCTAGATGTGGCCTAACATAAGAGTTATAGAGTTTAAGAATAACCTCCTTACTTTTGTAACTGACATTTCTCTTAATGAAACCAAGCACTCTATTTGCCCTATTTCTTGCTTCAATACACTGCTTAGAAAACCTTAATGACTTATCTATTACTACTCCTAGATCTTTCTCCTCCTCTACTGAGCTCAGCCAATGCCCATCCATTTCATAGTTAAATTCTCTTATCTTTTCCCATGTTAATAACTTAGCACTTATCAAGGTTGAAAGTCATTTGCCACTTATGTGCCCAGGTGAACAATTTATTTAAATCCACCTGCACTTTAAAATTATGATTAATATCTTTAACTATAGCTGCTAATTTGGTATCATCCGTAAAAAATTGACACTTTATTATTAACTGCCTCCCCAAGATCGTTTATATAGATGACAAATAATAATGGACTGGGAACTGATCTCTGAGGAACCCCACTGATAACATCCCTCCACTCTGACTTTACACCATTTAGCACTACCCTTTGCTTCCTGTCTTTCAGCCACTCAGCTATCCAATTTGAAACACCCCCCACATATCCCAATCCTTTTTAATTTATGAACTAGTCTCCCATGTTGCACCTTATCAAATGCTTTACTAATTGATTTGTTATGAACTCCAGAAAGTCTAGTAAATTAGTCAAACATGATCTACCTGATCTAAACCCATGCTGAGCATCGCTGATTAACCCCACCCTCTCTAGATGTTGGCAAATCCCTTTTTTAACTATTTTCTCAAGAATTTTACAGACTACAGGAGTTAGGCTAACTGGTCTAAAGTTATTTGGATCCTCTTTACTACCATTCTTGAAAATGAGGACTACATTCGCTCTCTTCCAATCATTGGGTATTTCTCCATTTCCAGTGACCTAGTATACAACTTCTCCAGAGCTATTGAGATACTTTCTACCCCTTCTTTAAGTATCCTAGAATGAATATTATCAGGGCCAGAGGCCTTGGTAGCATCTAATTCACCTATTAGTCCTTTTATCGTCCTCCAATCTACACTAATGGTAGTAAACACCTCTTTCCCTGACCCATGAGTGCTATACATAAGACTATTTAGTTTCTCATTTGTAAATACTGATGCAAAATCCACATTTATGACCAACTATTTCCTCATCAGTTTCTCTCGCAACCCCTTCATATTTGATAGGTCCTATTTTAACTCTGCAAGACTTGTTATTAATTTTATAGTAACTAAAAAACTTTCTAGGATCTTTGTTGCTATCCTGAGCTAATGTAATTTCTGACACCCCTTTTGTTCTTCTTTATAATCTTATTTAACTCATTCCTAGCCATTCTATAATCACTTAAATTTTGAATATTATTTTCTACCTGAAATTTTATATGTTCCCTTTTCTTCTCTGAAATTTTTCTAGCTATCTCCTGATTCCACCATAATGGTTTCCTACTTTTGTTCCTAATAGCCTTCATTGGGATACATTGCTCTTGGACTACATTTATTATATGCTTGAAAGTATCCCACATCCCATAAGCATTTTTACCTCTGAATTCAACATCCCAGTCTACCAAATTTAGCAAGCTTCGAAGTTTTACATAATCTTGAACTAAATGATCACTGTAAAAAGTACTAAATCTAATATATTGTACCCCCTTGTTGGCTCATTAACAAATTGATTCAAAAAATTATCCTCAAAGCATTCTATGAACCTGCCACTTGTTCTATCCCTACCTATCATATTTTCCCAGTCCACAGAGTTTAAGTTGAAGTCCCCAATAATAACTGCATCTGTTTCACATCCCTTACTTACTTCCCTTATCATTAGTTCATCCATATCATCAGTCTGTCCAGGTGGTCTGTAAAAAGCTCCCAAATGCACCATTCTATTTTTACTGAACCTAATATCTATCCAAAGTGACTCAACTCCATCCTGCTTTATTGAAGTATTTAAACTTGAAACAATGTTTTTTATATAGATAATTATTCCTCCATCAATCCTACCTGTCCTTTGACTAATGTACATATTATATCCCTGTAAATCAAATTCACTTATGGTGTCACTAAACTCTTATTTCATTAATCCATGATTCAGTAACACATAATATATCTATATCCTCATCCCTAATATAACTAAATAGCTCATTCCTCTTGTTTCTAAGACTACGAGCATTTGTATAGAAACACCTATCCCTGAAGCACCTCTTCCAACCTGAATGACCTCACCTCTATAACCTTGGAACCAATTTCTGTTATTTGCCAAGTCCATTCTACTTTACATAAGAACATAAGAACATAAGAAAAGAAGGAGACTGCAAAAGACCATTCATGGCCTACACTTGGCAGCTCCTGTTCCATTCAGTACTATAGTACATTATAGTACTTTTAGTACTATAATGTCCTCTCATAATTCCCTGACCACTATTCATATCTAGTTTCCCGCCCGCAAAGACCTAATAACACAATCATACTCCTCCCACAACACATCTACCCCCTTCCTACTCAAATGCAGTCCATCCATCGCATACATTTCTTTCATACCAACAAACCTATCCCACACATCCACAAACATGACACCTTCCATCTCACACATCCTCCTCACATAATCATTTAGCCCAATCGCACGAGACATCCATTCTTGGAAGCACACCTGTCACAACACCTTTCATTCTACTTTCTTTCACCTTTTCAATCAACCTCTTGTACCTCTCACGTAACTCACATGCACCCACTTTCTTCACATCATTCACTCCTACATGTGTAATCACAACCGCATCCCTTGCACAGCCAGATCTCTCACTCCAGCAGCCAGCAAACACACCCTCAAACCATTCAATCTACTTGCATTCAACTTCCTATCTAAATATCTAACTTGCGAATCACCCATCACAAGCACTTCAGTTAGACTCCTATTCCTAACCTCCACAGACCTAACTCCATCCCCACTCCTATTCTCATTCAAACTACCAGTCACTCTACCTCCACCCCTACCCCCATCAGTCATATCACTTCCAGTTACTTCCTCTCTTGGGGCACTGAATCTATTAGTCAAGCTAATAAGTTTGGGTGACTTAAAAGAGAGGCCGTTTGACTCAGATGACCTATGATGGGCCCTTGTGGCTTTTGTCATCTGTTATATTATATTGTGGGGGACTTTGATTTTGTCTTCCCCTGGCGATGGGGCTTTTTGTTTTTGATCCGCTTGTGTGGCTGGTTTAAATTGTATATTGTGGGCGCGTGATCTGACACAATTAGGTTAGGTTTTTCTGCCAATAAAAAGCTGTTGGGGGGAGGGAACTCAGTAAATTCAAAGGGATTGCTTGTCGGGGAGATATCACTGCAGGGACACACCCTACGATGATCCTGAGTTTCAATCAATTGGGGTGGGTCTGGGTGGCGCAGCCCCCCAGTATATACTCATATACAAAAAGATATAACTCTGTGATTGTTCATATCTGACGCTACCGTCTGACATCATAAGAGATATATTGTAGCCCAAATTTGTAGCCAACTAACAGCGCCATCTACCGTGCGCCCTGAATCTGAATTGTTACCATTCTATAATAGCTAAAGAATTTTCCTGGATCTTTATTATTATTTTGGGCTAAATTAATTTCTGCAGCCCTTTTGCTCTTCTTAATAATCTTATTTAGCTCATTTCGGGTCGACCTATAATGATTTAAATTGTCCAAAGTACTTTCTTTCTGTAATCTCTGCTATGCCCTTTTCTTCTCAGAAATTTTCCTAGCTATCTCGTGATTCCACCACAATGGCTTCCTATATTTCTTCCTAATAGCCTTCATTGGAATACATTGCTCCTGGACTATGTTTAGTATAGTCTTAAAAGTGTCCCACATCTCATAGTTATTCTTGGTGAGTAATTTAAATTCTGTGAACTGGTAAAATGTGATACGAAGTTGTAAGTTTATAGAATGCTTTGAGGATAATTTTATTACTCAATTTGTTAATAAGTCAACAAGGGTGCCAATATTTTTTTTTTTTTTTTTTTTTTTTTTTTTTAGATCTGTTTCTTTCAAATGATGATCAATTGGTTCAGGAATTGACTGTTGGGAAGCATTGGGAAATAGTGCTCATTAGATGGTTCATTTTAACTTGAGAATAGTGAAAGGTAGAACATCAAAAAACTCCCAATTTTTATAGGGAAGATTAAGATAAATTATGGGTAACACTTCAGATTCGGGGCGCACAGTAGATGGCGCTGTTAGTCGGCTACAATTTTGGGCTACAGCATATCTCTTATGATGTCAGATGTGAACAATATCGGCGTAATATTTTTTTTTGTATATGAGTATATCCCCCCAGACCCCCAATTGATTGAAACTCAGGATCATCGCAGGGTGGTTTTCCTGCAGTGATATCTCCCCCACGAGCAGTCCCCTTGAATTTACTGGGGGGGGGTTTTCTCCCCAACAGCTTTTTACTGGCAGAAAAACCTAACCTAATAACAAACAATTTTTTATAGGTTTCTTGATTAGTTTATGCGCCTCTAGATAATCGAAAAGTTTTTCGCGATTATACAAAGTAAAGTCGAATTCGAATAACAAAGAAGGACATGGATAGCACGAAAACACAACAACGAAAGAAAAACATTTGCAAAACGGGTCCTATTTATAAGCTACGATGTTGCCAGTAAGAAGCTGTTATCGTTCGCAGTAAACAAAAAATACGAAAACAAAACAAAAAACAATAAAAGACATCAAGAAACCTTACCTAACTTAGAAAAAAACTATAAACGAGCAGAGGCGCAGATATTTAGTAAATAATAGACTAAAAGTTACAAATCCCCAAAACAACAAAAAAATATAACCGCAGTTAATAATAAAGTGTCAATTTTTGCGGATGATACCAAATTAGCAGCTGTAGTTAAAGATATTGATGATAATTTTAAAGTGCAGGGGGATTTAAATAAATTGTTATCCTGGGCACATAAGTGGCAAATGACTTTCAACCTTGATAAGTGCAAAGTTATTAACATGGGAAAAGATAAGAGAATTTAACTATGAAATGGATGGGCATTGGCTGAGCTCAGTCGAGGATGAGAAAGATCTAGTAGTAATAGATTAAGGTTTTCTAAGCAGTGTATTGAAGCAAGAAATAGGGCAAATAGAGTGCTGGGTTTTATTAAGAGAAATGTCAGTTACAAAAGTAAGGAGGTTATTCTTAAACTCTATAACTCTTTATGTTAGGCCACATCTAGAGTACTGTATACAGGCATGGTCCCCACATTTTAGACACGATATTAACCTTCTCAAGTCAGTGCAACGGAGGGCAACAAAGATTATTCCTTTCCTGAGGCACCTTGAATATATAGATAGACTGAGGGTATTAAATATGTTCTCGTTCGAAAGGAGGTGTGTGAGACGGGATAACATAACATAACATAACATAATTTCACGGAGGACAAAAGCCACAAGGGCCTATCAAAGGTCATCCGCCTCCATCAAAACCCAACCACAAAAAGTACCATCACCAGGGGAAGACAAAATTAAAGTCTCTCACAATATAATATAACAGATGACAAAAGCCACAAGGGCTTATCATAGGTCATCCAAGTCAAACGGCCTCTTTTTTAAGGCACCCAAACTCCCAGGAAAACTACATCCAGAGGATTGCATCCAGAAACAAGGGTATCACCAATCAAGGCTTGTCATCTGGCCCTGACAACATTCATTCTAGGTTACTCAAAAAAGGTGTAGAGAGTATTGCAGTAGCTCTTGAGAAGACATACTAGATCACTAGAGTTTGGAGAAATAACTAATGATTGGAAGGTAAATATGTAGATTATCGGCTCGAGCGATGGGACGTAATATTTGGTCCGTGTTCCAAAATGTTTCACGTTTTTGGAGTACATTTAAGTTGATGGCTCGTGTGGGGGTAAACACAATGGGTTGACTACACTACGATGATCCTGAGTTTCATCAAATTGGAGGGGGGTATGGGGGGCTGTGCCCCCCAGTATATAATCCTAATTGTTTATACAATAATAATTCAAAAAGGCCTAAACGTGCATGAATATTCCGGCACGAGTGAACGATAATATTTACACACAAATTTTTTTACCTGCTTAATTTCTATCATTTGTAAAATTCTTGAGAAGATAGCTAAGAAGGGGATTTCTGACAATCTAGGGTGTGGTTAGGAGGTTGAGTGGGGAATGTAAGAGGTTGAATGATTTGGTGTTTGAGGTGAGAAGAGATGCAAGTGTGCGATTGAAGGGTGAGATTAGTGCTAAGAGGATGGAAGAAAGGGCTAGGACTGGGAACAGTGTGGAAGTTGTGAGTAATGATGAATGGTGGGTGAAAATGGATAGGATAGATAAGTTAGGACAGATTAGGTGTTTGAAAAGGAAGGACATAGAACCTGTTAGGTTGACTAAAATATTCAATGTCCTGAGAGAGGAAGAGTGTGAAAGTGATTTGCCTGGTGTGATTGTGGATGAAAGCAGGATGGGTGGTAGTGTGACTGAGACCAGGAGGGAGGGTAATGTTAGGCCAAGACAGAATAGGAGAATGACTGAGGTGCTAGTGATGGGTGACTCAGATTAGGTAGGTATTTAGATAGGAAGTTGAGTGATAGCAAGTGGAAGGGAATGGGAGTTTGTCTGCCGGGTGCTGGTGTAAGTGATGTTTGTGAGAGGTATGATAGGCTGGCTTCTGGGTGTGAGAGGGATGCAGTTGTGATTACGCATGTGGGAGTGAATGATGTAAAGAAGGTGGGTACATGTGAGTTACGTGAGCAGTATAAAAGGTTAGTTGAAAGGATGAGTAAAAGCAGGGTAAAAGGTGTTGTTTCTGGTGTGCTTCCAAGATTGGATGTGGGGGTAGAATGGTTGTCGCATGCAATTGGTTTGAATGAATTTGTGAAAGGACTGTGTGAGGAGTTATGATTGGTGTTTGTGGATGTCTGGGGTGGGTTTTACGGGAATAGGAGGTTGTATGCGATGGATGGACTCCATCTTAGTCGGGCAGGTGTTGAGGTTCTATGGGGGGAGCTGGATAGTGTGATTAGGTCCTTACAGGTGGGAAACTAGAAACTCTTAGAGGTAAGGGAATAACAGGAATAGAGGGCAGGTGTAGGAAATGGAAGGGATGCAGAGATAGAAGAATAGCTAGGGGGGAGGGCATACTGATGCATTATAGGGGAACTAATGCACAAGTGAATGAGCAGATAACTAGGAATAAAAAAGCACAATGCAATGAAGATGGGAATAATAAAAAACCTTAAAAATATACTACACAAATGGTCGGAGTATAAGGAATAAGATAGATCTCTTAAGAGCGTTAGCGAGTGAAGAGAATTTTGATATAATTGCGATAACAGAGTCATGGCTTGATTTGGCAGGTAATCACTTTAAACCTGAGGTTGAGATTGAAGGCTTTAACATGTTCCATACAGATAGGAATAGGAAGAGACGAGGAGGGGTTATTATTTATATTAAAGATAATCTCCAGTGTTGTGAAAACAGTAAAATTAAATTAGATGATAACACAGTCATTATGGCTAAATGTAAAGGAAGGTAAAAACAAGCTTGTCATAGGATTATTATACAGACCACCAAATGTTAGTAAGGAAGCTTCAAATCTTCTGTGGCAGGAGATAGAACGGGCATGTAGAAGTAAGCATGTGTGTATAATGGGCGATTTTAATTACAGAAATATAGACTGGGAAGCTCTTGTGGGTGATCAGGAGGCTGAGGAATTTTTGAATGTTGTCCAAGATAATTTTCTGAGGCAGATTATTAACGAACCCACTAGAGGTAATAATATACTGGATTTAGTTCTGACAAATAGGGAAGAAGTTATTAAGGATACTGAGAATGGAGGAAATTTGGGTAATAGTCACCATTGTGAAATTAGATTCAAGATGAAATGGAATGGTATTGATAGTAGCATGAACAATGTTAAAATTCCTGACTTTAGAAGAGCAAATTATAATGGGCTAAGGACTTACCTGGAGGCAGTTATACAGAAACCAGGCAATGAAATCAAATCAGGAATAGAGTCAATGATATCAGTTAGTGGAGACAATAATCACCAGGAGGAAGAGATTACAATTGAAGAGGAGTATGAAAGAATAATTGAGCAATTAATTATAGGTCAGATGATTAACATTCCATATAAGGAGATTAGGACTAAAAATAATGACCCAAAACGGATGACAGATAAAATTAAACATTATATTGGCATTAAAAGGGGCATTTATAGGAAAATAAAAAATGGAGAGGATCACTTAAGGCACAGATATAATGAACTAGCAAGAGATGTTAAAAAGTTAATTAGAGTAGCAAGGAGAAATTATGAAATTAAAGTGGCAAATAGGGAGATTCTAAAAGTTTTTATCAATTATACAAAACTAAGGTTAGAGATAAAATAGGCCCACTTATAGATTCCAATGGAGAATTAGTGAGTGATAGGGACTCAATGGCTGGAATGCTAAATGACTTTTTTCTCTCAGTTTTTACACAGGAGGATACTCTAAATATACCCGAGGTGTCAATGATCTTTTGGGGTAATGATGAAGAGAAATTAAAGGATATCTTGATCACAAAGGAGATAGTGACAAAGGAAATTGATAAAATCAAAAGTAGTAAAGCACCCGGTCCTGATGAGGTCTTTCCTAGAATTTTGAAAGAATGTAAGGATGTGTTAAGTGTGCAACTAGCATGCATCTTTAAAAAATCATTGGAGAGTGGCATGGAAGAAAGCCAATGTGATACCTATATTTAAGAAAGGGGATTAAACAAATATGTCTAATTACAGACCAGTAAGTTTGACATCAGTGGTAGGGAAAATGATTCAATCTATTATAGCAAAGAATATTAGAGATCACTTGGATAAGAATAAGTTGATAAAAGAATCACAGCATGGCTTTAGTAAGGGTAAATCCTGTCTGACTAATCTGCTGTCTTTTTATAGTAAGGTGTATGAAGCAGCAGATAATGATGAAAACTATGATATTTTATACTTGGACTTTAGTAAGGCTTTTAATTGAGTGCCACACTTACGGCTTCTGAGCAAAGTTAAAGCACACAGGATCGATGGCAGTATATTTAGGTGGATTCAGTCATGGCTTGGTGACAGACAGCAAAGAGTTAGTATAGATGGAGTTAAATCTGATTGGTGGTGTGTTAGCAGTGGAGTTCTGCAAGGATCTGTTTTTGGGTCCCTTGCTATTCTTAATTTATATTAATGATCTTGTAGATATGAAACAGTTGGAAATCGATCTAAAAAAAAAAACTGGAACCATTGCAAAATGAACCAAACTGGATCTATTTCAGGTTGCTCAATGAAAGACACAATCAGACAAGACACAAATGCAAAAAAACAATATGCTCAAAGTATAGCACAGAAAAAGACTGGACTATACCCAGAAAAACACTTAAATCGTATAGACCAAATACTGTAAACCCAAACAATTTAATAAATATAACAAACAAATTCTATTACTTGGAAGATGAGTTAGATGATGGATTGAAGGCAAACGATGAAACCAGAACTGAAGAACTTAATTCGGAGCTGAAGCAGGTGATAAAAGAAAAAGAGGGGGTCAAAACCATGATAATAAACAAATAAGTGCTCACTTCTACAACAGTAATGATAAAGCTATGACTGATAAAACAAGTGCCAATAAGGCCAGTCAATATGTAAATATTATAGGTGACTCTCAAGTGAGAGACCTATCAAACTATTTATCAAAGAAAAGTATAGTCTACTGCTATCCTGGAGCAACAGTGGAGAGGATAGATAATAATATAAGGAAAGTGCAAATAAATGAAAATGACCATATTATTGTCCATGTGGGAGGGAATGATATAGACCGATCTCCTTCAAAGGAAATAATAAACAAGTATGAATCTCTTTTGCATTATTTAAGAATGAAAAGATTATGCAAGAATACTCGTATTTCAGTGACTGGAATCATACCCAGAATGAAGAAAAGAGGATACTGGTACTCCAAAGCTCTTGAGATAAATGAGTGGCTCCAGGAGGAATGTAGTAAGATTAATGTTAACTTCATCAACTTGTGGGATTCATTCTATGATAAAGAATGGCTATTCTACTCTGATGGTGTACATTTGAATGCAAATGGTAAAAAGCTTTTAGCAAAAAGTCTAATATATATGATAAATAGAAACTGACTATACACTATAGCCAGAGACATATCTGAAAAAAGGTCTAAGCACTCACCAATTCTCGAGATAAATGGTAAGAAGAAAGTTGAGAATATAACTATGAAAACAAAAAATGTTAATAAAATAAAAATGAATAAAGAAATCTTTTCAATAAACTTGATAAATATACAAGGACTTACTAAGAATAAAGCTAATAGGATATTGGGATTCATTAGGAGGAGTGTAAGCAATAAGAGTGCTGAAGTCATTCTAAAACTGTATCTGGCGCTAGTTAGGCCTCATCTAGACTATGCAGTACAATTTTGGTCACCATATTATAGGAAGGATATTGATTTGCTTGAGTCTGTGCAGAGAAGGATGACAAAGATGATTGGTGGGCTAAGGAACTTACCTTATGGTGAAAGGCTCAGAAAACTAAATCTACATACATTGGAAAGGAGAAGAGTCAGAGGGGAATTGATTGAGGTCTTCAAATGGGTAAAAGGATATAATAAAGGGGATCTGGGTAAGGTTCTTATACTTAGTGAACATGACAGGACACGTAGCAATGGGTTTAAGCTTGATAAGTATAGGTTTAGGAAGGAGATTGGGAGGAATTGGTTTACAAATCGTGTGGTAGATGAATGGAATAGGCTCACTAGACATGTGATAGAAGCCTCCTCTCTGGGTAGTTTTAAGAATAGATTAGATAAATATATGAATGAAGCTGCTAGATGGGACTGACTTTTTTATGTACATATGTATATATTTTTCTAAGGAGTGGGGAGATTATTTTGCGGTTGCATGAATGGACATAATCCTCTGGATGCATTTTATGTATATTGTAGATTAGATCTGACGAACTCCTGTAAAGGGTGACAATGTTGATGACTTTTCTCTGGTAAGAAATCTTTTGTGTGTTGACTGGAACAGGAGCTGCCAAGTGTAGGCCATGAATGGTCTTTTGCAGTCTCCTTCTTTTCTTATGTTCTTATGTTCTTAAGCTATGGAAGTAGAACAATTATTAGAAAAAGAAAACGGACTGATATGCCTAACTGAAACACAACATAAGTTTGATAAAGTTCTTTTCAGCAATAACTACAGAAATGAATTTAGTATGCGCTGTAAAAATGATAAAAAAGGAGGAGGCATAATGATAGTGCATAAGGTGGTCAACAAAATTAATTCAAGGAAACTAGATACATTGAGTAGAGACATGTTAGATCTAGAAATAGAAGTAAAAAAACATGTAATAAGACTAATCATTGTATACTTCTCAGTAATAAATAATGAGGAGGATAAATTAAGAAACCAAAATCTTAAGAGAGAGCTGGAAGAAAAATTAGAAAGGATGAAGGACAGTGTACCATTTATAATGCTTGGAGACTTTAATGGGCATATAGGATTTCTTGGCCATCAACCATTAAACCACAATGGAAAAATAATTCTTGAACTGATAGATAATTATAACCTGCATTTACTAAATTGTGATGAAAAATGCCAGGGAGTCTACACATGAACAAGAAATGAGCAAAAAAGTGTAATAGATTTTGCAATAGTAAAGAATCTATTTTACAATATGTACCTTGATATGAAGATTGATGAAAATAAGGAACTATTTGATTTGAGTGACCACAACTTAATCAAAATAAACATTGGCTTAGAGAATAATACAAAAAACTATAATGGTAAGCAATGGACAAATGGAACATTCTATAAAACAGATGAAATATCATTAAATAAATTCGTAAGTAAACTGGAGTCAAAACTTAATGACTGTGAAGTAAGTAGTATAGAAAATTTTAATCAGATATTAAAAAATGTGGCCAATCATACCCTAAAAACTTATTATAAGCGAAAGGTCAAAAATGGACATTCTGAACCTCCATGGATGAATAAAGATATCCGAAAGGAAATACAAAAAAGAAAGCAAATGAATAGAAATAAGAGAAAGATTAAAGATCCTGCAAAATATAAAGAAATTAATGAAAAGTACATGTGTCAGAAATATAAAGTTCAAAAAATTATTAAAAACGCAATTACTGAGTATGAAATAAATGTAACTAAAAACATAAAAGCAAGTGGAAATAGTGAGAAATTTAAATATATTAGGGGATTGCAGAGAAGAGATTCTTTCCAGGAAACTAAAGTGTATGATGAGAACAGAAAAATGCTTGACCAGGAGGAAGGTTTTGATAAAATAACACAGTTCTGGAATAAAATATATAAAATGCATAAAAATGAAATAGTAAATATATGGAATGAAGAAATACATGAAGAATATAATTCAAAAACATTAAAAGATGATGTAGTTAAATTTCATAACTTTAATAATCAAGACATTGAACATGATCATGGAAGTTATATAAATAATGTAGAAATAAAAGTACCTAGAGAAATTAAGGAACATCTTGAATACTGTTTTAAGATTGATGGCAAAATACCACAAATGAAGGACCATATAATTTAAAAAATAGAGGTCGAAAAACAGCTAAATAAATTAAAAAAGAAAAAGGCGCCAGGACCAGATATGCTCAAGCCTGAACTTTATAAAGCCATCGCTAAGAATCCAATATGCCTAACATCCATGACTAGATGTTTAAATCAACAGATGTTAAATGATGATATGCCACATGAATGGAAGGAATCTATAACCAAAATGATACCTAAAACAAATAAGCCCAAACCCAAAGACTTCCGACCGATTGCACTTACAAATGTATCTTACAAAATATTTATATCAATTGTAAAAGAGAAAATAGAAAATCACTTGCGAATAAACAATCAAATATTAGATAACCAAGTTGGATTCACTGAGAAACGAAGAATTGAAGACAATCTTGCAATTTTAAGCTATTGCATAGAAGAAACATTCAAGAAAAAGAAAACATTATTTGTCATCTCCATTGACTATAGTAAAGCTTATGATTCAATAAAGAGGGAGAAATTAATTGAAGTTATGATGAAATATAATATAGACCCATTCATCATAAACAGTGTGGCTGAACTATATAAAAATGACAGAACATTGGCAAAATTTGATAAGATGGATATCATGATGGATATAGCTAACGGAATAAGGCAGGGGTGCACAGGATCAACAACCCTGTTTAAGCTAATCACTTATGCTATAATTAAAGAGCTGGAAAAAGAAAATATTGCTTTCAAAAATGAAAAATTTAATTTTAATACCCTATTCTATGCAGATGATGGTCTCCTATTAGCTGATACAGTAGATGGGGCAAAAATACTGATCCGGAAACTTGTTAAAGAAAGTTTAAAATTTGGATTAAACCTGAATAAGGATAAAAGCAATGTATTGATTATAAATAGCAGACAGCACCATCCAGAAGAAATTGAAGGTATTAAAGTAGTTAGTAAAATTAAATATTTGGGCATTTTAATTGACAATAAGAAAAACTGCTTCAAAAGTCAAAAAGAAGAGATGTTTAAGAAGGCTCGGATGATGGAAAACTTAACTTTCTCAGTAATAGCTAAATGCTGTAATAAAGTACTAATTGGTAAAACTTACTGGAAATGTATAGCACTTCCAGCAATACTTTATGGCCTAAATATTATTGGTATTAATGATAAAGAAATAAAAAAACTACAAAATATAGAGAATTCAGTATATAGGAAAATTATGGGTGCATCACAATATACTCCAAACTGCACTCTAAGGGGTGATATTGGCGCATCCTCCATGAAAGAAAGAATTATTAAAGGGAAATTAAACTACATTAAAAGTATATATGAAAGAGACAATGAACTATTGAGAGAAGTTTATCTAGAATGTAAAGCAAAACAAACTAGATGGATAAAGGATATAAACAAATACCTGGAAAATTTAAAGATTGACTACAAATCACTAATAAAAATGACAAAAAATGACCTGAAAGATAGGTTAAGAAAATGGGATACAAAAGAGTGGAAAAAAGAACTTGAAGATAAAAGTAGCCTAACACTTTATAGGGAGTATAAGAAAGAGATAAGAGAGGAAGCAATATATGACAACACACCTGCCTCAGTAATACTGTTTAAGGCAAGAACTAACAGCCTAATGCTGAATGACAGGAATAGATTCCAAAATCAGGACACTGCATGCAAACATACACCAGAAGATATTTCCCATTTCTTGCTTGAATGCCCTGAATTAAATAAAGAAAGAGTGCTTATAAAAAATACCCTGGGCAAAAAAGAAAAGGACATCAACAAAACTATTGGAAGCATTCTTTTTGAAGAAGAAAACCTGGATGAGAAGAAAAGAGAGGTATACAGATTATGGAAATTAAGAGAAAAGAAAGTAAAAGAAATTGACAGTGCACAAGCTAGTAAGAATACCAAGTAATTATAGGGATAATACTGTCATATATTAAAAATTCACGCATTTACTTGCTCCATTGACAACTACCATTAAATATAAGTACCTAACAATACATCCACGTGTTTTTCCCTTAAAATATATATGTGTAAATCAAATAGCTGTGACAAAGCAAACAAGGCTGCATGATAAATCTTATGTAAATCATAAAAAAGTACCCATATACATGCACTAAGCTTGTGTTTACATAAATAAGTAAAAGTCTGGACATACAGCCTACTTAATACGGCTGGCTACTTACTGACAATGGTGTAAACCTGAATTTTAAGTACATGATAGTTATATTCTAAACAATGCAAAAAAGTAAATGACTAACAATTAAATCGGTATTTTAAGTACATGATAATTAAATTTTACACACTAAAAAAAAAAAAAAGTAAAGGACTAAGAATTAAACCAGAATTGAATATTGATAGTAAGGATATTTTATCCAGAAAGCTGCATATAATGGGATTCCATGACTCTCATATGTGTTATGGAGGTGCCGATGGAAAGGCAATACCTCTTATCTTATCTTATAGGTATAAGTAGTGACCTGAGTAAATTTGCTGATGATACTAAGCTAGGTAGGGCCATTAGGGCTGATTCTGATGCAGTTGTAATGCAGGAGGAATTGACCATTCTGTCAAATTGGGCCGAGAAATGGCAAATGAAGTTTAACATAGACAAATGTAGTGTACTTAGTATAGGTAGAAATAATCCATTGAATAGTTATAAATTAAATGGCAGAATTTTAGGGAGGACCGATTGTGAGAGGGACTTCTTGGGTATTTTGGTAAGTTCAGACCTTCGTCCTAGAAAGCAATGCCTAAATGCTAAGAATAAAGCTAATAGGATATTGGGATTCATTAGGACGAGTGTAAGCAATAAGAGTGCTGAAGTCATTCTAAAACTGTATCTGGCGCTAGTTAGGCCTCATCTAGACTATGCAGTACAATTTTGGTCACCATATTATAGGAAGAATATTGATTTGCTTGAGTCTGTGCAGAGAAGGATGACAAAGATGATTGGTGGGCTAAGGAACTTACCTTATGGTGAAAGGCTCAGAAAACTAAATCTACATACATTGGAAAGGAGAAGAGTCAGAGGGGAATTGATTGAAGTCTTCAAATGGGTAAAAGGATATAATAAAGGGGATCTGGGTAAGGTTCTTATACTTAGTGAACATGACAGGACACGTAGCAATGGGTTTAAGCTTGATAAGTATAGGTTTAGGAAGGATATTGGGAGGAATTGGTTTACAAATCGTGTGGTAGATGAATGGAATAGGCTCACTAGACATGTGATAGAAGCCTCCTCTCTGGGTAGTTTTAAGAATAGATTAGATAAATATACGGATGAAGCTGCTAGATGGGACTGACTTTTTTTTATGTACATATGTATATATTTTTCTAAGGAGTGGGGAGATTATATTTTGCGGTTGCATGAATGGACATAATCCTCTGGATGCATTTTATGTATATTGTAGATTAGATCTGACGAACTCCTGTAAAGGGTGACAATGTTGATGACTTTTCTCTGGTAAGAAATCTTTTGTGTGTTGACTGGAACAGGAGCTGCCTAGTGTAGGCCATGAATGGTCTTTTGCAGTCTCCTTCTTTTCTTATGTTCTTATGTCAGGGATTCTGGTCTGTAATTTAGAGGTTCAAGAATATCACCTTTTTTATAGATTGGATACAAAGATCCAAGAATCCAAAGAGTCGGTGCTATCCCTGAATCAAGTGATTTCTTGATAATAATTAAAACTGGTAAGGCCAGTTCATTGTGACATTTACTCAAGAGCTTCGGATGAATTCCATCTGGACCCTTTGTTTTATTACCATTAGCTTTTCTCAGTAGTTCCTTAATCTCATACTTATCCACATCAATGTCTTCAATTACTGGCCCATAACATAACATAACATAATTTCATGGATGACAAAAGCCACAAGGGCCTATCAAAGGTCATCCACATCTGTCAAAGTCCACCCACAAAATGAGTCCATAGGATTGTGTCCGATCATGCATCTATAATATACAATTCAAACCATACACAGGAATGTGTCTGTCTGGCTTTATCAGTTGGCTGTCTGGCTTTGTTCTGGAAGGTTGTCTTACAAGAGCTCCTGATTCTCATTGTAAGATTGGGATATAATACTGATTTGGGTGTGTAATTTTTCTTGTATTTATTTAATACATCAATCACTGTATAATAAATACATTAGTGATTAATACTTTTGGGGAAGATAACTGGCAGCAATCCTGAGCAAGAATTTTTTTTTTTTGGTGAGTGTTAACTTTTTCCTTAGTAAATTTCTGAGAGTATGGCTTTTTGTATAGATGGTGAGAGCATGCCGTTTGAAAGTAGTGTGTATGTGGTGTGTGATGCATGTGGAGTTGAAAGGAGAGTGAATGTAACTGAATGCCGTGTGTGTTTTCTGGAAGGGGAGGTTGAGTGGGGAATGTAAGAGGTTGAATGATTTGGTGTTTGAGGTGAGAAGAGATGCAAGTGTGCGATTGAAGGGTGAGATTAGTGCTAAGAGGGTGGAAGATAGGGCTAGGACTGGGAACAGTGTGGAAGTTGTGAGTGATGATGAATGGTGGGTGAAAATGGATAGGATAGATAAGTTAGGACAGGTTAGGTGTGTGAATGAGAGGGACATAGAACCTGTTAGGTTGACTAACAGATTCAATGTCCTGAGAGAGGAAGAGTGTGAAAGTGATTTGCCTGGTGTGATTGTGGATGAAAGCAGGATGGGTGGTAGCGTGACTGAGAGCAGGAGGGAGGGTAATGTTAGGCCAAGACAGAATAGGAGAATGACTGAGGTGCTAGTGATGGGTGACTCTCAGATTAGGTATTTAGATAGGAAGTTGAGTGATAGCAAGTGGAAGGGAATGAGAGTTTGTCTGCCGGGTGCTGGTGTAAGTGATGTTTGTGAGAGGTATGATAGGCTGGTTTCTGGGTGTGAGAGGGATGCAGTTGTGATTACGCATGTGGGAGTGAATGATGTAAAGAAGGTGGGTACATGTGAGTTACGTGAGCAGTATAAAAGGTTAGTTGAAAGGATGAGTAAAAGCAGGGTAAAAGGTGTTGTTTCTGGTGTGCTTCCGAGATTGGATGTGGGGGTAGAATGGTTGTCACGTGCAATTGGTTTGAATGAATTTGTGAAAGGACTGTGTGAGGAGCTAGGATTGGTGTTTGTAGATGTCTGGGGAGGGTTTTACGGGAATAGGAGGTTGTATGCGATGGATGGGCTCCATCTTAGTCGGGCAGGTGTTGAGGTGGGGAGCTGGATAGTGTGATTAGGTCCTTACGGGTGGGAAACTAGAAGCTGTTAGAGGTAAGGGAATAACAGGAATAGAGGGCAGGTGTAGGAAATGGAAGGGATGCAGTGATAGAAGAATAGCTAGGGGAGAGGGCATACTGATGCGTTATAGGGGGACTAATGCACAAGTGAATGAGCAGATAACTAGGAATAAAAAAGCACAATGCAATGAAGATGGGAATAATAAAAAAAACTTAAAAATATACTACACAAATGGTCGGAGTATAAGGAATAAGATAGATCTCTTAAGAGCGTTAGCAAGTGAAGAGAATTTTGATATAATTGCGATAACAGAGTCATGGCTTGATTTGGCAGGTAATCACTTTAAACCTGAGGTTGAGATTGAGGGCTTTAACATGTTCCATACAGATAGGAATAGGAAGAGAGGAGGAGGGGTTATTATTTATATTAAAGATAATCTCCAGTGTTGTGTAAACAGTACAATTAAATTAGATGATAACACAGAGTCATTATGGCTAAATGTAAAGGAAGGTAAAAACAAGCTTGTCTTAGGATTATTATACAGACCACCAAATGTTAGTAAGGAAGCTTCAAATCTTCTGTGGCAGGAGATTGAACGGGCATGTAGAAGTAAGCATGTGTGTATAATGGGCGATTTTAATTACAGAAATATAGACTGGGAAGCTCTTGTGGGTGATCAGGAGGCTGAGGAATTTTTGAATGTTGTCCAAGATAATTTTCTGAGGCAGATTATTAACGAACCCACTAGAGGTAATAATATACTGGATTTAGTTCTGACAAATAGGGAAGAAGTTATTAAGGATACTGAGATTGGAGGAAATTTGGGTAATAGTGACCATTGTGAAATTAGATTCAAGATGAAATGGAATGGTATTGATAGTAGCATGAACAATGTTAAAATTCCTGACTTTAGAAGAGCAAATTATAATGGGCTCAGGACTTACCTGGAGGCAGTTGTACAGAAACCAGGCAATGAAATCAATTCAGGAATAGATTCAATGATATCAGTTAGTGGAGACAATAATCACCAGGAGGAAGAGATTACAATTGAAGAGGAGTATGAAAGAATAATTGAGCAATTAATTACAGGTCAGATGATTAACATTCCATATAAGGAGATTAGGACTAAAAATAATGACCCAAAATGGATGACAGATAAAATTAAGCATTATATTGGCATTAAAAAGGGCATTTATAGGAAAATAAAAAATGGAGAGGATCACTTAAGGCAGAGATATAATGAACTAGCAAGAGATGTTAAAAAGTTAGTTAGAGTAGCAAGGAGAAATTATGAAATTAAAGTGACAAATAGGGCAAAGGAAGATCCTAAAAGTTTTTATCAATTACACAAAACTAAGGTTAGAGATAAAATAGGCCCACTTATAGATTCCAATGGACAATTAGTGAGTGATAGGGACTCAATGGCTGGAATGCTAAATGACTTTTTTCTCTCAGTATTTAACATAACATATAACATAATTACACGGATGACAAAAGCCACAAGGGCCTATCAAAGGTCATCCGCCTCCGTCAAAACCCACCCACAAAAAGCACCATCACCAGGGGAAGACAAAATCAAAGTCCCCCACAATATAATATAACGGATGACAAAAGCCACAAGGGCTCATCATAGGTCATCCGAGTCAAGCGGCCTCTTTTTCAAGGCACCCAAACTCCCAGGAAAACCACATCCAGAGGATTGCATCCAGAAACAAGGGTATCACCAATCAAGGCTTGTCAAGAACTAAATCATGCAGCTATAGATATATACAAACAATATTAATATATACAAAACTTAGGAACCATCACAACCTTCCCTTCCCATAAACTCATCCAACCTACTCTTAAATACATTTAGATTTGGACTACCTACTACCCTCTGCGGCAATTTGTTCCAGAAGTCTACCACTCTATTGGTGGTATACTTAGTGAACAGGAGGATACTCTAAATATACCTGAGGTGTCAATGATCTTTCGGGGTAATGATGAAGAGAAATTAAAGGATATATTGATCACAAAGGAGATAGTGACAAAGGAAATTGATAAAATCAAAAGTAGTAAAGCACCTGGTCCTGATGAGCTCTTTCCTAGAATTTTGAAAGAATGTAAGGATGTGTTAAGTGAGCCCCTAGCATGCATCTTTAGAAAATCATTGGAGAGTGGCATTGTGCCAGTGGCATGGAAGAAAGCCAATGTGATACCTATATTTAAGAAAGGGGATAAAACAAATATGTCTAATTACAGACCAGTAAGTTTGACATCAGTGGTAGGGAAAATGATGGAATCTATTATAGCAAGGAATATTAGAGATCACTTGGATAAGCATAAGTTGATAAAAGAATCACAGCATGGCTTTAGTAAGGGTAAATCCTGTCTGACTAATTTGCTGTCTTTTTATAGTAAGGTGTATGAAGCAGCAGATAATGATGAAAACTATGATATTTTATACTTGGACTTTAGTAAGGCTTTTGATCGAGTGCCACACTTACGATTCTGAGCAAAGTTAAAGCACACGGGATCGATGGCAGTATATTTAGGTGGATTCAGTCATGGCTTGGTGACAGACAGCAAAGAGTTAGTATAGATGGAGTTAAATCTGAGTGGGGGTGTGTTAGCAGTGGAGTTCCTCAAGGATCTGTTTTGGGTCCCTTGCTATTCTTAATTTATATTAATGATCTTGACATAGGTATAAGTAGTGACCTGAGTAAATTTGCTGATGATACTAAGCTAGGTAGGGCCATTAGGGCTGATTCTGATGCTGTTGTAATGCAGGAGGAATTGACCATTCTGTCCAATTGGGCCGAGAAATGGCAAATGAAGTTTAACATAGACAAATGTAGTGTACTTAGTATAGGTAGAAATAATCCATTGAATAGTTATAAATTAAATGGCAGAATTTTAGGGAGGACTGATTGTGAGAGAGACTTGGGTATTTTGGTAAGTTCAGACCTTCGTCCTAGAAAGCAATGTCTAAATGCTAAGAATAAAGCTAATAGGATATTGGGATTCATCAGGAGGAGTGTAAGCAATAAGAGTGCTGAAGTCATTCTAAAACTGTATCTGGCGCTAGTTAGGCCTCATCTAGACTATGCAGTACAATTTTGGTCACCATATTATAGGAAGAATATTGATTTGCTTGAGTCTGTGCAGAGAAGGATGACAAAGATGATTGGTGGGCTAAGGAACTTACCTTATGGTGAAAGGCTCAGAAAACTAAATCTACATACATTGGAAAGGAGAAGAGTCAGAGGGGAATTGATTGAAGTCTTCAAATGGGTAAAAGGATATAATAAAGGGGATCTGGGTAAGGTTCTTATACTTAGTGAACATGACAGGACACGTAGCAATGGGTTTAAGCTTGATAAGTATAGGTTTAGGAAGGAGATTGGGAGGAATTGGTTTACAAATCGTGTGGTAGATGAATGGAATAGGCTCACTAGGCATGTGATAGAAGCCTCCTCTCTGGGTAGTTTTAAGAATAGATTAGATAAATATATGGATGAAGCTGCTAGATGGGACTGACTTTTTTTTATGTACATATGTATATATTTTTCTAAGGAGTGGGAAGATTATATTTTGCGGTTGCATGAATGGACATAATCCTCTGGATGCATTTTATGTATATTGTAGATTAGATCTGACGAACTCCTGTTAAGGGTGACAATGTTGATGACTTTTCTCTGGTAAGAAATCTTTTGTGTGTTGAATGGAACAGGAGCTGCCAAGTGTAGGCCATGAATGTTCTTTTGCAGTCTCCTTCTTTTCTTATGTTCTTATGTTCTTATGTTCATAATATGCAACATCAAATGCTGGTATATTCAATACATCCTCCTGTATGAACACACTTTGAAATGCTGTATTCATTTCATTGGCGGTTTCTAAGTCTGTTTTGGTAATTTCACCATTTTGATTCCTCACTTTAAGTATCTTTTCTTTTATGGTAGTTTGACTCCTCACAAAACTCCAGAAATGCTTAGGGTTTACTTTTATGTCCTTGCATAATTTCTTTATTAAAGCTTTTTTTGCCTGTCTAATCACACTTGTAGTTAGGTTTCTGACCCTTCTGTATTCTGCAGCTCTCCTTGGTGTCTTCCTAGCTTTAAGCCATTTCCATGCCCTTTCTTTCTCCCTAATTTGGTTTAACACTTCTTTTGTCATCCACTTATCTTTTCTTTTTCCAATCTTACATAATATCTTTGGCACATACTTATCTATAAGATCACATAATATCCTGACTAGTAATTTATACATTTCTTCAACTTCCTTTTCTCTAAAGAGTTCAATCCAGTTAATTTCTGCTAACTCTTTTCATTCTAACATAGTTAGTTTTGTGAAAATTATATCTAGGATGCTGGCTACTATCTACCTCTTCATTACCCATGTCCAGTACAAGATCACATGCAATCACAGCATGATGCCTTTTCCTAAGGGGGGAAGCAATTCTAAACCTGTAATGCCATGAGAATCCCTGATAAAAATGAGATCAAGCCTTGATGGATTGTTTTCTTCTAAATTGCAAGTGACTTCCAAAACATGTTGTAAGAACACATCATTAACACTATCAAGAAAATTTCTTGCATCCAGAATCTGGCCAACACTAGATATTTCATTATTTTCCCAGTTTATCTCCTTAAACTTAAAATCCCCACAAATAAACACCCGAGATTCATTGTTATAATCACCACTTAGCCTTATAAGGTCACAGAGAACATTATTCTTCTCTCTTACTGAAGCTGGGGGTCTGTATATTGTCCAACTAACACGCCCTTATTCTGACATTTAACCTCACACTAAACCGCATCAGCGTAAGCATAGTTGTTTAAAAAATTCACATTACTACTTAAAGATACTAACTTTTTATTCACTAACACTACCACACTACCTCCAGGCGCTGCTTGATTTACTCTGTCTTTTCTGAATACAGTATAATTATCAATATCAAAAATTTCTGAATTATGATGATGATTCAATTTAGTTTCTGTTAGACACAATATCTGGTTTGATTTCATTAATCAGCACCTGCAGCTCACTTAAGTATGTTTAAGTATGGCTGACTGTTTGGATGTAGAGAGTATGCCTTTTGAAAGTAGTGTGTATGTAGTGTGCGATGTCTGTGGTGTAGAGAGGAGAGTGAATGTGTCTGAGTGCCGTGTATGTGCTTTGACTGAGGAGGTGAGTCGATTACGTGCGGAATGCTTGAGACTGAATGATTTAGTGTCTGAAGTGAGAAGAGATGCAAGTGTACGTTTGAAGAGTCAGATTGGGACCAGGAGGGAGGAAGTTAGGCCTAGAACAGGGACTGGAGAGAAAGCAGTAAGTGAAGTAAGTGATGATGAGTGGTGGGTGAAAGTGAACAGAATAGATAAGTTAGGACAGGTTAGGTGTGTGAATGAGAGGGACATGAAACCTGTTAGGCTAACTAACAGATTTGATGCCCTGAGAGAGGAAGAATTTGAAAGAGATTTGTCTGGTGTGGCCGTGCCTGAAAGTAGAATAGGAGATCGAGTGAGTGAGAGCAGGAGGGAGGGTAATACTAGGCCTAGAGAGAATAGGAGAATGACTGAGGTGATTGTGATGGGTGACTCTCAGATTAGGTATTTAGATAGGAAGTTGAATGAAAGTAAATGGAAGGGAGTGAGAGTTTGTCTGCCGGGTGCTGGTGTAAATGATGTGTGTGAGAGGTATGATAGGTTGGTGTCTGGGTGTGAGAGGGAAGCAGTTGTGATTACACATGTCGGAGTAAATGATGTAAAGAAGGTGGGTACTTGTGAGTTACGACAGCGGTATAAAAGGCTGATTGAAAGGATGTGTGAAAGTAGAGTAAAAGGCGTTGTTTCAGGTGTGCTTCCCAGAATGGATGTGGGGATGGAATGGTTGTCTCGTGCAATGGGGTTGAATGAATATGTGAAAGGTTTGTGCGAGGAGTCAGGATTGGTATTTGTAGATGTTTGGAGTGGGTTTTATGGGAATAAGGGTTTGTATGCGATGGATGGACTCCATCTGAGCCGAGATGGGGTTGAGGTTTTGTGGCGGGAATTAGATAGTGTTATTAGGTCTTTAGAGGCGGGAAACTAGGTTTTGATAGTGGTCAGGGAAATTTAATGGCTCAAAGTGAGGCAGGGAAAGGAAGCAAACACAGATTTGTAGAAGGTAGGCAGGCTAATGGAAGTGCTTTAGGGTTAAACTACTTGAGTAGTGATAGTGGTCAGGGAAATACAAGAGTACAGGGTCGGGGAAAGAGAGAAAGGAGATGCAGAGGAGATAGGCCCTCAGGTGCTTCAGGGATAGGTGGGCTGAGTTGTCTTTACACAAATGCTCGTAGTCTTAGAAATAAGAAGGATGAATTATTTAGTTATATCATTCATGAAGATATAGATATAATAGGTATAGTTGAATCATGGGTTAATGAAAATATATTTAATGATAATGTCAGTGAATTTGAACTAGAGGGTTATACTATGTACATTAGTCAAAGGAGAGATAGGACTGGTGGTGGGTTGATTATTTATATCAGAAATAGCATTTCTTCAAATCTAAATAACTCTATAAAGCAAGGAGAAGGTGAATCATTATGGATAGATATTAAGGTTGGTAAAAATAGGAAAATACACTTGGGAGCTTTTTATAGACCACCAGGACAGACTGATTGTATCGATGAGTTAATGATTAGGGAAATAAGTAAAGGATGCAAAGAAGATACAGTTATTCTTGGTGACTTTAATTTAACTTCTGTAGACTGGGAAAATATGATAGGAAGAGATAGAGCAAGTTGTAAGTTTATGGAGTGTTTTGAGGATAACTTTTTGATCCAATTTGTTAATAAGCCAACAAGGGGTGCCAATATATTAGATCTAATTCTTTCAAATGATGATCACTTAGTTCAAGGATTGAGTGTAGGGGAATCATTGGGAAACAGTGATCATCAGATGGTTCGGTTTAATTTGCAAATAGTTAAGGGTAGAACAACGACAAACTCCACGAAAATTCCAAATTTTTATAGGGGAGATTACGATAAATTACGCAGCATGCTAAATCAGATTAGGTGGGATATAGAATTCCATGGAAAGAATACTTATGAGATGTGGGATATTTTTAAGACTATATTAAACATGGTTCAGGAACAGTGTATTCCGATGAAGTCTATTAGGAAGAAATGTAGGAAACCATTATGGTGGAACCAAGAAATAGCTAATAAAGTTTCAGAGAAAAAAAGGGCATACCAGAGATTACAAAGTGAGAGTAATTTAGATAATTTAAACCATTATAGGTCAACCAGAAATGAACTAAATAAGATTATTAAGAAGACCAAAAGGACAGCAGAAATTAATTTAGCTAAAAATAATAATAAAGATCCTAGAAAATTCTTTAGCTATTATAGAATCAATAATCAATCTAACAGTGATAAAATAGGGCCTATTAAATATGAAGGGGTTTTGAAAGAATCTGATGAGGAAATAGTAGAGGTTCTTAATGATCATTTTGCTTCAGTATTCACAGAAGAGAAACCAGTTAGATTAATTGATGATAATTCTAGATCAAGGGAAGTAGTGATAAATTCTATTAATATAGACAGAGAAGAAATTAAAGGGCTTATAATTCAGTTAAATACTAGTAAGGCATCTGGCCCTGACAACATTCATTCTAGGATACTCAAAGAAGGTGTAGAAAGTATTGCAGTAGCTCTCGAGAAGATATTTATTAGATCACTAGAGTCTGGAGAAATACCAAATGATTGGAAATTGGCAAATGTAGTGCCAATTTTTAAAAAGGGAAGCAAAGAGGACCCAAATAACTTTAGACCAGTAAGCTTAACTTCTATAGTCTGTAAAATTCTTGAGAAGATGGTTAAGAAGGGAATTTCTGATCATCTAGAGAGTAGCAGGTTAATTAATGATGCTCAGCATGGTTTTAGAAAAGATAGATCGTGTTTAACTAATTTACTGGATTTTATGGATTATGTAACTAAAGAATTAGATAGGGGTGAGAAAGTTGATGTGATCTACTTAGATTTCAGCAAAGCTTTTGATAAGGTTCCACATAGAAGACTAGTTCATAAATTAAAGCTGCATGGGATATGTGGGAACGTTTTAAATTGGATAACTGAATGGCTGAAAAATAGGAAACAGAGAGTTGTACTGAATGGAGTGAGGTCAGAGTGGAGGAATGTTATTAGTGGCGTACCTCAGGGATCAGTTTTAGGCCCTTTATTATTTATAATCTATGTAAATGATCTTGGGCAAGGTGTAAATAGCAAAGTGTCAATTTTTGCTGATGACACTAAATTGGCAGCTGTAGTCAAAGAGGTTGAGGGTAGCTTTAAAGTGCAGGGTGACTTAGATAAGCTGTTAGCTTGGGCTCAGAAGTGGCAGATGACTTTTAACCTTAATAAATGCAAAGTTATTAACATGGGAAGAGATAATAGGGAATTTAGCTATGAGATGGATGGATATTGGCTTAATTCAGTTGAAGATGAGAAAGACTTAGGAGTGGTAGTAGATAGGTCACTGAAATTTTCAAAGCAGTGTATTGAGGCAAAAAATAGAGCAAATAGGGTGCTAGGTTACATTAAAAGAAATGTTAGCTACAAGAGTAAGGAGGTCATCCTTAAACTATACAACTCTTATGTCAGGCCACATTTAGAGTACTGTATACAGGCATGGTCACCACATTTTAGACATGATATAAACTTATTAGAGTCAGTACAAAGGAGGGCAACAAAAATAATACCATCCCTGAAGCACCTTGAATATGAAGATAGACTGAGGGTATTAAATATGTTTTCATTTGAAAGAAGGTGTGTGAGGGGAGATATGATTGAGCTTTTTAAAATCTTTTCTGGGATGGATAAATTAGATTTCAGCAAGTTATTTGAGTTAGAAGGTAGTAATAGAACTAGAGGCCACCACTTAAAGATTAAAAAACAGAGGTGCAGACTGGATGTTAGAAAATATTTTTTCACTAACAGAGTGGTAGATTATTGGAATAGTTTGCCACCTGAGACTGTAGACAGCCCAAACTTGAATGTTTTCAAGCGCGGATTGGATGATTATATGGGGATGGAGGGTTAATTTCCTACTTTTTGGTATGTGGATATGTTTCTTGACTCATTCCTGTGGATGCAGTTTCTTTTTATTGTATATTTTGGGGGATTTTGATTTTGTTTTTGACAGACTCCTATAGAGGCTTTAAATTATATATTGTAGATGCATGGTTGGACATTCCTATGGATTGTTAAATTGTATATTGTAGCTGCATGATCTGACAAAATCCTATGGATGCATTATATGGGTGGGATTTGATGGATACGGATGACCTTTGATAGGCCCTTGTGGCTTTTGTCATCCGTTAAATTATGTTATGTTATGTTATAACATAATTTCACGGATGACAAAAGCCACAAAGGCCTATCAAAGGTCATCCGCATCCATCAAAACCCACCCACATAGGACTATATCAGATGATGCAGCTACTTTATAAACAATCCATAGGATTGTGTTAGATCACGCGCCCACAATATACAATTTAAACCAGCCACACAAGTGGAACAAAAACATAAAGCACCATCGCCAGGGGAAGACAAAATCAAAGTCCCCCACAATATAATATAGCAGATGACAAAAGCCACAAGGGCCCATCATAGGTCATCTGAGTCAAATGGCCTCTTTTTTAAGGCACCCAAACTCTCAAGAAAACTACATCCAGAAACAAGGGTATCACCAATCAAGGCTTGTCAAGAACTAAATCATGCAGCTATAGATATATACAAACAATATTAATATATACAAAACTTAGGAACCATCACAACCTTCCCTCCCCATAAACTCATCCAACCTACTCTTAACTACATTTAAATTTGGACTACCTACTACCCTCCACGGCAATTTGTTCCAGAAGTCTACCACTCTATTGGTGAAAAAATATTTTCTTAAATCCAACCTTGCTTTTCAATTTTCAAGTGGTGACCTCTAGTCCGATTTCCATCATCTAATTCAAAAAACTTGCTAACATCCAATTTATCTATCCCAGAAAATTTTTAAAGAGCTCAATCATATCCCCTCTCACACACCTCCCTTCAAACAAGAACATATTTAATACCCTCAGTCTATCTATATATTCAAGGTGCCTCAGGGAAGGAAAAATCTTTGTTGCACTGACTCAAGAAGGTTAATATCATGTCTAAAATGTGGGGACCATGCCTGTATACAGTACTCTAGATGTGGCCTAACATAAGAGTTATAGAGTTTAAAATTAACCTTACTTTTGTAACTGACATTTCTCTTAATGAAACCCAGCACTCTATTTGCCCTATTTCTTGCTTCAATACACTGCTTAGTAAACCTTAATGACTTATCTATTACTACTCCTAGATCTTTCTCATCCTCTACTGAGCTGAGCCAATGCCCATCCATTTCATAGTTTAATTCTCTATTATCTTTTCCCATGTTAATAACTTTGCACTTATCAAGGTTGAAAGTCATTTACCACTTATGTTCCCAGGATAACAATTTATTTAAATCCCCCTGCACTTTAAAATTATGATCAATATCTTTAACTGCAGCTGCTAATTTGGTATCATCCGCAAAAATTGACACTTTATTATTAACTGCCTTCCCAAGAGTGTTTATATAGATGACAAATAACAATGGACCGAGAACTGATCCCTGAGGAACCCCACTGATAACATCCGTCCACTCTGACTTTACACCATTTAGCACTACCCTTTGCTTCCTGTCTTTCAGCCACTCAGCTATCCAATTTGAAACACCCCTACATATCCCAATCCTTTATAATTTATGAACTAGTCTCCTATGTGGTACCTTATCAAATGCTTTGCTAAAATCCAAGTAAATTACATCTACATTCTCTCCCTTATCTACTTGATTTGTTACAAACTCCAGAAAGTCTAGTAAATTAGTCAAACATGATCTCCATGCTGAGCATCGCTGATTAACCCCTCCCTCTCTAGATGTTGGCAAATCCCTTTTATAACTATTTCCTCAAGAATTTTACAGACTACAGGAGTTAGGCTAACTGGTCTAAATTTATTTGGATCCTCTTTACTACCCTTCTTGAAAATGGGGACTACATTCACTCTCTTCCAATCATCGGGTATTTCTCCATATTCCAGTGACCTAGTATACAACTTCTCCAGAGCTATTGAGATACTTTCTACCCCTTCTTTAAGTATCCTAACTCACCTATTAGTCCTTTTATCATCCTCCAATCCACACTAATGGTAGTAAACACCTCTTTCTCTGACCCATGAGTACTATACATAAGACTATTTAGTTTCTCCTTTGTAAATACTGATGCAAAATAACCATTTATTACCTCAACTATTTCCTCATCAGTTTCTCTCACAACTCCTTCAAATTTGATAGGTCCTATTTTAACTCTGCCAGACTTGTTATTAATTTCATAGTAACCAAAGAACTTTCTAGGATCTTTGTTGTTATCCTGAGCTAATTTAATTTCTGACACTCTTTTGTTCTTCTTTATAATCTTATTTAACTCATTCCTAGCCATTCTATAATCACTTAAATTTTGAATATTATTTTGTACCTGTAATTTTTTGTATGCCCTTTTCTTCTCTGAAATTTTTCTAGCTATCTCCTGATTCCACCATAATGGTTTCCTACTTTTGTTCCTAATAGCCTTCATTGGGATACATTGCTCTTGGACTACATTTATTATATGCTTGAAAGTATCCCACATCCCATGAGCATTTTTACCTCTGAATTCTACATCCCAGTCTAACAAATTTAGCAAGCTTCGAAGTTTTACATAATTTTCCTTATGAAAATTTGGAACTTTTACAGCATTCTCGGTTATTTTACCCTTCTCAATTCCCAAGTTAAAACGAATTATCTGATGGTCACTATTTCCCAATGCTTCCCCAACAGTCAATTCTTGAACTAAATGATCACTGTTAGAAAGTACTAAATCTAATATATTGTCCCCCCTCGTTGGCTCATTAACAAATTGATTCAAAAAATTTTCCTCAAAGCATTCTATGAACCTGCCACTTCTTCTTTCCCTACCTATCATATTTTCCCAGTCCACAGAGTTTAAGTTGAAGTCCCCAATAATAACTGCATCTGTTTCACATCCCTTACTTACTTCCCTTATCATTAGTTCATCCATATCATCAGTCTGCCCAGGTGGTCTGTAAAAAGCTCCCAAATGCACCATTCTATTTTTACTGAACCTAATATCTATCCAAAGTGACTCAACTCCATCCTGCTTTATTGAAGTATTTAAACTTGAAACAATGTTGTTTTTTATATAGATAATTATTCCTCCACCAATCCTACCTGTCCTTTGACTAATGTACATATTATAACCCTGTAATTCAAATTCACTTATAGTGTCACTAAATTCTATTTCATTAACCCATGATTCAGTAACACATAATATATCTATATCCTCATAGCTAATATGACTGTTGAAGGTGAAAGGGCGACTAGAGAAAATGGGGATAAGTACAACATACTGAAAAAATTGTAAGAGCATGCACAGGAAAGAGTAATTGTTATGGGAGATATGAATGCACTGGTATGCTGGGAGAACAGATAAATAGGAATGGTGAAATGCTCGTTGATTTTATAAAGGATGCGGAAATGGAAAATCTAAATGAAACCTTAGCAGAGGGTAGTATGACATGGAGTGCGAGGAATTAAGAATCAGCAATTGACTACAAGTTGGTAAATGGAAGAATGCGAGAAGTGGTATCCCGCATATGGATAGATGAAGAAGGATTGATTGACACTGTATCTGACCACAATATGCTCCTAGTAGAATGTAAGCTACAGGGGTGAAACAAGGAAAATGTGAAGGTTAAAGGGAGAAAATGGAGGTTGAGAGATGTAAACTGGGAAAATTTCAAGGCTAATCTGAATGAGAGGACTTGGATGGATGGTAACTTAAATGATGTGAATGAGCTGGATGAAAAATTTATAGAAAATATAAGAAGTGCAGCAGCCAGCAAAATAGGTATTGTACAGGTGAATAGAAGAAAAAGGGTGTGTAAACCATGGTGGAATGAAGAGGTTAAAGATGCTAGGAAGGAGCGAAAGAGGCTTAACAAAGCATGTAGACAGATGAGAAAGCGAAGACATGAAAGTAAGGAAGCTGAAAATGAGTACCAGATAGTATGGACACAATATGTGAATCAACAGAAAGTGACAAAGCAAAAGATCAGGGATGCGAAAGTAGAGTACGAAAGGAAAGTGATGCAAGCCCTTAAAGAAAAAGAGTTGCAAGGTGGCTGTGAATGGTACAGATTCATGAGAGGTGAAGCAATGAGCAGTGCCGAGACTGTAGAGTATCTGAAGGTGAATGGTGTATGTGTAAATGAAAGAGAAGATATGAAAAGGGCCATAAAAGAGTTGTGGGAAAAAATTGGAGGAGTTGGTGAAGTGTCTGATATGAGAATGGAGCTAAATGAAAGAATTGGTGTAGAAGAAGTGGAAAAATGTGTGAAAAAGCACAAAAACTATAAGGCTGCTGGACCAGATGAGATACCTTATGAGATATATAAAAATAGAGGTGACATAGTGATTAAGAAAATGACTGAGCTATTTAATAAAGTGTGGGAAGAAGAGAAAGTGCCAAAGAGATGGAATGAATGTAGAGTGACACTGCTATACAAGGGTGGGTGCAAGAGCAGAAATGAACTAAAGAACTATAGACCAATAGCTCTTTTAAACACACTTGGAAAAATTTTTAGTGCAGTACCCGAATGAAAGACTCTGTAGATGGATTGAGAGAGCTACAGCACTAGGTGAGGAACAAAATGGTTTCCGAGCGAACAGAAGAGCTGTGGATAATATGTTCATAGTAAATGAAATAATAGAGAGAAATATGAGTAAAAGATGTAAATTATACCCATGTTTCTTAGATATAGAAAAAACATATGATAAAGTTGACAGAAAAATGCTATGTAGAGTCCTAGAAAGGAGTGGTCTGAGTAAAAAAGTAGTGAATATCATTAGAAGTATGTATGACGATATTAGTGATCTATAGACTAGGAGACCTAGAAACTGAGTGGGTGAAAAGTGAGACAGGAGTTAGACAAGGGTGTATCCTATCTCCAACCCTATTTAGCCTGTACACAGAGGAATTAGCTGTTAGAGTTAGAAGAATGGATGCTGGAGTGAGGGTTGGGGATGACAAGATATGCCTTTTGCTTTATGCAGATGATGTAGTAATTATGAGTGAAATGGCGGAGGAGCTCCAGAATATACTAGACGTTGTAAATGCATATGGGGGAGATTTTGGAGTGAAAAGAGCAAGGTAATGATTGTAAACAGGGCAGAGGAAGAGAGGAACATCACATGGAGACTGGGAGTAAATGTTGTGACTCAGACAGAGGCGTATAAGTATCTAGGGGTGTGGCTAACCCCTATGGGGTGTGATAAGATGAAGAATGAAAAGATTATTGCAACAAACCAGTGGGTTGGTCGACTAGGAAGTGCAGCGAGACTGAGAATGAGTAGGTGGGATGTGGTAAGAGAGGTCTGGAAGAGTGTAGCTGTGCCAAGCATCATGTATGATCTGGATGTGGTTGTATGGAAGGAAAATGAGATAGAAAAGTTAGAAAGGGGACAAAACCAGGTGGCGAGAATGGCTTTAAATGCGCCAAAGTACGCAGTGACTGCAGCTCTGAGAGGTGATATGGGATGGAGCACCTTTAGGGAGAGACTTACAAAAGCGACCCTTATGTATAAAATAAGACTAGAGTGAATGGATGATAGAAGACTGGCAAGGAAGGTATATCTGTGGAATGATAGATATAGTAAATGGGGGAAGAAGTGCAAGAAAATGGCATACATGCATAGCATGGCAATTAGAGAAACTGTGCATAAATGGAAAATGATGAGCAGGAGTAGGGAAGGGTGAGATTGACAGAGAAGTGAAAGACAGGGGACTTAGAATGTGGAAGAATGAAATGGAGCAAAAACAAACCATGGAATGGTACATGGAGAAGAAATCCCCAGAGTATGTGAGGTGGTATGATGGAAGCTTGGGTGTGACCTACTCTTTCGAGTGAGAGCTCAATGCCCATCCATTTCATAGTTAAATTCTCTATTATCTTTCTCCGTCCGAGAAAGAATATAGCACTTTTGCACTTGAGGCCATATCATCTCGGAGGTAAAGCAATACTCCACCATGGGTTCTCCCTTATCTATCTGTGTGGTACAGGGTGTAATTATCAATTTTTACTTCCACATCTTTTACGTCTTCCCTTAGATGAGATTATGTTAGACTCATAAAAAGATAGTTGTTTTCCTTGGCCAACTCATTTGGTGGGATACAAACCCTGTATGTTGCATAGAATTATTTTTTCAATTACACCTCTTATGTTTCCTAGGCTTGGGCTTGAGCTTGAGCTGCCCAGTGTCGGTTCGGATACCATTGTTGTGGCACTACATTCATCACCAGTTTCATTTGATGAGTCATGGATACCACTGGTTACTGAGGTGCAAATCTGCCTTTGTTCTGTAGGAGATTTAGAATTTGACCCATCTACATCTGTAATGCGTGAATTTGTTTCTAACATGTACCCTGTTTGCTTTTCTTCTAAAAATTGCCCTGTTTGTTTTTCTTCATCAGACATATCCTGTTCTGGTTTTCTGCATTTTGATATGTTTCCATCCTCCTTGTCTTTGGATTTCCATCTTGATTTCCTGTTAGTTTTTTGATTCCTTTAAGGTGGGTGAAGATGCACCCAAATCTACTACATTCACCTTTCCTTAGTGACTCATGACAGAGCTTGGGGTGGTAATCCTCACACCTAAACCCAAGTGTGAAGCCTTTCCTCTTGTCAGTACCATTGCTGAGCAGCTTTGGACAAGCTTTGGGATGGTCATAATTACACCCCCTTCCACTAATATGGAACTTGCTAATATATAATTATAATCACTCCACATAATAGGGGTGGTGGGAATAATTCTTCTTTTTGTGGTGGTGGGACTACATTGGTGTCTAGATATAAATGTATGTATACTAACATTGAGAGCATTAAAAATAAATGGCCTGAATTTCAAGCAAGAATTGTGGAAACATGGTGTCAATTAGATACACAAGATTCTGAAATTAATCTGAGCAGTTATGGAGTTTTCCATAGACACACAAATCAGAGAAAAGGGGGAGATTGTTATATATATTAAAGATGATATAGCTGCTGATTATTGTGATGACCTTAATGCAGATCCCTTTGTTGAGTACTTGTGGTGCTGGATTGAGATGAAGAGGGTGACTAGTCCTCATCTGCCTAGAGATAAGTAATTATTGTTGGAGATTTTAATTTACCAGATATAAATTGGAACATTATGACTGCACCTGTATCTGAGAGGAATTATTCAAATAAATTTCTCAAATGTATTCAGGAGAACTATTTGGTTCAACATATCCTGGATTACACTGGAGCCAGAGGCCTAAATAGACCCAGTCTACTCAGCTTGGTGATCACTTGTGGTGATACAGATGTGGCTGAGGTGCAGATTGAATCCCCAATTGGCAGAAGTGATCATTCTGTAATTGTTTATGAGTATGTTTGTGAAAGATTCAATTATTTTAGAGTCAACTTTGCTGCAATAAGAGTAAGATTTGATGAGGATTGGGACAACTTGCTTGGCAATGGGTGTATTTTGGAGAAGTGGAGTAGATTTAAGGAACACTATGAGGCAGTTGTTCAGGAATTTGTGCCTAAATATAATGTAAGAAGAGAGAAACATAAGCCAATGTGGTTGAATGGTAGAGGCATCAGGGCAAGCAGAAGGAAAAACCTAGCATGGAAACTGTACAAGGAAAGACCTAGTAGATACTTGTATAGACAATATACCAAAGAAAGAAAAAAGTGTTCTGAAATTGTTCGAGAACAGAAAAAGAAATTTGAATGTCATTTAGTTCAGGATATGAAAAGTAATCCTAGAGCATTTTACAAGTATATTGGAGGCAGAAAATCATCTAGAGTTCCGATAGCCCAATTGGAGCAGAGGGACGGAGAGATGACTGTTAATGATGGCAAAGCAGCAGGCTTGTTACTGAAGCACTTTAGATCTGTTCACAGTCCAGATCTGGATGAAGATCTTCTGATGGCTGGCCAATTCATGAGTGCTGTTGAGGATGGTGGTGATTTTGATCCTTTCAATTACAATGGACCTATTTGCCCATCACAAATTACTCAACCTATTATTGAAAAAGCTATTGAAATCCCTTAATGTATACAAAGCTACGGGACCTGATAATATTCACCCCAAAATACTTCTTCGCTTCCTGACAATTGGACTTCAGCGATTGTTACACCAATCTATAAGAAAGGTAGTAGAAAGAGCTCTGATAACTACAGGCCAGTGTCCCTGACTTCCCAGGTATCAGTTGTTGGAGAAGTGTTTAAGGGAGCGAATTGTTGGGTACCTTTCAGAGAACAAATTCATAGAGTATTGGACTGACTGTTTTGATAATGGTAACCCAGTTGATGCAATTTATCTGGACTTGAGAAAGGCCTTTGACAGTGTGCCATTGCAAAGACTATTGTTCAAATTATCAAAAGCTGGAATTGGTAATGGTTTGCTATCGTGGATTGAGTGCTTTCTAAGGAAGCGAAGACAGTGTGTTGTTGTAAATGGTAGCGTGTCAGGATAGAGCGAGATATGTAGTGGGGTGCCACAGGGGACTGTACTTGGACCAGTGCTTTTCGCCATTTACATTAATGATCTTCCCAGTGCAATAAAGTCAAAGATCAAGATATTTGCAGATGGCACTAAGGTATATAATGAAATCAAGGTTCCTGAAGACACTGTGAGATTGCAGGAAGATATGAGGGGCATGGAGGAGTGGTCACATCAATGGTTGATATCAATCAATGCAAGAATGTGTTTTGTTCTGCATATAGGTAGTAATAATGAAGGAGCTGTATATGAAATTAATGGAGCTGAAATTGCTTCTTCTGATGTTGAGAAAGACCTTGGACTGCTGGTCTCATCTAGATTGAAGTTTGAGAAGCAGATTTCAGAGTGTGTGAAGAAAGCTAATTTTGTATTGAAGCAGGTTAAGCAGAACTTTCACTTCTTGAATGTTGAGTCTGTAGGAATATTATATAAAGCTTATGTTAGATTACAACTTGAGTATGCTATTCAGGCATGGTCTCCTTACCTGCAGAAGGATATAAAAAGAATGGAGGATGTTCAGAGAACAGCTTCTAAGCTGGTACCAGGATTTGGAGCATTGACCTATGAGGAGAGATTGGAGAGACTTGGGTGGACTACCCTTGAGGAGAGAAGAGGGGAGGTATGATAGAGGTGTTCAAGATCATGGGAAGATATGACTTTGTGTCTGAGTCCGAGGAGATTTTCCAGCTTGCACAAGGAATTACTAGAGGTCATAACAGAAAACTCTTTTAAGAAGAGATGCAACAGAACTCTAAGGCAGAAATTCTTCACTCAAAGAGTCATGGACCCATGGAATGATTTACCAGGCAATGTTGTGAACTCCACCAGTGTAAAATCTTTTAAGATTCAATATGATAAACATATAAGAGAATTAAATAATCACTATCCAGGTGAGATTTTAAAGCACAGAGTGCATATTTCTTATTCTCACAGAAATTCAAATGGTGAGTTAACAATGATAAAATTGGGCCTATTAGATATGAACGGGTTTTGAGAGAATCTGATGAGGAAATAGTAGAGGTTCTTAATGATCATTTTTCTTCAGTATTTACACAAGAGAATCAAGATAGTTTAATTTATGATAATTCTAGTTCAAGGGAAGTAGTGTTGAATACCATAAATATGAACAGGGAAATAATTAAAGGGCTTATATTGGAGTTAAATACTAGTAAGTCATCTGGCCCCTACAACATTCATTCTAGGTTAGACAAAGAAGGTGTAGTAGCTCTTGAGAAGATATATACTAGATCACTAGAGTTTGGAGAAATACCTAATGATTGGAAATTAGCAAATGTAGTGCCAATTTTTAAAAAGGGAAGTAAAGAGGACCCAAATAACTTTAGGCTGGTAAGCTTAATTTTTATCATTTGTAAAATTCTTGAGAAGATAGTTAAGAAGGGGATTTTTGACCATCTATAGTGTGGTAGGTTAATAAATGATGCTCAGAATGGGTTTAGAAGAGGTAGATCTTGTTTAACAAATTTACTGGATTTTATGGATTATGTTACTAAAGAATTAGATAGGGATAGAATGTTGATGTAATTTACTTAGATTTTAGCAAAGCTTTTGATAAGGTTCCACAGATTAAAAATGCGATAGATGTGAGGTCATTCAGGTTTCAAGAGGTGCTTCAGGAATAGGGGGGTTAAATTGTTTCTATACAAATGCTCGTAGTCTTAGAAACAAGAAGGATGAGCTATTTAGTTATATTAGTAATGAGGATATAGATATATTATGTGTTACTGAATCATGGGTTAATGAAATAGAATTTAGTGACACTATAAGTGAATTTGATTTACAGGGCTATAATATGTACATTAGTCAAAGGACAAGTAGGATTGGTAGAGGAATAATTATCTATATAAAAAACAACATTGTTTCAAGTTTAAATATTACAATAAAGCAGGATGGAGTTGAGTCACTTTGGATAGATATTAGGTTCAGTAAAAATAGAATGGTGCATTTGGGAGCTTTTTACAGACCACCTGGGCAGACTGATGATATAGATGAACTAATGAGAAGGAAAATAAGTAAGGGATGTGAAACAGATGCAGTTATTATTGGGGACTTCAACTTAAACTCTGTGAACTGGGAAAATATGATAGGCAGGCATACATGTCTTCACTTAATGGGAAGACCCCTCTAGCAGAGGTATGGAAGCAAGTCAAAAGGATTTGGGTCAAGTTCTCGCAAGACACCCCTCCAGCAGAATGGTACCACAATCTTAGATCCCGCATCCGTGCCGCTGTCCTTCATGATCACTTTGTCCACATTCTCTATCCGCGATGCTGCTCTGCCAGCATTCAATGTACATTATAATGTGGAAGGAGTCAGCTGGACTTTACTTTCAGAGGCAGAAAACCCTTCAACAACAGGTTTACATTGAGTGAGTGAGTTGCGTTCCACTCTCACTTTGTCCATGGACCCCTCCCCTGGTCTGGACAATGTCCCATACACCATGATTTGACACCTGGTTCAGTAAGGCATGGCCTTTCTGTTTGATTTGTTCAACAGGATCTGGGTAGAGGGTATCCTTCCAGACTCCTGGCGAATCGCTATAATGCTCACTTTTTGCCCAATCACTCTAAGCTCTTGCATGTGCAAGTTGATGGAGAAATTGGTAAATGTTAGATTATCCTTTTTTCTGGACAGTGGTGGCCACCTGTCTTTTGCACAGTGCGGCTTCTGCAAGTTCCACTCAAGTCAGATTCTCTGCTCCACCTGGAAAGTGCAGTTTGCGAGGTCTTCCTTTGTAGACAGCACTACACCACAGTGTTTTTTCAATTTAGAGAAGGCCTTTGATGCTGCATTGCATTACAGTATCATGTAGACTCTCCACATTATGGAGGCCGAAGGGATGCCTCCAATCTTTATATCTGAATTTTTACGAGATCGTTGATTCTGTGTACAGGTGAGGAGAGCCCTCTCCGACCCAATGAAGCAGGAATAGGGGGTTCCACAGGGAATTGTCCTCGGTGTCACACTATTTGCTCTGAGCATCAACTGCATCACCTTGGTACTGCTGGAAGATGTTCTCACTATGCTCTATGTGGATGATCTTTCAATCTCTTTTGGCGTGGACCAGATGCCAACTCTTGAGCATTGACTCCAACAGGCATTGATCCACGTCTCTCATTATGCCGAAGTGCACAGGCTTTGTTTTCCTTTGCCAGGACTAAGGTGGTGCACTTCTGCTGCCATTCCTGGCTCCACCCTGACTCAGACTTGTTTCTAAATGGGATTCGCCTGGAAGTAATGTACTCAAATCGTTTCCTTGGTCTTGTATTTGACTGACGCCTTACCTGGGAGGCTCATATTCGCAACCTTAGGGTCTCTTGTACCTGCACAATAGATATTCTTCCTTCCGTGACGTTCACTGCCTTGGGTGTGGATAGGGCTACGGCTTTACTCTTTTTTTCTATCGTTTGTTTGTTCGAAGCTCTAATACGGATGTGAGTTTTATGCATCAGCAGATGAGCGTGTATTGCAGAAGGTGGACTCGATCCACCACACTGGCTTTTGCTTGGCAACTGATGCCTTCTGCACATCACCCATTGAGAACCTACTTGTCAATGCTAGAGAGATGCCACTCGCTCTGCCTCAGGCACAGTGCATTATTCGCCTGTACATGCGAGCCTGGCGCCAACTGCTCTGACTCCATCTGATCTCAATGGTGCCTATGCCACCAAGAGACTCCTAATACCCTAAACCCCTTTGGGTTTAGGGTATAGCTCTCGAGCCAGTGGCACCCATGGTTCTGCTTAAGATACCACCCTGGAGGGTACCACCTTTGACCATTTGTCACCACGCCTCTGCTCTCAAAGCTTCTACAGCACCGGGAGTATTCCATTCAGCCTTTTTGGAGCACACTTCGTGTCATGTTGGAACCGTGCTACTGTATATGGATGGTTCCAAGTGCTGAGAGGGGTTCAGTTTCTATGCTGTATCCTCTGTTTGAATTCAGCCGGGTTCTGCCAGCCCCTGCGTCTGTCTTTGTGGCTGAGCTGGTTGTAATACACCACTCAATACAGGAGATAATGCGATGGGCCCAGTTTGGAGATTGGATTGTGATTTATAGCGACTCACAAAGCACCCTGAGTGCTCTCGGGGCATTGGAATATCCATATCCCCTGGTTCTCGATATCCATGATGCCACAGTTTTGGTGAGCAGGTCGGATGTTGAGATTATCCTCTGCTGGGTTCCTTGGCATGTAAGAATTGCAGAGAATGAGGGCGCCAAAGATTCTGCGAGGACTGGGCAACCAGACCAGTGTTTTGCTCTTCCTCACATCAATTACATGGCAGGAATATGGGCAGCTCTCCAGGTTGCTTGGCGAAGAAGATGGGAGACGGTCAAGGGAAACTTAAAGTTGCATGTCATTGCACCATGACTTCCCATGGACTTACCCCCCCTAAATCTGCAATGTCTTCAGGTTGCTTTCTGTCATCTCTGAATCGGACACCTCGCATGACACACCGAAATTTGATGTAGCTCTTGCCTGCACCTTATTGTGACAACTGCATTGTCCCCCCCCCCCCAAACTGTTCAGCACATTCTTGTGGAATGTCTCAGTCTGGGTTATTTTCGCGCATGTAACCTGTCCTGGTACCCGGATGAGCAGGGTCGCTACTGCTTGTCCCTTGTACTCAGAACTGGTTCGTGCATACAGACTTGTGCACTATACAACTTTTTGGAGGAGACTGGCCTCCTCCACTTTATTTGAATGGGGTTTTTTGTAGGTTGCATGTTCCTGCACCCAGGGAGGCTGGCCTACCCCGACGCTTGAGTGTACTTCCTTCTTTTTGCCTTTCTGCTTTTTATTTGTTGTTATTGATTTTATCCTGTGCTTAGCCTTTCTTTTTTTTTCTTTGTTATTTATATATTGCTATTTGTTTTTTAATCTAACCTAGTAGTAGGCTATGATGTGAATATAGAGATTTTTGCCCTAGTAGGCATTCACCAGATGGGCTCTCAAAATTAAAAGAGTGTAGCAAGAATCCAGATTACATGCAAGGACAGGAAGATCTAGGATTGGTGATGTTGCAGAGATAGAGCTTCTTACTCTTCCATGACTTAAAGCAGTCACCAAATATCCATTAAAAAATCATGACTTCAAGCAGTCACAAAATATCCATTAAAAAATCTTGACTTCAAGCAGTCACCAAATATACATTAAAAAATCATGACCAAGCAGTCACCAAATATCTATTAAAAATCATGACTTCAAGCACTCACCAAATATCTATTAAAAAAATCATGACTTCAAGCAGTCACCAAATATCCATTTAAAAAATCATGTCTTCAAGCAGTCAAAAGTCAATGCCAACTAAACAGTTCTTGCTGAAGTAGAGGAGCGAGTATAAATTAGGGTCGCTAAAAAAATTTTCACCCTATGCACAGGCCTTTTTTGTTTCTCCACAGACCTCAAAAACTTTCTGCTGAATAATAATAATCTTAGATGAAAAGAATTAACTTATCTAATTTGACTATATCTATTAGCCTTAAATTGGGTACAAGGCTAATAATATGTGTTGTATAATTAGCCTGACAGGCATCTTTTATAATATTTCAGTAGAACCTAGGTTCACAAATGCCCCACATCACAAACAAATTGGTTCGTAAACTAGTTTTGTAAACAAATTTTAGCTTGGTTCACGAACATTGCCCACAATCCATGGAACCTTGCGCTGAGTTGTGCATTGGCGCACTTGACTTAAACATTGATTGTGAGAGTGCTCTCTTCAAAAACTTTTTCTTTTTTTTTCCTTTTTAGTTGTATTTTAGCCCCCATTATGCCACCTAAGAAGGAGCAAAGTTTTAGTAATTTCACCAGAAAGAAGCCTAAACATATATACCAATACTACTGAAGTAAAAAGGGAAATTATTGCCAAACATGACAATGGCATTTGTATTTCTGACATTGCTAAGCAGTCTAATCTGGCAAAATGGATGATCTGTATGATTCTAAAAAAATAGAGGCAATAAAGGTGGCTGATTTTACTAAGAGAGTGACTGTGTTAATGAAGTAAATATCTAAAATGCTAGAGGAAATAGAAAAACTGTTGTTAGTTTCTGAGTCTGAAACTGATTAATTGTATTTAGCTTAATTTCATTAGAAAACTGGTTTTGGTTTGCGAACTAAGGCCCAGAATGGATTAAGTTTGTGAACCGAGGTTCTACTGTATTTTAGAAGGATATCTAAGTGTCTAATTTCCTCAAGAATACTATTAAGAAATAATTTCTTATTGCTGCCTGATTAATTATAATTGATGTATTCAATCTTCTTTATCTGTATGTAGAAAAATGGATCATTATTTGCCATTTGAATTGCAAGATGAAGAAAGAATAAGGGTTCTCATGGGACCTATGCCTCCTGCAAAGGATTCAGTTGCATTTGGCAGTCGAATCACTTTTTGGACAGCAACTTTGTATAATTGGTGCAAAAGTAAAGTTGGATTAAGTTTCACTCTTCAAGTAAGTGCTCTATTTTTTTATCTATAAGCTAAGTTCTCATATATTTTCATAATTTTCCTGCAGATGAACAAGGTACTTTTAAAGGTAACTGTACAAATGGCAAATCTGCCATCTTTTTGTACAAAATCTCTTCTCATTTCTCCAGTTCATCTGAAAATCCAGTGGCCTTTAATTGTCCATAGCAATCCTTCGTAGTAATAAAAATTATATGATGAGGATATTAAAATTTGGATTAAAATGTATGGCTTTTAATAGAAATAATTTGCTTTGGAAGTTTCAAAAATATTCTTTGCATTTGAGCTTTGAAATATAATATGGAATGGAAGTGTGATGACACGAGGTGTAACTATTAGCTTAACCTATTATTCATTCTTGTAAATGAATTAAATGCATACATTTGAGTGGTTGCTTATTATAAAAATGTGTTCTTATGGGATTACAATGAATACATTTCCCCAAGTACAGTAAAGCAGTGGAATGATCTTCCTGCAGATGCTATGCAGGGAGATCTTAATATCTTCAAATGAGGTTGCAATACTAGATTAAGGGCGGGTGCTACTGCCTCATAATTTTAAACATTTATTTATTTATTTACACATTTCAATTTCTTTCTTCTAGCATTCATTCTTTCTTACTTGACATATGGACACTGTGTTCTGTGGGAGCTTGTTTTCAAGTTCATAGCCGCTAGGCTTTTTCCACAAGAATTTTGTGTTCATTATCTCAAATAATAATAATAGAGTTGATGTTTACCACCTGAATAGTTGTCATCCTTTACCCTTTTCACATTTTTTTTTACTTATCCACCTTTTTTTCCTGTTTATCCCCCCCATTTTTACTCCACCCCGGAAAAATACCCACATTTGTTATGCAAGTATCCTTTGGTAGGAAAAAAAATCAATTATGTAAACTTAGTTCATCTATGGACTTGTTTCATAAGAAATGTGACCCATTTATTCACACTTCCTTCATTTACATTTCTTTCACATTTCCTTCTTTCCATCATTTTCATTCATTCATTTTTCTTTCATTCATTCATTCATACTTTTCCTTTCTTTCAGTCATTTACTTCCTTTCATTCATTTTCATTTCCTTAACTTCATTTTCTTTTCATTTACATTTCCTTACTTCAGTCATTCATTTTCATTTCCTTACTTCAGTCATTCATTTTCATTTCCTTCATCTTTTCTGGCTCCATCCTCTGCAATTTCCTCTATCAAAATGCTAAATCCCCTGCTATACCTTAAGTCTGGAGGAATGGCATGCCCTCCTGGCCCCAATTTGTACCCTGCAAGGGATATCAGGTAAAGCATGGGCCAGCATACTGCAGCTGACATCTGAAGGATTGTGTGCTCTCCCAGCCACCAATACCCGCAGTCATGTGCCTGCTCGATTGATAGTACAAAGGTACCCTCTTTGAATGGACCGTAAGGTCTCCTAGGGTACTTACTTTCCTTGTTACTCCTTGTAACACTTTACTTCCTCTATTTTCACTACTTTCTTACAGATCTCTCCTTGCAATCTTTCGATGCTCTTGATTATTTTCACTTTAATTTTTTTTAATTATTTGCTGTATTAATGTGATCTATTGTCGCAGTTGACTATAGTCTCATTGATGGTACTTCGATACTAGGTGGCCTCTCAAAGTTCTGTAGAAATACCCAGTCAGTTCTATGCCCATCACCCACTCTATCAAGATAAACAATGACCTACTTAAGGCAAAACTACAGGCACAACAACTCTACCCTACCTGTACCTATCATTACCTAAATCATATATTATACTCTTTATGAACCGCTATTAACACTTTTATTGTGATGTTATTGCCACATCTGACACATCACACACATCACAGCATCTCTGGGGAGTTTTGTTAATTGTTGTTTACGCTATAACTATAATTGATAATATAATAGATATATTACCATCGCTTATTTGCATTTCCCATCAGGCAAGATACCCAGGCTTTTCTCATTTCAAATTTATATCAACTTCTTTCTCTCCCTTGTTAGGTCGAGTGCCATCAGGCAAGATACCCAGGCTTTTCTCATTTCAAATTTATATCAACTTCTTTCTCTCCCTTGTTAGGTCGAGTGCCAAGTTTATTGTAATCTTGAGTGCCTGTGCTCTTTGTACAAACCTATTCCCAAAGCTTTTTACAGCTCATATATGAATATAAGTTCAAATTGGGGGGTGTTTTGGAAGTATCTCTCTTTTTGCTATTTAGCACCATTCATTACTATAAACTTTGTCTTCAATTAGGATGGTGAAATGGCATTCAGAAGAGGTACTCAGGTCCCACTGTGTCTTCCTTATATTTTTGAACATTTAATCAAGTAAGTTAGAAGGTATTCTCATAATTGGAACTCCACCTGTATGAAGTATTTTAATAGGAATAAATAGTTGTTCCAGCAGGAACTTTAATTATTTTGAAACTTCAAGCTTGATATCTGAGCATTGGGAACTTGGGATCTTTGACATAATTTGTATTCTAAGGTTCAGCACCTTTGTCTACATCCTGGATCTTGATAGTCTTGAAATTTGGTATGCCATTAACAGCATCTGGCCATTTCTCTCTCCAGTCATCCTCAATTTTGTTTATTCCTCTATTTACAAAGGAGGGAAGGGAGGTTATCTCTCAAACATTTGCATGTGTATGTAGGCTCTGGTAGAACCTTTTTCTGGGTATGTAAAATATACCATTTGGTTCCATTTAATATTTCTCTCCTATCGTTTCAAGGTAGTTTTAATTTGTTCCCTGATATAATAAATCCTGTCATGGTTAAGAAGGGTTGTAAGACTGTAAAAGGCAAGTTGATTGTGTTAATTAGTGTTTGAGAGAGAAAGATCTGACTGAAAGGGAAGTGTATGATGGGTATGCATTCCCCATAAGGGGTGTGGCAATTTGCCATCCTGGCTGCCGTGCTGACAGGACTCAGCGCCCTGTCCGGCCTCAGCTTAGCCTCTTCTCCTTCCTTCAGTTTTCCTTTCAATTATTTCTATCCTTCTTTCCAACTCCTCCTGCTATTGTTTCCATTCTGCTTCTCCAAAATATCCATTGTTTGGGTAGTTAGTTAGCTTTAGGTTTTTATTTTTAACAGGTTAGTTTAGTTATTTAGTACCTTAGGTACCCTCTTTTACATTTTTGTCTTTTTTTTCACTTCTCCCCTCTGCTTTTCTTTTTCTGTTTTGACACAATTTGTGACTATGGCTTTGTGGGCCCCATAGTCGCTTGGTACTTGACCAGGCTACACCTTTGGACTGATCCTTTCTTATTTATGCCTCTGTACGGGTTGATGGATGCGCCCACTGATGGGCATCGTCCACAGGACCATGCCCTAGAGGAGGTTTGGTTGCCTGGGTCGTCATTTCGTTTCTGAGAGGTCTTTGCACCGCAGTCTAGAGAATCTGTTATGTGGCTCCGTTGTTTTTAAAATGACAGTGGGAGTCGGGGGGGGCGGGTTACCCCGTCTGGGCTGTATGGGCGCTCTTTGGACTCACGATGACGATTTGGTGCATTCCCTCGGCTCCAGGGGCAGCCCAAAATAAAATATTTACTTATATGGGTAAATTTAACCTCTGGTCATTGTGCCTTGGACCCTGACGGTAGACGCTTTGATCCTTTTGGGTCAGAAGTCGATCCTGAGTTGGATTACAACCGATTTTTAGTCTTGAAAGCGAATGGTAGTCCTCTTAGTAAGGCTGACATCTTCGACGTCTACGAGGATTTTGTTGAGAAATGTGGCGAACCTGCCCAAATGTGGCCACGTAATGATGTCACATTGATAGTCAAGGCGAAATCAAGCGAGCAGCATCAGTGGATTAAGACCCTACAGTCTTTAGCTTCTGTAGACATGTCCTCTGCTTCGCACCCCACATTTAACACCTGTAAAGGTGTTATCCGATCGGGAGAGTTAATAGATTACGATATTGACAAGCTGCTATCAAAACTTACCAATCAGAAGGTTGTAAGTGCCCACCGCATTTCCAGGTTTGTGAATGGCGCTAGGTTACCTACCGCCACCATAATCCTGACCTTCAACAGATTGGAACGGCCCAAGTACGTTAAGGCTGGCTATCTTAACATCCCAGTCAAGCCTTACGTTGAAAACCCGCGGCGATGCTTCCATTACCAACGCTTTGGCCATGTAAGCAAGTTTTGTAAACAGGCAAGGTTGTGTGTGAATTGTGGATCAGATTATCACAGGATGCCCTGTTCTCAACAGCCGTGCTGTGGTGGAGAACACCCTGCAACATCACAGCAATGCACTTTCTCTATGAGAGAGAAGTCATTGCTATTAGAAACAAGAACAGGGTCAGTTTTAAAGAGGCCAGAAGAAGAGTAAAGGAGATGTATGTCCAACCTGGTGTGAGCTTTTCTGATGCTCTGCGTTCTACCAGGCCAAAGAAATGGAGAAGCCAGAGACCTCCTACTGGTTCTCCTGTGCCTGACCAGGTAAAAAGTCCTCCCCGTCCTAAACTTACATCTCCTTGTGATGAACACTCTTGGTCAGCACCTAACAGTGCTTCTGAGGTTACCAACAAGAAGAGGAACCTTCCATCCTCTCCTGGTTCCCCAAGGGTGGTTAAGCACCTTGCTACCACTCCAGAACATGTAGATGTTGATCATGTTGGTCTTCAGGTGGTATCCATTCCACCTCTGGATATTCACCCTGCCCCTAAAGGACCAAGCTCTTCAGCTCCAAAGCTAGTTATCACTCAACCTCCCCCTTGTTGATACTGCTTTGGAATTCCTTTGATCCCTGAATGAGAAGGAACCAACCTTTGCTCCTTCCCAGGAGCGAGCCAGCTGTTGTAGAGGTTACCCCCTCATCTGAGGAGGACTCTCAAAAACTGACTCCACATCATTCTCTATCAGCATCGAATTCACAACTTTTGCCGATGTCCTCACCACCACCATCACCTCTACCATCCCAACCAATACCACCAGCTGTGTCAACATTGTCTGTTCCCTCAACACCTGAACTGACCCCTGGAGTTACTTCCATCTCTGCTTCTCCAGTGAAGACAGTTCTCTCTTACAGCTACTTATCAAAATATGATGGGCCACCTCGTTAAAGAAAAACCAAAGGCAAAACTCAAGCTTCCGATGCCTCCTTTGTCACACTCCAAGCCTAAGGCTAGTATGACATGAACTACTTCCACTGGTAGTTCAAATCCAAAATCCCCTAGTATTAAGGGTAGGAAGAAATCTACCGTTATGCTTAAAGGGTAACAATGTTTCCAATTATTCATTGGAACCTCTAAGGTCTCTTCCTTAAATGGGAAGAGTTCAAGCTCCTGCTTAAGGATTACAACCCTGATTGTACTGCTTTACAGGAGCCTTGCTTGGATACTTGCAGAGTACCGAACATTTTGGGATATTATAAGAACCCCGGAGAACCAATTCATGGTTCTGCTGTTTTTGTTAACAACAGGGTTCCCCACAACCAGCTCTCTTTTAACACAGACCTGCAGGCGGTTGCTGTCCGCCTGTTTTCCAGTCGCCCTTATTTGATCTGTTGGCTGTATCTTCCTCCTGGCGAGGAAAGAGATACAGCTGTTTTAGCTACAAAGTTAGCTAATTTAATTTCTCAACTCCCTCCTCCCTCTTTATTGATTGTCAACTTTAATGCTCGACAACCCCCTTTGGGGGACCATGATAACAACCCTAGAGGAAATATGATTGAGAGATTTCTGGGCACTAATGATGTCTGCTTTCTTAACAATGGCAGCCACGCATCATTTCACATCCAGACGAACAGCTTTACATGTGTGGACTTGTCTCTGTTCACCAAGCTGTAGAGCGATTTTTACTGGGCAGTGGATCCTGACTTGCGAGGCAGTGATCACTTCCCCATTGTAATAACACCATGTACAGGTGGTCCTCCTCCACCACCTAGCAAAAGATGAAATACTAAAAAAGCAAACTGGCCTAAGTTCAGGCACCTCTGGAGCCATGATGGGTCCTTACCTCATGAAGATATTGAAGTGGCTATTGATGATCTCTAGCCCACATCAATCATGCAGCTAATTCCTCTATCCCGCTCTCCAGCTCAACTGCTTATGGACCATAATTGCCCTGGTGGTCTGCTGAATGCTCGAGAGTTGTCACTGAATGTAAACAGGCTTGCCGATGTTACCATCGGTGCCCCACGATGGTAAAGAAACTTGCTCATAACCGAGCAAGGGTAGCACAGCGACGCACCGCACCCTTCAACAATCTCAAAAGACCTCGTTAGATGGTTACATTGCGTCGATATGTTGGCAGACCCCTGTAGACAAAATCTGAAAGAGGGTCAAAAAGCTATTGGGGAAATCCAATGGCCTTACAGCTTCCAACATTGTTCAGGCCGGAGAACTGTTGGGAGACTTGTCCCATATTTCCGATGTCTTGGCCAGATCGTTTGCTAATATTTCAAACCAAGACAACTATTCCATCCAATTCCAGTGCTTTAGTCTCCAAGAGGAGCAGCATCCTATGAACCTTATGGAGCCTAACATGGATAATGAACCTTATAACTGGCTCTTTTAAATCCATGAGCTCCATAATGCACTGACGCACTGTGGATCCATTGCACCCGGATCGAATGGCATTTCCTATGATATGATTAGGAATATGCATCCATCCCTCCTCTCACATTTGCTGGACATTAATAACTTGATCTGGATTATGGGCTACTTCCCTTCTATGTGGAGGGAGGCTGTGGTTTTACCTTTCTGAAAACCAGGAAAGGATGGGACGGAATCCACCCATTACCACCCCATTGCCCTTACTAGTTGTCCATGTAAATTGTTTGAGAGGATGATAAATACAAGACTCATCTGGTTTTTGGAGACAAACCATCTTATATCTCCCTCTCAATCAGGGTTCAGAAAAAAAACAGAGTACCATCGACCTGCTTGTTATAATGGAGTCTTATATAAGAGATGCTTTTTCAAAGAGGCAGCATTCTGTTGCTGTTTTCTTTGATATTGAGAAAGCATATGATACCACTTGGAGGCATGATATCCTTAAGCAACTCCATGATTGGGGCCTGTGGGGCTTTCGCTCGGGGTTTGTCAAGCAATTCCTCATGTGGCACACACTACATGTAAAAGTTGGAAATGCCCTATCAGAGCCTGTAAAGCAAGTTGAGGGTGTGCCACCGGAAAATGTCCTAAGTGTCACCTGCTTCTCTGTGGCCATCAATAGCATTATCGCAAATCTCCCAGCTGAGATTTCCTTAACTCTATATGTGGATGACTTAGCACTTATCTGTTCATCACCTAGACTTCCATTTGTCATCCGTAAGCTACAGCGGGTTATAAATACCGTAGCTGATAATGCTTCTTCCAAGGGCTTCCGCTTTTCTGCAGTAAAGACCAAGGTTGTCCACTTTTACAACCATAGATCCCCATTTGTCACTCTATGGTGTCCCTGTCACCTTTGAGGCCTTATTTGGATGCCTTGAAAAGGTCTTGTCTGAAGAGAATGGACATAATGAAATTACTCTCACACACTTCTTGGGGAAGTGATCGATGTACCCTGTGGCTTTTGTATTCAGCATTAGTCCAGTCAAAGATGGACTATGGGTCACAGGTGTACTCCTCTGCCTCGCTGTCCATTTTTGAAAAATTAAATACTGTGCGTAACCAGAGTGTGTGCCTGGCTTCTGGAGCCTTCAAGTCCTCCCCTGTGTGGAGTCTCTATGCAGAGAATGGGGCTCTTCCTCTTCCTTTTCACCGATTCAAGTCTAACCTATATCTTTTTAGACTTTAGCAATTACCATGGTCGCCAGTATATGAGTGCACGTTCAATTTGCAAACAGTGACCTCATATGATAGATTTCCATCTCTGGCTCGCCCCTTTGCTCTGCGCATGGCCGAGCACACAGGACATCTAATGGAGTTTTCTGTTATTCCATTTTCATTACCAAAGGTTCTCTCATGGCTCGTACCACCTGTAGTGGTATGCAAGGAGCTTACTGGTAGGCCCAAGGATCAGTTCTCGCCTGTACCCTTGAGAACCATGTATGATCAACACTCCTCCCACCATTGGCCTAGTACCTTTGTGTTTACTGATGGGTCCAAGTCATCGAACGGAGTTGGAGCTGCTGCTGTCTTCCCATCTCTGACAGCATTGGTTTGCCTACCAAGTGCAGCTACTGTTTTCACAGCGGAACTTGTTGCCATTCTTCCTGCACTCTTTGTTATTGCTCCTATGCCATCTGGTTTTCTTATGTTTTTCTCTGACTCCCTTAGTTCTCTGGGGGCACTGGGTGCTTTTGGTTCTAGCCATCTGCTGGTTTCCAAGATCCAGCAGTGGCTTTTTTATCTTTCTTCTATTCACAAGATTTATTTTTGCTGGGTGCCTAGTCATGTGGGCATCCCAGGTAATGAAAGGGCGGATGCTGTGGACAAGGAGGTGGCATCATTGGGGATACCCCCAGTCCCACTTTGTGATGTCTATTCTTTCATCACCGAATATGTAGTTGGCTTATGGCAGAAGATGTGGGATGAGCTTCCTTCCACCAAGCTCCATTCCATAAAACCTTCAGTCCTCCTATGGCCACATGCCATGAGACCATGTAGACTGGAGGTTATTTTGTGCCGACTGAGGATAGACCATTGCTGCCTCACTCATGGGCACTTGATAAATGGGCAGCCCCAACCTTTGTGCATCCTGTGTGGAGTGCAGCTGTCCATCCTTCACATCTTTGCCGAGTGTCCCCTTTTGAGAAATCTTGGGAGGAGTGTCTTCCCTTTCATTACTGGGCAGATGGTCCCCCAGCAGGTTCTGCAGGGCATCTTGTCTGAGACTCATGTCTCTTTTAGTGTGAATAGAATTTTAAAATTTTTAGAAGAATCTAATCTTTGAGCCAAAATTTAATATATTGTTTCATGATTTTATATTCTCTGTTCTTGTATCTATTGTTGATCCATCTATAGTCTATGTTTTTATAGTTTGTTGAGTTCTCAATAATTTATTTTTATATCCTTTTACACCCTTTGATGGTTTTAAATTACTGTACATCCTTTCTATTGATTTTAATTTCATAGCTATATTTTTGTATATTCTCTAGATATCTATATTTTTATTGAGAATTTTCATGCAAATTACCCGTCCTTGAATTTGGCTGTGGGCTAGTCCTTTTGAGCTTTGCAGCATTTATTTTTGGCACTATTCATTCATTCATAGGTATGCATTCTGGCAGTTTGTGAGGGGGCATGCTTGGGGCCTTCTGCCAAAGTATGGATGTTATAGCACAGTACCCCATCACTATTAGGGCCCTTGTGTATGGGCAAAAAAAATCAGTGGCCCTATGTTTAAGAAAGTATAAAGTGGGTGGTAAAGGTGGGTAGTTTAGTGGCATTGAAGTGTACCAACCCTATTTTGGGAGGGGAAACTGGTAGTTGTTGAATAATTGGTACTAGTCATTTTATTTTCCTATATGTATTTTTTTTTGCATGGAGTTATGGAAATATTTGGCTCACCCATTCGTGTATTTTGTTTTTTATTACTTAAATAATGAACTATATTGAAATAGCCATCCTTCCTTTTATTTCATCTATGAATTTTGATTCTTTAATCTCTTTTACCTACTCATTCTTCTTACTTGTGGGTAGTTTTAAGTCTTTTGTTTTTTCAGGAAGGGAGAAATTATAGCAGTTGAAGATCTGGCCAAAACTGTGAATGAAACAGAATCTTGGGTAGCTTGGAGTAAGAAACTTGTAATCACACCTTCACTTTGGGCTTTGTCATTGATACATGATACAATGAAAGGGAATGGGTTTAGCAACAAAGTTTTTTTTCACCGTAAAGTATTGGAGGTTGGTGTGGTGTATTTTCTGTTTTAAAATATTTGGTTTATTAAACATATGTTATAATGGACACCTATTAAAGAAGCTTTTGGATCACATTTCTTGTTTAGTCTTTTCTCTGTAGAAACATTTGGGGGTCTTATACAGAGACAATCTCATTTCAGGAAATTGGTGAAGAACTGCTGCGTATATACTGGAGCACACCTCAGAATAATCCTTTGTTTGATCCAGAAGGTGTAATTACTGTAGAAGATTTATATCAGCATATAAATAAAGGTATCCCTATTAGTTTGGAAGATCTGAATCTTGTCCTTCATTTTCTTGCAAAAAAGTACAAGATAGCAATTCAAGATCATCTTGGAAGGTCATTGGTAAAGGTTATCAAGCCAGGACAGACAGAGCCACTTCTTATCAGTAACATGGAAATTGGTGAGCTTTATGAAAATTCAGGGGGAGCATTTTAAAATGAATTTATGTTTTAGATTGATTTGTTAAGTTTTACGGCCAAGTAAAATTTTTAGAACTCATTTCTATTTTCCTACCCCTTACTATAAATATGCAATTTATAAGTTCTACTCCAACAGCCTTTGAGACATGATATAATAATTTTTATTTTTATTATCAGTCTGAATTCTCCCATATTTTGTGTCCTGAAACTCCTTTTCCATTTGAATATTTGCTGACAATAGTTTTTCCCTTGTAATAGTTTTACTTAAAAAATTGTAGGAGAATTTTATTTCTCTTTCCTCAATTGATTCTAATAGATTTTACTTTTTATGAGTATTTAGGGACAAAGTTTGGCCCCTTAATCACTACTTTGATGATACTTATCTTTGTTTTATTTTTAATCAGCTGAGTATGAATTACGAGTGACCCAAGACAAATTAAAAGAGCGGATAAATGCTTTGCAACAAGAATTGAAAACCTTAAGAGCTGAAGCAAAGAATTCAATAAACTTGGGTTCAAAAAATCAGGTGAGGTGCTAACCTTTTCTGATTTTTTTAATGTTTATCATTTGATTACTACAACTCTTTTATTAAGTTTGGCTTGAGGAAAGCTATTGTCTTTTAGTCACATGTGATGATTTGTAAGTTATTATTACCCCCCATGCTTTATTGTTGATACATGGCATTCTTGCTAGCCTAGTGGGTAAGGCATTGCATTTCTAGCACCTAAGTATTGCAACCAGCTCAGCAGCTATTGTCTTCGTGGCTGAGTTAGTGGCAATACACTGCTCAGTATGGGAGATAATGTGTTGTGCCTGCTTCAGAGCCCAGATGGTGCTCTTTAGCAATTCACAAAGCACTCTGAGCCCCTCCAGGGGTACCGCCTTGCCATGGCGGAGGGGCTTGCGAGCACTGATGACCCCAGGAGCTGCACCAGGGTAAGAATAAGTTCCTACAAGGGTCTAACCATACTGGACAGGTCCTGAGCGAGGAGCCAGACCGAGCATACCCAAACCTTGTGTGGCAGCTGTGTGTCCGAACTCCAGTACACTTCTGGCCCATCTGGTTCCCCCCTATACAGGGGTTCTACACCACCGTCCTATGGTTTTGTGATTGGATTCACAAGGACTAGGTGATCCCACACCGAGTACAAAAATGGGTGAGGGGGACCCCATGAGGTGGTTTGATGATCAAACTCTGGCATCATGCCCCCCCCCAAAAAAATGTCCTGACTCCTGTACGGGCCCGCTGAACCTCACCCACCGGGTACATGGTCTCGCGGCTAGGCCATGTAATGGGGATGGTAGGGCGCCTGGACCATCGGAGCTCCGGGTGGGCTCCCCCTGCTGTCCTGGTAAACATCAGGAGGGGGCCCAGCCCACTGCTTTTAAACCAACAGTTGGACCTCCGCACGAGCCAACCATCCAGGCTGCAGGGACCCTCCCGGTCCCCTCTGGTGAGTAGGTGAGGCTCATTACTCCAGGGTCGAAGTGACCTTTAAAAATCTTTATATGGGATATAATAAAACCTCTTTTTCCCAGAAGTCGAAGACTCCTGGTCTCCGTAAATGGAAAAGGTATGACCCTTTTGTGTCTGAAATGGACCCCGATCTGGACTACAAACGCTTTCTTGTCCTTAAATCAAACTCCAATTTACCTCTCTCCAAAATAGATGTTTGATGTCTATGACGACTTTGTAACAAGGTGTGGTGAGCCAAAACAAATGTGACCTCGCAATGATGGCTGCTTAGTGGTAGAAGCAGCATCTACCAAACAACAAAAAGATATCCTCTCGCTAAAAACACTGGCAGATGTCGAGCTTTCTCCTAACCTTCACCCGACCTTCAACACCTGCAAAGGTGTCTTGAGGTCCTGGAAACTGATTGACTACAACTTGCAAAGATTGATCTCAAAACTAGAGCAACAAAAAGTGATAGATGCAGACCGTATACACCGTACAATTAACAGGATCAAGGTACCTTCATCAACTATAATCCTCACCTTCAACAGAACTGAAGCTCCATCAAGAATAAAAGTTGGGTACCTCAACATTCCCATTGTACCCTATGTGGAATACCCCAGAAGTTGCTTCCACTCTCAAAGATTCGGTCACTCAAGCAAAGTATGTACCCAAATGCGCATATGTGTTAACTGCAGCAAAGAATACCATGTCCCATCTTGCAATCTACCAACTTGCTGTGCAAACTGCAGTGGGAACCACAGAGCATCCGGTAAAGAATGCACCATCTTCATATACGAGAAAGAAGTCCTGGCAATCCGAAACAATAAGAAAGTAAGCTTTAAGGTAGCCCGCCAACAGGCCAAATCATTATATATTGGACCGGGATGCAGCTTTGCTGATGCGTTGAAAAGACTAAAACCCAGTAGGCCTCAGTTTAGACCCCACCCGCCATCAGTGCATCAACCCCCAACTACCCAAGAGATTGCACAACCAACTGTCACAGCTATTAGTACTGATAACTAGCCACCAACACACAGGTATATTCCCAAGAATACCCCCACCAGCCAACCTAGAGGAGCAGAATATTGCACCCCACCTGGAACACCGCCCAGCCAATCTTCAACATCCAGATCATCGCCAAGGCAAAATAAGAGACCCCTCCTGCCCTCTCCTTCATCTCAAGCACCTTGCACTAAAAAGTCACTTAGCAAGCCCCAAAGAACCCCAAGAAAATCTGACCGAGAGAGAATATACCAAGTCCCAGTTTTAGAGAGGAGGAAGCCTGATGAAAAAGATAGCATTGAAGTTGAGTACACAGTCCCGCTCATAGATATACATCCTATCCCAGAAGATTTACCACCCACACCAGTGCATAATAAAAGTGGGGCACCAAACACATGTATGATGGAAGTAGTCACAAGCTCACGAAGTCCACACAAAATAAAAACTGCTGAGATGCTGATCTCCGAACCAGTGGAGGGAGAAGCCACCATAGACATCAGCAAGGAATTAGACAACTTTATGGCAAGTGCAATCTCCCCTAGCATTGTTACCATTCCTAAAACCAATCAAGGGGCGAGAACCACCCATAAGACCTTTGAACACCTAACAATGGATGCAAGAAAGAACCAAAGCATCCCTGAGGCTCATCAAGAGGGTCTGCCAAAACTATCACCACCAAGGAAATCAAAGCTCCCAAGCAAAACAAGCACTGCCGCAAACCAACCATCAACCTTAAAAAGAATACTGCCGTACTCAAAATTAACTACTACCACTAAACCACCAGGAATAAAACTGAAAGAAATAACCAAGGAAGACATGCAAAAACCAAAAATAAATCCCATCATACCCTCAACCATAGAAAACTCAAAAGACAAAAGTAAACTAATTACTTTGAAAAAACAATGAGCAAATTATCTTTCATTCATTGGAACTGTCAAGGAATTTATGCAAAGTGGGAGGAACTCAATAAAATGTTGAGTGAAACCAATCCCACATGCATAGCACTACAGGAGTTAATATTAGGACGTAGGCCCGCCCCCCAACTCCCAAACTAATTAGGATATTATAAATCTATGGGGCCCACAGGAGGAGTGGCCCTTTTCATCCAAAACTCCTTCCCACAGATGGTAGTACCACTCAATACACCACTGCAGGCAGTGGCCGTTAGGGTACATACCACCAAAAACTACACAATATGCTCTCTATACTTACTTCCAGACGATTGAGTAACAGAGGGTGATATGCTCAACCTCTTCTCTCAACTTCCAACCCCATTCCTTGTCCTTGGTGACATGAATGCTAGACATCCCTTGTGGGGTGATACAGTTAATAATACAAGGGGAAATATGTTCAAAAAAATTGTTAGCACCTCAAACCTAAGTGTCCTCAATAATGGTAGCCCAACTTCCTTCCACACACAAACTAATACTTATACGTGTATCGAATTATCCATCGGCTCACCCATCTGCAAAGTCGATTTTAGGTGGAATGTGGATGATGACCTTAGAGGCAGTGACCATTTCCCTGTGGTCCTGGAGACATCACCCCCTTACATTCCTCCTAAAAGTATGTTGAGATGGAACACAAGGAAGGCAGACTGGCCAAAATTCACATCTCTAACTGCTTCTCCAAGTGATATAATTGGGAATAGTATTGATGAAACCCTTGAAGCCTTTTATAATTTACTCAATATGGCAGCCAACTCATCAATGCCAATTAAAGGGAAGCCCATTACAAAGAACACTCCCATGGTGGAGGGATGAGTGCACCAAGGCTGTCACCCTTTGCAGGGAAGCCTGTCAACAGTACCAGAGGAACCCCACCATCACCAACAAATTTGAGTGTAATAAAGCACGAGCCATACGGCAAAGAACACTTCAACAAGCAAGGAGAACCTCCATGAAAAGTTACATCTCCTCGCTTAATTATAGAACACCCATGAGGAAAATTTGGAGGAAAGTAAAGAAATTCATGGGTAAGGACCCTGGTCCCTGTCTCCCAAATCTGACTAGAACAGGTGACCTAAGTGGGGACCTCTCAGAAGCTGCACAAGTATTTGCCCAAACATTCACAAATTACTCAGATCCAGTAAGTTACCCCAAACTATTCAACTAAGAAAGACACTGGAATCAATACCCCTGGAGTTTATGAGTGAACATGCAACTGACAAACCATACAACACTATCCTCACCATGACTGAATTCAAAGCAGCTCTGAAACAATCCCATATCACCGCACCAGGACAAGATGGGATCACCTATGATATGATCGCGAGCTTAGCCCCTGCATCCCAAGACCAGCTCGTTAAGATATTTAACAAAATATGGATAGAGGGAACGTTCCCATCCATCTGGCAAAAGTCTATTGTGCTCCCATTTAAAAAAGAAGGAAAGAGTGGCACCGAGGCAGCCGATTACCACCCCCATCTCATTAACATCATGTCTAGGCAAGCTGATGGAATTGGTGGTAAATGCCAGACTTGTCTGGCTCCTGGAAAAAGATCATTTGATTACCCCAGTGCAGTCAGGTTTCAGAAAGGGCCAATCTACTACTGACCAACTAGTTCGAATGGAGACCTTCATCAGAGACAACTTCGCAAGAAGACACCATGTCATCGCTGTCTTCTTTGACATAGAAAAAGCATATGACATGACCTGGAGGAGGGGCATTCTCCAACAGCTCCACGACTGGGGACTTAGAGGTTACCTCCCCAGATTTATCCAAAATTACCTTCTAAGACGCACATTCCAAGTCAAGGTAGACAATGCACCCCCCCACCCTTATGAACAAATAGAGGGCATACCCCAGAGAGTACTAAGTGTCACTTGCTTTACCATAGCAATCAACAACATTTTTAAAGGGGTACAACCTGACATATTCACAGCACTATTATGCTGATGTTCTTGCCATAGCATGCTCCTCACCATGCTTGCCATTCATGACTCGTAAGATCCAGCAAGCAATAAATATAATAACTTCAAATACAGCAAGCAAAGGACTTTGCCTATCAACAACAAAGACTTTCGCAGTGCACTTCTCAAACCTTAGGAATGCTCTCTGGGACACCCCAGAGCTTTTCCTGAACAAGATCCCTATAAAGTTTGAAGATAAAAAATTCCTGGGTATTAGATTTGACAGAAAACTAACATGGAAACATCACATAACCAAGCTGAAGAAGTCATGCGCAAAGAGGTTGGACTTAATGAAACTCCTCTCTCATACAAGCTGGGGTGCAGACCGCCAAACACTCGGTGCTCTACTCTGGCCTAGTACAGAGCAAGATGGATTATGGTTCTCAGATATACAGCTCAGCAAATAATACAAACCTCAAGGCCCTGGAACCAATCCGCAACCTGGGAGTTAGGCTGGCCTTGGGGGCCTTCAAATCTTCCCCAGTGCCGAGCCTATATGCCAAAAGCGGCCTTCTCCCATTAAAATACCACTGCCTGATTCAGAACCTGAAGTATTTCCTTTGTATCTAACAAATACCTAATACCTCAGTCTACCAAAGCATCCTAAGGAGACGTTCAAATGCAATTTATGATAGAGTTCCATCCATCGCACAACCATTTGGGTTAAGGATGGGTGACCATGCAGTGCATATTGGAAGTACTATCGGGCTGCCCAGCTACCAACCACAAGTCCCACCGTGGATCAAAGGCACCGCTGAAGTGTGCAAAAACTTCCACATTCCCAATAAATCAGACTTCTACCTTCTCACACTGAAAAATATGTTCTTGCAACATATAAACGAAAACCATCCCATGAAACCTATGTTCACTGATGGTTCAAAAGGCCCAGCTGGTGTTGGGGCAGGTGTGATATCACTCACGGGGACTACCCTAGTCACACTCCCACCCCATGCATCCATTTTTACAGCGGAACTGACAGCGATACTTGCTGCACTTCATGAGATCTCCAGCTCACCACCTGATTCTTATGTAATCTATTCCGACTCAAGAAGTGTACTAGATTCTATAAGTTCCCTACACAACAAGCACCCACTTGTCCTCAAAATTCAGGACTGGCTGTACTGGATGAGTACTAAACACAAGATTACCTTCTGCTGGGTCCCTGGCCATATAGGGATAAACTCAAACGAAAAAGCAGACGAAGCAGCTGGGAGAGGGCCTGCTCCCATTAGGGCACCAGTTCCCGTTAGTGACCAGTACCTACTGGTGAGTGCATATGCCTACTCACTTTGGCAGCAGGAGTGGGAAGTGATAGATCCCCTAACTAAGCTTTATGGTGTAAAATCATTTGTGCTTCCATGGACAAATAGAGACCAGCCATTGAGCAGGAGAGAGTAGACAATATTGAGCAGGTTGAGGATTGGGCACACAAGGCTCACACATGGGCACCTCATGTGTGGTGCCCCACCACCCATCTGTGCCTCTTGAATGTGCCGGTGTCCATCCTTCACATCCTTATAGAATGCCCCTCCCTCATTAACCAGAGGACAAGAGCATTCCCTTCCCTGAACAATAATCCAGCAAACAGCCCTGAAATCGGTTTTATCTCCAATGTCCAAAAACTTTGATCAAAAAGCACTGTTCAGGTTCCTAAAAGACATTAATGTCTTTAAAGAAATCTAGCGCAACAACGCAAAATCAAAGAATTTTAATGAGAACCTGTTTCACCTTTTACCGTTTTTAATGTTTAGCAAAATGGGCAAATGTGGTGAGTACCACTAATTTTTTAATAGTTTATTTTTATAGCATCCGCACCTCTTTTGATCTTTTAATTTTAGATATTTTGACATGCCTGCCAATGGCATTGATTTCATATGCACCATGACCCAGCTGGACTGAGCGCAGAGTATGAAGAAAACTCAACCCCCCCAATGTACCTGGTTGCAAGATAGTCTTTACAGACTGAGCAGTATTGCACTGGCATATTAATCATCATCATCAAGCACTCTGAGTGTACTCAAGGCTTTGGATTCTCCACACACCCTGGTTTGCAGTATCTATGACAGCATGGTTGCTGCGATATGGGTGAATGTCCAGATTATTTTCTGCTTGGTTCCTGAACATGTAGGAATTGTGGGGTATGAGCACGCTGATGAGGGAGCCAAAGAGTCTGAGAGTACTGGGTGACCAGACCAGCGTTTCACTCTTCCTCACACCATTTAGATGGCAGGAATCTGGCCCGCTTGGCAAAGAAGATGGGAGACAGCCAAGGAAAACCTAAAGTTGCATGCCATTGCGCCGCGACTGTTCCCATGGACCTACCCAACAATGCCGCAACAGCTTCAGGTTGGTGTCTGTTGTCTTTGAATTGGGCACACAAGTGGGATGCATCAGCATTTGGTGGAGTGCTTCCCTATACTTAATGCAATGACTACATTGTCCTCCAAACTGCTTGGTCCATTCTTGCTGAATGTCCCAGTCTGGATGATCTTCACGCAGAGTCACTAGTGATTACTGCTTGTCCCTTGTACTTGGGTGAGTTCATGGACACAGACTTGTGGAATATCTGACTTTTTGGAGAGGCTGGCCCCAACACAGAGCATTTTGTCTTCTTTTTGCTTCATTTTGTTTTTTTTATTTGTTTTGTTTTTTTTGCATCTTCCGCACCTTTTTTTTTAATATAGCCTAGCATTATGCTATACAGTACTGGAAAAATTATTATGGATTTTTTGCAATTTTTGGTATTTCTATATATAAAAGTCAAATAAACTGAATTTATTTATTGACATGATTTATTTATACAGAACTAGTATTTCAGTAGTCAGATTGCCCCCTTTAGCAGCATTAAGGGCTTGTACACGATGAGGCATGCCGCAAACTAGTCCTGCAAAGATCCTTGATGTTATCCGAATGGAACCAAACCTCTATGAGGCTTTCAATAAGCTGGTTTTTCATTGTAATAAGGAAGTGATGCATCTCTTCTTTCAATACAGAACATAAATGTCAGGTGAATTTCCTGGCCATGGTAACACGTTAACACCATTTTTGTTGCACCAATTTTGCTGAATGGCATGGGGCCAAGTCATGTTGAAAAATCCAAGGTCTATCTTCATACCATTCCCTTACTTGTAGTAGATGACCTCTAAGTACTTCTATGTACCTCTCTTGGTTCATAGTCCCTTCAATTATCTTAGGGTGACTAGTTGCATGGATACAAATTGCCCCCCCAAACCTTAATCTTTTGTAGAAATTTTACCATTTTTCGAAGACAATCTGGTAGAAATTCCTCACCAGACCTTCTCACGCATTGCACCTGATCAGTGAGCACTGCTATTGCAGATTCATCATAAAATACCACCTGCAACAATTAAAAACCATATTTGACTAATTGGACATCCAGAATAAGTGACTGTTTTAGTCTATGGCATTCAGAAATTTAAAAGTCATTTTTAAATAATTCGTCATACAGCTAGTTTTATGATTGAAATCAATCATAACATGTTATTTTTTCAATAGATGTCATATTTTATCAATCACAAAATACCTAAAGACTCTAATCCACTATTTTAGATGGTCTTACATCACCTCATTACTCAGAAGTCCATGCAATATGATTTTTAGCCCATGCATGGCACGCCTCCACCATCATTGGGGTAAGCCTAGGTTTTTTCCTTGGGTGATATGCATATAATCCACTTTCTAAACCATTTAAGGGGCGCAGCGATTTGCCTTCCTGGTCGCTGTGCTGACTGGACTCAGCGCCCCATCTGGCCTTAGCTTAGCCTCTTCTCCTTCTTTCAGACACCCTGCTTCCTCACTTTCCCTACAATCTCTCCCACAACTTTCTCTGTCCAGCCTCTAATTTCACAGGGTAGATGCTGACCAGCTCTCTTGCACTCAACCATCCCGGATCGGGGGTGAGGGGACATTGTCCCCTCACCCCTGAGATCTGGTTTGGGGCGGTGAGTTTTAACTACCTGCTTCTTCCCCCACCTTCATCCTCCTCACATCCCTGGCCACTGGGCAGGAGGTATAGCCTTGAATGGTGGCAGCTGGCTTAGCCTGCCTCTTATTCCCTTGCAGAGCGGTCTACTGTAGGGGGTGATTAGCATTTGCATCCCACACTCACAACAGGGTACCCATGCCCACCAATGAAAATCTTTAAAAAACTAAATATCATTTTCGGACTGATCTCTCTGGCACCTGGAGTGAGTCTCTGACTAACCTGGACCGTCTTAAGGATTTGGATTTGGATCTCCTCCTCTGGCTGGTGTCCCTGAGACCGCCAGGGCCTTCTCCATCTCGGAGAAGGATCTTGCTGAGGCTGTTCCATCTGGCATAGGGGCTCCTGCGGGTGAAGGGGAGAAGCGGGTTTATTTCCCGCCCTCCTCTCCCTCCCCCCAAAAAAACAGTAAAAATACTCAGGACTCCTCTCCACCATGGTGGCTGTGGTAATAGATAGGTCTGCTGCCACTTCGGTAAGCGACCAAGACAAGATTGGGACGTCCGGCCCCGCCAGGTGCGGAGTCTCTGACAAAAACCAAAGGTTCAAGTGCGCAGAGCGGAGCCTCGGTTACGTTGGAGCCCCTCATCCAGAGACTACCCGGCGTTTTTGAGCCTGCTGGCTTCTAACGCTTTCTTGTTATTCACTCCACTGATGGCAGCATGTTGGCTAAGGGCAACATGATCCATCAGAAGAGAGCTTCAGCTAGTGTGATTGGTAGATAGCCGAAGGTGATGCGTTTCTCGGACGAGAGCTTCCTGGCGAATGCGTCGGATCTCTCCGAGCTGGCCAAGATTAGTGCTCTTCGGACACATGATGGCACGCCCGTGAGTGTGACGCCGCACTCTAGCATGAACTTTGTGAAGGGAGTAGTTTATGCGAGGGAACTCGTGGACTTCTCCATAGAAGACATCACCCTAGAGCTGTCCGACCACGGGGCGGTCTCAAGGTCGAACGTGTGATGAGAAAACAGGGAGGGGCCTCAAGACCCACCCTTACACTCTTCCTCACGTTCGATTGTGACAAGCTCCCTGAGTCAGTGCGTGCCGGTTGGTACCGCTACCGCGTGAAGGCATTTTTGCCACTGCCGCGGAGGTTCTATTACTGTCACCGCTTCGGCCATACTAATCGCTCCTGTTGACGTGGAAAGTCAGGGTTACCCGAAGTCTGTGTGAATTGCTACAAGGCTGCACACGATAACTCCAATTTGTGTGTGGCTAAGTGTGTCAATTGCAGAGAGACGCACTCCGCTTCTTCGAAGCAATGTGGTGCATATCCTTGAGAAAGAAATCCTGGCCGTTCAGGCTCAGGATCGTCTCCTTCCGAGAGGCTAAGGACTTGGTCCTGGCACGCCCGGCGTTGCCTGGAACATCCTATGCCTCAATAGTAAGAAAGACACCCTCTGCTCCTGGATCCTCCAGACCTCCGAGCACGGTCGTTTCCGCGCCCATTCGGAACCCTTCTGCCGGTTTTACCCACCCCGGGCGCTCCCCTGGTAAAGCTGGTGGCACAAAGGGTACATACCCAGTCCCGGCTAAAACCAGGGCTCCCCTCCCTTCCCCCAGCGTGACCGTTTCCCGTAAGGCGAAACGGCCACGCGCCTCCACCGAGTCGTTCGACTCACAGGAGGCAACACCCCTGAAGTTGGTCGCCAGGCCATCTTCCGGGCTTTCTAAAGCTGCCCCCCGAAAGCAGGACAACACTAAAGTAGCCTCGGCCCCTTCGCCCACACCCAGTACTACGCTGGGTCGCACGGAGACTGTGCGTCCTGCAAAGGAGGCACCACTGCCTCTGAAGCCCTTCCGCTTGCCTAAGGTTTCGAGGTGGAGGCTGGAAAAGACTCGCATGGAGAGCCTCAACTTCCCTCGATAAGTCCTCGAGGGCGACAGCACATTGTCTGGCCAACAGCGCGCGAAGTTCTGCCTCTGGGAAGCGTACGGTCATTTCCGTGAGGGTCTTCTCTTCCAAGAGGGCCCCCGCATCTCCTCCAAGTTAGGCATGGAAGGTATATTCCTTCAATGGAATTGCTGCGGACTCCGGGCTAACTGGGAGGAGCTGCGAAGGCTCGTTTCCTCCCGTTCTCCGTTAGTTAACTTTTTGCAGGAGACCATGTTGGGCGTGTGCCCCCTGCCCACCCTCCCCGGGTATAAGGGCTTTGCGATCCGACCACCACAGGATGGGGGCTAGGCAGGAGGATGCGCGATTTACACCCGGCATGATGTCTACGTTCTTTTCTTCACTTTAGATAATTCCTTTCATGCAGTAGCTGTGCAGCTGCACTTTGATAGGATGTATAGTGTTATTTCCGTGTACATTCCACCGGCAGCCGACTTCGACGCGGGGTACTTCCGCGGCGTTGTGGCACGGTTTCCAAGGCCCTTTCTCTTGCTCGGAGATCTGAACGATAGACACTACCTCTGGGGAGACTATTCAATTAATCCCAGGGGTCAAGTCCTGGCCGACCTGATCGACGAGCTTGAGATGAGTGTCCTAAATGTGGATGAGTTTACGCATCACTACCTGAGAACCGCTTCATTTTCCCTCCTCGATCTATCTTTGTGCTCTCCGGATGCAGAGCCTGATTTTGATTGGGGTATGGTCGATAACCTGCATGGTAGTGATCATTTTCCCATTCAAATATTTTCTGGCCGCTGCCACCCGAAAGCCCGCCTCGGTAGTGCTTGGCGCATGCGCTGTGGTCTGCATTTCAGGAAATGACGGATTTCTCTATCTCAGTTGAGGAGTTTAGCTAGGTTGATGAGGCCGTTGAGTTCTTCTCCGTGGGCCTAACTACTATTCCTAGAAGGTCTGGACGTTTTGCACGCCGACCACTCCCGTGGTGGTCAGACGAGTGTGAGACGGCCCTCAAACAGAAGCGTTATGCCTACATGCGCTATAAGCGCCGTGCGAACGATTTCACTGTCGCTGAATTTCGTCGGGCTAGGGCTAGATTCCGGTATATTTCGAAGCACGCCCGCCGCTCTTCTTGGCGAGTATACGTGTCTTCACTTAACGGGAAAGATTCCTCTAGCAGAGGTGTGGAAGCCAGTCAAAGGGATTAGGGGCAAGTTCTCGCAGGACCTCCTTCCCGTTCTCTAGGAGAATAGGACCGCAATCCCGGACCCTGCGTCCGTGGCGTAATCCTTCGCGACCGCTTTCTCCGCATTCTCTATCCGCGATGCTGTTCCGCCAGCATTCAATGCACTCTTGATGTCGCGGAAAGCCGCCGACTGAACTCTACCTCCAGAGTTAGAGAACCCTTCAACGACAGGTTTACTGTGAGCGAGTTGCGTTCCGCTCTCGCTTCTTGCACGGACACCGCCCATGGTCCGGACGATGTCCCTTGCGCCAGGCTTCGACACCTTGGTGAGTGAGTCATGGCCTTCCTGTTAGATTTGTTCAACAGGATCTGGGTAGAGCGTAACCTCCCAGATTCCTGGCGAATCGCTACTGTGCTAGCCTTTTGCAAACCGGGGAGATACCACTCTACCAATCTCTTTAACCTCCTGCTTGTACAGCGCCGAGAGTATTGCGCTCGGCCTCTTTGGAGCCGTGCCAAGAGGGGCTCGGCTTCCACGCCATATCCACTCTTTTTGAAGTCAGAGGGGCTCTGCCAGGCGCTGCGTCTCTCTTCACGGCCGAGCTGGTGGCAATACACCACTCGGTACGAGAGATTACGCGACGTGTCCTGTTCGGAGACCGGATTGTGATTTATAGTGACTCACAAAGCGCCCTGAGTGTTCTCGGGGCATTGGAATCTCCGCATCCCCTTGTTCGCGATATCCTTGACGCCATGGTTTTGGCGAGCCGGGTGGATGTCAATATTATCTTCTTCTGGGTTCCTGGACATGTAGGAATTGCGGAGAATGAGGGCGTCAAAGAATCTGCAAGGACTGGGCGACCGGACCAGCGTTTCGCTCTTCCTCACACCGATTACATGGCAGGAATACGGGCTGCTTGGCAAAGAAGATGGGAGACGGTTGAGGATTAACTTGAAGTTGTGTGCCATTGCGCCGCGACTGTTCCAATGGACCTACCCTCCAATCCCGCGACGGCTTCAGGTTGCTTTCTGTCGTCTCGGAATTGGACACACTCGCGGGACGCACCGCCATTTGATGGAGTGCTCGCCTGCGCCCTACTGTGAAGACTGCGTTGTCTCCCAGACTGTTCGGCACATTCTTGTTCAATGTCCCAGTCTGGGCGATCTTCGCGCACGTTACCTCGAGACCGGGACGAGCGGGGTCTCTACCGCTTATCCCTTGTACTCGGGACGGGTTCGTGAACATTGACTTGTGGACTTTATGGCTTTTTGGAGGAGGCCGGCCTTCTCCCGTTTATCTAACTAGGTTTTTTTGTTGTTTTCTTTGTAGGTCGCACGTTCCTGTGCTGGGGGGAGGTGCCTAACCCCCCCCCCCCACCCGGCCCTGGAGCTTGCTTCCTGCTTGTTGCCCTTTTCCTTTTTTTATTATTGTTTTGTTTTTGCATATTCTTATCTTAAAGTAGCCTAGTACTAGGCTGTCATGAGTACGACGACTTATGCCCAAGTAGTCAGTCGCCAGATGGGCTCCTAAAAATAAAAAAAATTCCGCCATTGAGAGCCTACTTGTCGATGCTAGGGAGATGCCACTCGCTCCGCGCCGTGCAGTGTATTATTCGTCTGTACGTGCGAGCCCGGCGCCTCCCTTGGTCGCCAACAGCTCTCACTGCATTCGCAACTGATCTCGACGGTGCCTATGCCGCTGAGAGACGCCAGTCATACCCTAAGCCTTTCGGGTTTAGGGCCAGGAAACTCCTTTGAGAGCTAGGTATAGCTCTCGGGCTGGTGGCGCCCCTGATTCTGCCCAGACAGCTATCCTAGAGGGTACCACCTTTGACCATTTGTCGCCACGCCTCTGCTCCCAAAGCTTTTACAGCACCAGGAGTATTGCGTTCGGGTTTTTTGGAGCACACCTCGTGTCATGGTAGAACTGTGCCAGTGTATACGGATGGCTCCAAGTCCCAAGATGGGGTCAGTTTCCACATCGTATCCCCTCTGTTTGAAGTCAGTGGGGCTCTGCCAGGCGCTGCATCTGTCTTCACGCCTGAGCTGGTTGCAATACACCGCTCGGTATGGTAGATTACGGATTATGATTTATAGCAAGTCACAAAGAGCCCTGAGTGCTCTCGGGGCATTGAAATTTGCATCCCCTTGTTCGCGGTTTTGCTGAGCTGGGCAGATGTCAAGATTATCTTGTTCTGGGTTCTGGACATGTAGGAATTGTGGGGAATGAGCGCACCAAAGAGTCTGCAAGGACTGGGCGACCAGACCAGCATTTCGCTCTACCTCACACCGATTACATGGCAGGAATACGGGCAGCTCTCCGGGCTGCTTGGCAAAGAAGATAGAAGACGGTCGAGGGAAACCTAAAGTCACATGCCATTGCGCTGCAACTGTTCATATGGACCTACCCCCAATGCGTGACAGCTTCAGGTTGCTTTCTGTCATCTCCGAATTAGACGCATGCCATTTGATTGAGCACTCGCTGGCACCATATTGTGATGACGGTGTTGTCCCCCAGACTGTCCGGCACATTCTTGTTGAATGTCACAGTCTGGGTGATCTTCATGCATGCTATTGGGATGATGGGGGTCGCTACTGCTTGTCCCTTGTACTCGGGACTGGTTCCTACACACTGACTTATGGACTTTATGACCTTTTGCTTCCTGCTTGTTGCCCTTTTCCTTTTTTCTTATTCTCATTGTTGTTTTTTTGCATATTGTTATTTTAATGTAGCCTAGTACTAGGCTAAGTATCATCTGAAAAAAAATGTGAGATGCCTGTCCAGTAAGCACTCAAAGATTTTAGATAAAACGGGTATTATAGAAATTGGTCTGTAATCATCAAGGTAAATAGGTGAAGAGCTATCAGGAGTTGGAGTAAGATTTGCAATATGCTAGAATATTGCAAATGAACCCTGATGTAAAATCATTTTAAAACACCAAATTTGGGAGCCAAAGTAGTGTCACCTTTCTTATAAAAAGAGAAATGAATCCTAAAAGATTACAACCACCAGATGATTTAGGAGCATGGCAAGCTCAGAAGATTTAAAAGCAAGAGAGCTCAGTTTAATATCAGGAAAATAAGAAGGCCAGGCTAACTGTTTATTATGCTGTTTTTTTTTGTCCAAAATGAAAGTGAGAAGGTCAGCCTTGTCTTTAGTTATGACAAATAGAATCAGGAATGTGGCTGGGAAGTACAAGCTATGATACTTTTAAGGTGATTCTTATCACTGGACAGCTGAGTATGGTCACTACTAATAAGCAGGAATGCACACATTTGTCTCAAAACTTGTGGGAATGAGAATGATACCATTCACAATAAGCCACCTGCTTTTCATGCTGGGCTTGTCTACAATCCTTATTAAGCCAAGCCTTGTCTTTATGATAAATTCACATGAGTCTACTGGGAATTCTTCTTTCATTAATGGAAAGAAGAATACTATTGACAGCCTCAACTGTACAATTAGCATAAAAATATCATTCCAGACAATATGATCAATGTTAACTTTAGCACCAGACCAATTAGCCCTCAATTTCAAAAATACTTTACACAAAATTGGGTCATCTGGTACTGGAAAGGTAGTCTAGACATAAAAAGACATCCTAAATGAACATTCACTCCTGAAGTGCCATCAGTAAAGAGGAGGTCTAGATAATTACCCAAAATGTGAGTTGGATACCGAACAATTTGCTCACATCCTAATTGATTAGAGAAATCCAAAGCAGCATGACCATTCAGCATGTTGATTAGTGGGAGAGATGGAGTTAATCCATTCACAGTGATGTCCAGTAAGATTACTGATAAAAGTGAGAGAAGCTTCTGAATGTATGTTCTCCTCCCACTAGGTCATAAAAGCTCAAATCACTGGTTGGTGTTAAAAGCACAATACTACCTGGCACCCCATGGTGCCTTGATGCTTATCAGAGATTTTCATTTCTGATCTTATTAAAAATTTCATCATCCAATAAAAGGATCTTGTCCATGAGTGAGGGTATGGATGATGCAACGTACTTCTGTTAAAATTATTTTGCAATTTGTATATATCTTTGGTCTTAACCCCTTCCGCACAAGTCGGCAGTGCCCGTATATGGTGCTGTATATGACATTTTATTTAAATTTAAATTTTGCATTTATTATATTATTCATGTTGTTATGTTTAAATTTTGCCTATTCTTATAATATTTGTTGATGTTGAGAATATTTTTCAAATAATTAATTAAAAAAAAAATAAAAATGACATATTGCTTACTCACTCAAATGCAATGTTTCCACCCACCCAATAAATCATTTGCTTCACATTCTTCATCACTGATTGAAATATAAGTTTTCACTATCACTAATATCGTTTGATTCATTGTCACTGCATGGGTTTGAAGTCACTATCTTCATAATTATCACTATCGCTTGAAGACATCGTTAAAATATACAATAAAATTAAAAGTTTATGCTATATATATTTCGCAATCAATCACAAGTAATTTTCAACTGGCATAGAACATGCTTTTGCATTGCAGGTATAAACAAATCCTGCCCACAAAGTGTTTTTATTGGTCAGTTGAGAATGACATCATTATAAGACAGACACTTTGAGTAATGCTCAAGAATGTCCATAGCGTACTCCGGTAAAATTACAGAACAGAAAAACAATCATTTATTTCATGATATTTTTTGTCATCGGAGACACGAGCAACAGTAGGCATGACGAAAGCTGTTTTGTCATTGTAGGGAAAGGGTTAATAGTTTTGAGTTCATTTAATTTTTAAGCATATTAATACTCTTGCTTTCTTGTTTTGGTGGCTAAGCCAGAACAATTGACTGCCGGAAGGGTTCAATAAAATTAGAAAAATATTCACCTTTTGTAAAAAGGTCCAATCACTGCTCTTTGCCGCCCACTTTACCTCTGTGTTAATGGATTCACCACTGATAAGTACCCTTTAACAATCCAACAAAATCATTTCATATATGCTTCAATATCACTTGCATTTATATTATAGAGATGCTCCAAATGTTTTGCCCATCTGTCTTAAATTTCACCCTCATTCATTCTCATTATAAATTATTTCTTTTATGCTAGCATATGTACCATGCCTTCTACCATTTGTTTTTTCTGTTTATATTTAGTCACCAATTCTTTCTACTTAAATTTATTTATCCTGAAAATGTCTCAGTTCTTATGGTATATTTATGGTATATTTTGTTCAAGTTCTGTTTCTCTTTTTTGCTCCTATTCACTTTTTATTAACACCCTGAAATCTTCTGAAATGTCTTTACTAACAATCCTTGTTGAAGTTGGATATATGAGGGGTATAGTTAACTAAGGTGAGTATCTATGGTGAAGACCATGCAAGTTCACACCTTTTCAGAACAACTTGAGGATTTGTAACCTCTGATTGCATATACCTTTTTTGAAAAAAAGATAATTATAAATATTTTTTTTCTCTTTAATAACTTAGCTCCATAGGGCTCATTCTTATTGGACCTTAGATGTCTTGCTTATCATCATTATCACAAACTATAATTTCATCATCATCACTAACTCTATAACTTAAGAAGTGGATTTTCTTGAGTATTTGAATAATAATTTCATCTTAGTTTTGTTATGACTTATGTTTTTTTTATCAAAGTTATTTCTAATAATTCTTTTATATCAAAAAATAAAATGGTGAAGTTCAGAAACGAATATAAGTATTGAATTTTTGTGAATTTTTTAAAAGCCAAAGAATTACAAATGGTGAAGTTCAGAAAATTTATTTTTATGTATCTTCTATAACTATATTTTAGCAATATGATATTTTGAAAGGGGGGAAATTTAGTTTAGAGTTCCTTTTTAAAATTATTATAATTGGCGAAGTTCAGAAAATTTATAAAAATTTAGCCATGGCTGTTTTTTTCTAGATTTTAAATTTTAATCTTAGTAGTGAAGCGCAAGCTTCCCCCCTGGCAAAGCCATTGCCTGGTCTACTGATAAAATATTTTTCAGGCAATGTCATGGTTGAGAAGGAAAAAAAGATGTGAAAAGTCGATTGAAGTTACTGTATTAGCATTAGAGAATATATCACAATGTTTGTATCAAATTCAAGACTCAAAGCTAAATGCGTGAGTACCATGTTGAATTACATATTTTTGTGTACAATTATGTATTGAAATTTTAGCCATTGTTCAGCTTGCTATATATTTGTATATTTACAAAAGGATTTATAGATTGAACCTTCCATCTACAAAATACCAATCACCACATTTGACTCAAATTACAAGAACATTGTGCCAACTTCCTCATAGGGTGAGAAACACAAGTAATACATTACAGCAAGCTAAGAGTACCATGAACAAATCACATATATAATAGAGTACCACTCGAATCTATACTATCCTTCATGCTCTTTCATGACCCCTCCTAGAATCCCAACATCACACTCTACAGCTATGCAAATGACAGCATTCTCACCCAGTACTTGAAGCACATCACAAGAATGAAAATTTGACAATAACAGAACCTAATGACTATCTTCTCTTACCCTCAAAATCCTGTTACCTTCATCACAACCCACAAACTGGAATACAATAAATACCCCTGCCTTGTTTTAACAAACATCCCACCTCACTTAAATAAGATACCACCGGTGCTTTTAAGTTAGTAATGCCATCCATCTTGTAACCAGGAAGGACCTCCTGACTAGATAATGAAACCAATATAAAGATTACCATGATTTGGTGGTATGGAGAATGCTGTAAGATGAGACACCCCTTCAATCGGTGGAGGTGATACAGTATTATGGAAACCCATCATACTCTGGGTGAGAGGATGTCTTCCTACTAGATTGTCAATTATTTGTATGGGTGTCCAGAGCGCTCTCCTGTCCAATTGGGTAGGGAGAATCCTGCAGGAAAGTGGCCTCAGTGTTACCCTCTTTGCCATGAATATCAATGGTATCACCTGAATGATCCCTGAAGATGTTCATGCTACACTATGTAGCTGACCTTTAGATCTCTTTTGGTGCAGCCCAGATGTCGACATTGATGTGCCACTCCAAGAGGCTCTCATCTGTACCTCTCACTATGTTGATTGGTTGCAATACACTGCTCGGTATGGGAGATAACCCGACAGTGGCGACTCTGAAGGGTACCACCTTTGACTATTTATCGCCACGCCTCTGCTCCCAAAGCTTCTACAGCGCCGAGAGCATTGCGTTCGGCCTTTTTGGAGTATACTTCGTGTCACACTGGAATCCTGCCAGGGTATACGGATGGCTCCAAGTCGCAAGAGGGGATCGGTTTCCACGTCGTGTCCCTTCTGTTTGAATTCAGCGGGGCTCTACCAGGCGCTGCATCTGTCTTCATGGCCGAGCTGGTTGCAATACACCGCTCGATACGGGAGATAATGCGGGGTGCCCGGTTCAGGGACTGGATTATGATTTATAGCGACTCTCAAAGCGCCCTGAGTGTTCTCAGGGCATTGAATCTCCTCATCCCCTGGTTCGCGATATCCGTGACGCCACGGTTTTAGCGAACCAGGCGGATGTCTAGATTATCTTCTGCCTGGTTCCTGAACATGTAAGAATTGCGAGGAATGAGCGCGCCGACGAGGGCGCCAAAGAGTCCGCGAGGACTGGGCGAGCAGACCAGCGTTTCGCTCTTCCTCACACCGACTACATGGCGGGAATACGGGCGACTCGGGAAAGAAGATGGGAGACAGTCGAGGAGAACTTAAAGTTACGTGCCATTGCGCCGCGAATGTTCCCATGGACCTACCCTCCAATGCCACGAAGGGTTCAGGTTGTTTTCTGTCGTCTCGGAATTGGACACACTCGCGGGACGCACCGCCATTGGATGAAGCGCTTGCCTGCGCCATATTGCGACAACTGCCTTGTCCCCCAAACTGTTCGTCACATTCTTGTTGAATGTCTCAGTCTTGGTCACCTTCGCGCACGTTACCTGTCCCGGTACCGGGATAAGCGGGGTCGCTACCGCTTGTCCCTTGTACTCATGACTGGTTCGTGCACACAGACTTTTTGGAGGAGACTGCCCTCCTCCACTTTGTTTTTTGTGTCGCTTGTTACTGCACCGGGGGAGGCGTGCCTACCCCCGACTCCGGAGCGGGCTTCCTTGTCGCCTTTTTGCTTTTTTATTTTTTATTTGTTTTGTTTTTTTGCCTGTGCTTAGCCTTTCTCTTTCTTTTTATTTTTGTTATTTATTATTTACATATTTTTATTTGCTTTTTAATCTAGCTTACTAGTAGGCGTGAGTACGGCGGCTTTTGCCCTAGTAAGCAGTCGGCAGATGGGCTCTCAAAAAAAAAAATATATCTCACTATGCTGAAGCACGAGGGTTTCAGTTTTCTTTGGCTAAAAATAAGGTGGTGCATTTCAGCTGCCATCCACAGCTTCTCACAATCAATAACTCTTAAATTATGATTGTATAGTGTACGATAGTATCCTGTCCTTTATGGCACAATTGTAAAAATTGGAAGTTTTTCTTTCAATTCTCAAACCTTCCCCTATGTTGCATTTGACATTTGAGAGTGAACAGCTTCATCTTGAGACAGTGTCCTGAGATTCCATAACATAATTTCACGTGCAATTTTTGCAGAAATTTAATTAATCAAAGTTATCCATAATGTCAGTTAAAATGCGTCTAATGAAAGCTTACTTTCAATATTGTCTTTTGTGTGGTACTGAGCTGCGCGATTGTTAATTTCTAGTCATCTTCTAATGGTTGGTGTCAGCATACCAAGTTTCACATTCTTCGCACCAAAATAATTATTATCATCTCCCCTCCTCTTGGAATAGGCGTAAGCATGTTTCAATCCCATTGTAAGGACAAAGGAAAAGTAAACCATCTCAAAACCATTTTACCCATTCCTTTATTTCTGCTTCAAACCCTGGATCTGCACTCTCAGTGCCCTGCTTCATTTTCTGTCTTGCAGCCATCCCAGCTTATCAATTGCTATCAAGTTAAACTGCCATTCAAGTTTCTTCCCTACCCTTTAATTATTTATGAAGCCTCATGTTAGCAAAATTACTTTAAATTTAGTTATTTTATGTCTAGGGGAAGTAAAAGATCAATTAAATTGATCTTTTCAGGAAAATTCTCACCAGCTTCCAGTTTGGAGTCAATGCCTTAAAATCTTCCCTGAAAGAATGTGGTGGCGTAGATCAGGTATCCAAAGAACTGGACTCTGTTCAAGAAGTGTTGGATGAATGCAGAGATATCACCGACACGATGGCCTTCGGTATTCAGTCTCCTTCAGACTACAATGAGACGGATCTTGACCAAGAACTGAGAGAACTTATGGAACTTGAGGCAACAGTCCAAAGTCCTAGATCCTGGAATGCTGACTCATCAGAAGGTAGAGTTAACTCTTTTTAAATCAAATTTTTTCTTCATTTTCCCTCAAAATCCATCTTACAAGAAACTGATGCTGGCATCTGAGTTCACTCTCAGAGGTTAGTTGATTGAAATAAGGAATATGGGGGGGTGGGACGCTTTTATTTCCATGTGAGAACCTATAGTTTAACTGAAATTTGAACCTCTTGACACTACAGCTTATGGCTGTGACTGTTGGGTCAACGGAATCAGGACCCTATTCACTGACTAAACCCACATAATGTGACATATCTGCTCATATCGGAGCAGTGTTTCTACTCAGGCTCTAGCCCAAATAAGAAATGAGTACTATCCAGCAAGAATATATTGATTCTGGGAAAATGGGAGAGATGGACTGACAGAAGAAAATAATTGATAGAAAGGAGAGATATAGCAAAATAATTGAGTTCAAAGGACTACTTTAATTATATCAAAATAATTGAGTACAAAGGACTACTCAATCTCATCAACCCTTAATGCTAGGAACTGGGAATACCTATTATAAATTTGCAATAGTCTACTACTACTATTTTGCGCCATCTTTCGCTCATCCTGAAAATGAGATCATCCTGACCACATAATGAAACCAACATTAAGACCAGCAAGATATTACTGGTGAGTCCAAGGGCACCAACCAGGTAGGAACCCGTCCCCCAGGAGAAGTGAGAATCATTCCACGGCAGGAATATGTAAGATACAACTACTTATTGGTCATGATTCTTTGGAACGGAGGAAAGTGTGTATGTTGTGTTTTGAAGATGGGGGAGGAAAGATAGCGGTGTTGTGATGGCTATTCAGGTGGATGCGCAATTTATACCCAGCATTGTTTTCGTTCTTTTTGGCTCTAAATACCACCTTTCAAGCAGTGGCACTGCAGCTGCAGCTGGATAGGAGGTATACTATTGTTTCAATGTTTAATCGAGGTCAACTGACCTCGAGGTGGCCGACTTCCGCCTTGTCGCGGCACGGTTGCCGAATCCTTTTTTTCTCCTTAGGGATCTGAAGGGTAGGCACTCTGAGTGGCAGGGTGGGATTACATGATCCACCCCAGGAGCCAGATTCTTGCCGACCCTGATCAAAGAGCTGGAGATCGATGTCATAAATGTGGATGAATTCAAGCATTGTGTGAGAACCACTTCATTTTCTTGTCTCGATTTATTCGTGTATTCCTGCCCTGTAAATGACACGGCGATGTGTTTTTCTGACGGGATTCAGTGACCATTCTGGCTCCAGTTTATCCTCTCCTCTTTCCGCTAACATCTTGCTACCTTTCGGTAGCCACCCGCCGCAAAGGTCCGCTCACTCGCTCGTGAGGCTACCGCTATATCGGAAGGATTCTAAAGGGAATGCGGATACTCTTCTTTTTTTAATAAAATATATATCCCCACCACCCAATCTTATCACCTACCAGAGTAAATATCGATAAATAAAAACATACGATGTAGAATTTCAATAAATATAAACGGATACCACAAAAAAAACATTGGTTTACACAAAGCATCAGCACAAAAACCCTTAATCAAGCGGTTTTTCCCGCGCGTTAGGGGCGCTACCCTCGCTCTCCCTTAGTGTGGAGTGGGAAAAAAGAGTAGAGTTTCTTAGTCTCTTTCTCTCACGGCTGGGGTTCCCAAATCACGCCACACACTGATGGGTTGGAGCTCCACACCTCCAGACCCCTTCCTTCTCCTCTCTCCAAGACGAGAGCAGCGGGACCTTAGGAGCTGAAAAGGGGGAAAAATTACCCCCTGCTTGCTTTCTCAAGGGTGTTACATATCCCTCCCTAGCTCATATACGCACAACACATATTTCGCACTCATACATACTCGTACCTGTCTTAGTGTTCCAGCTCCTCTTCTTTCGTGCGCGTCTCAAAAGGGACCTCAAATCCAACTAGTAAACCATGAAGGAAGAAAAAATTACTCTTAGGCGAAAGACGGAGGGGGGGGGGGGGGATGGGTCAGACACTGCTTCCAGGCGGCTTTGTCCTCCATCCTTCACCGAAACCTGAAAGAAAAGATGAGCATTAGAGTAAGTACAGGGGAGTTGAGGCGAATAGAAACAAACTGCCACACCCTTTATAGCCTGCTACACTTGGTACCTGGAGGAGCCACACGTCCTCCTGGCCCGACTGTAAATTAGGGAACCCCCGTCACTGGGTTGACTTGAACGCTCTGACAGGGCTGTAGGAAGTTGTGCTTCCTCCATGTTCTCTCTCAGCATTCCTCTTTTTCTATGACTATCCCCTCAACCATCTCACTATGTTTAAGGGCCTGACCAGCTACCTCATGCCATGCCAGAAGAGACTTTTAAACCTCTATAAACAATGCCCTTTAATGCCTTCAGGTCACAAGAGACCAGGACTTGAGGGGTCCTGGTCATTGGAGCATGATTATTGGGACTATCTGTTTTGCCCCAATAACTCATTCCCTCCGGCCAAGATCTGAAGATCTTGGCCATCATGTTGAGAATTATTAAGATCTATTAAGGAAATCAACTGTGCCCCTCTGGCTGCTCATTTGGAAGCGCGGCATTTGGGGGTCGACTGGGTAACTTCTGGTTGGTGTGCTTCACTGCACAGGTGCGAACACTATTGTTAACAGACCCAGGGTGGACCCCTGAAAAATCTAAAACCTTGATTTTGAGGTGGTCGAGGAATTTGATAGAACCAATGACTGGTAAAGGGGATCCTCTCCTACCATTTTTGTCCCCAAAAGAGGCTTTCCCTCAGGCATCTTCATTTTTGAAGAAAAGGTCACCCCCCCCCTCCTGGCCTGTTTCAAGAGCTATAACCCTCTTATAGCCAAGAGGGGGCTTCCGTTCTCTTATGTCTATGGGTAAGGCGGCTTTCCTCTAATTCCCTTCTTTGGAGATGCCCTCGGGTGACACCAGCTCTGTACCAGAGGTGCTCCCTCCTTTTCTTTCACAGGGGCCCGCCAAGAAAGCAGCTGTCCCAGAATCGACCGATCCCGGTGTGAGTGGCTCTACTCGGGTAAGGGTTGGCCTGGCCTATCGGTCTTTGTTCCCCTAGTGTCCTGCAGATGCATCGTGAGCTTCCTTGGGGCTGGTGGGCCTGTCCCCTTTTCATGACGGAGGTCTCCTCGCCGGTCCCGATGGCGATGATTATAGGCAATAGGCCTGGAGAGTCCTCGATAGGGATCTGTGACACCTTGAGGGGTGATGGCGACTCTGAGGCCCCTCCAGAGGTGGAAATGGCCCCCGACCCATAAAGCAGAGTCTTTCAAGGAGAGGGATAAGTTTTTCTTGAGTGGCACTGGCCCCCGAGGAGAGGAAGGACCTCCTCCCTTGTTGGTGCCGCCCTTGCAGTCTAAGAGCTCCATTTCGGAGGACATGAGGCCTCTTCCAGGGGTGAAAAAAGAGGGCTAACTCTTCCCCCCCCCCCCCCACCTTCATCGAAAGGCTGTTCGCTGGTTTCAAGCGTTTCTTTATTGTTCACTCTATTGATAGTAGCATGTTGTCCAAAGGACACGCTTCTAGATGAATTCAGCAAACCTTGTCCATGCAGCCATGGTGAGTGCTCTTCGGACACTCAATGACTCGCCTGTGCAGGTGACACCGCACTCTACAATGAATTTTGTAAAAGGGGTTGTTTATGCTAGGAAACTCGTGGACTACTCCTTAGAAGATATCATCAATGAGCAGTCAAGGTCGAACGTGTGATGAGGAAACGTGGGGGGCGGGTCTCGAGACCCACCGATACACTCTTCGTCACACTGATCGTGCCAGGCTCCGTGAGTTGTTGCGTGCCTGTTGGTATCATTACCGCGTCAAGGCATTCCTGCCACTGCTGCGGTGTTGTTATCATTGCCACCGTTTCGGCCATACAAATTGAACCTACGGACGTGCCAAATAGGGTCAACCCAAAATATGCGCAAACTGTTCAAAGGACATTGCATGATAAATCAATATTGTGTAGTGTTAAGTGTGTGAATTGTGGTTAACCGCACCCTGCTTGAAGCAATGTAGCTCGTATCGTTTCGAGAAGGTTATAGTCGTTCAAGCTAAGCTGCGGACCGACTCTCTTTTCACAAGGCTAAGGACTTGGTCCTATCGGCCCTGCGTTACCTGGTACCTTCTGTGCCTCAATCGTTAAGAAGGCACCCTCTGCTCCTGGCCCCCTCCATGCTTACGAGCGCGGTCTCTTCCGCGCCCGTTCGAAAACGCTTCTGCGAGTTCTACCCACCGGGCGCTTCCCTGATATAGCTGGGAGCACAAAAGGCTCACACCCAGCCTCAGCTACCCCCCCCCCCTCCTTTCTCGCGGTACTGTTTCCCATAAAGCAAAACGGCTGCGCGTCTTCTCCGTGTCGTTAGACTCACACGAAGCGAAGGTGTTCTGTTAGACCGTCTTCGTAAAGTCTTAAATCTGTCCCCCAAAAGGAAGACAGCACCAAAATGAAGTTACCTCCCACGCCCCCACCCAAGGCTGGACTCAGAAACGCGGAACCCTCCAAAATGGATTACTACCGCCCCTTAAGCCTCCCTGCGCGCCAAGGTTCAGAAGCAGAGTTAGGCAAAGACTGGCATGTCGAGTCCAACTTCCCTCGATAAGTCGTCAGAAATGACAGTGTCTTCGATAGCTCCCGGAATTCTGCTTCCGGGGAAGTGTACGCCTATTCCTGTGAGGGTCTTTATATCGAAGAGCCCCTCCCCCCCCTCATTTCCTCTGAACTAAGCCTGGAGGGCATATTCCTTCAATGAACTTTCTGTGGACTCAGGCCCAACTGGGGAAAACTACGGAGGCTAGTCTCTTCCCGTTCTCCGTTACCCGTCTGTTTACAGGAGACCATGCTCAGCGTATGTACCTTACACACCCTCACGGGGGTTTTGCGACCCCACCACCATGTGATGCGTGTCTGGCAGGAGGATGCCATTTACGCCCGGTATAATGTCTCCGTTCTTCTATTTGCTATAAATACCAGTGCTGCCGGAAGATGTTCTCGCCACGCTCTACGTGGAAGACCTTCGATCTCTTTTTGTGCTGCGGCCCAGATGCCAACTATGGAGCGTCGACTCCAACAGGCATTCATTGAACCGCATCTTCCGCTATGCCGAAGAGCACAGGTTTCGGTTTTCCAGGGCCAAAACTAAGGTGGTGCACTTCTGTCGCCATACACGGCTCCACCCCGACCCGGACTTGTAACTAAACGGGGTTCTCCTCGAAGTGGTGGATTCGCCCCGTTTCCTTGGTCTTGCTTTCGACCGACGCTTCACCTGAGAAGTTCACATAAGCACTCTAAGCGGCTCTTGTTCCATTCTTCGTTCAGTGACATTAAGCACCTGGGGTCCTGTTAGGGCTACTGCCTTACTTTCCTATCGAAGCTTGGCTATGGATGCGAGTTTTATGCATCCACAGCCGAGCATGTATTGCGGAAGGTGGACTCGATCCACCACACCGGTCTCCGCCTGGTGACCAGTGCATTCCGCACATCCCCCATTGAGAGCCTACTTGTCGATGCTGGGGAAATGCCACTCGCTCCGCTCCGCGTACAGTGCATTATGCGCCTGCACGCGCGAGCCCGACGCAGGAACGTGCTTCCATCTTGCTTTTTGTTTGTCGTGTTTTGCTGTTATTTGTTGTGGGGGTAAGCTTTCAATTATTTGTATTTTAATGCAATCTAGTATTAGGTTTTCAATTAATTACGGCAAATTATGTCCTTGTTGGCAGTCGCCAGATTGGTGCTTATAAAAGAAATTCGGTTGCGGGGGGCGGGGAAGTGGTAGGTAGTGTTTTTACACCATCTTTTAAGTCTAGGATCTATTAATGACCCCTTCGGCAAGTTCCTTAGACGGCAGAGTAACCGTTGCGTGTGCTAAGGGAGGGAGACGGAATAACCCTATGGTTTTACGATTGACCTGTGTCCTATTCGGATGGAACTGCTTTCTCAGATGCTTCAGACTCGGCACTCCGACTCTCACTAATAGCCACGATCCTCCCACTAATAGCCACGATCCTCCCACAACTACCTATTTTTTTGTACGCACTGGCTGGGAATCGTTCTGATAGCCAGGCGTGGAAATTCAGAGCCTCATTCGCTGAGTCACTGGACTACTAGAGCTCCGTTTAGGCCAATTTATGCTGGTTCTTATTTTTATTTTATTTTATTATTTTTTTTTTTTTGTCTTTCCTTCAGAAATGACACTTCCGGCCATCCCGAAAAATGACCCTTTAGAGAATTATCTAACCCAAGAAATAACCATGTCTCAATAACCCACCTACTACAGATGTCAATGTCGAAGAAAGCAAAACCAAAACAAGCCTTAATTACAATTTTAAGTTAAAATTAATGTTTATTGTATATCTATTTGCTTATTTTAATGTTTTACTAACAAATAAATATTTTTATATTGTGTCATTCTCTCTCCTCACTCTGATGGGGGACGGGATTAAGAAAACCACCCCGGTGCTATCAGTTGCCTTTCATAGAAGGCAACTAAAATTAGCTGCATCCGGTGCGTGAAATGGATAAGGTCAACCGACCCCACCTGCCTCAAGGCGGACTGATACTATTAATCCAGCTCGTGTCGTGAAAGGCGCGACTAAATCCCGATAGGGTTCCGCTGGCATAAGGAACTGCGTCCCGAAGGCTTTATCATAGGAGCGACACACTCGATGACTGTAATTAGCCCTGCCCTCTCAGGCTGGTTAATCGCAAGTCGGTTTATGTTTTGTGGGTAAAAGGGACATGGTAGTCTGTCTTTAATACAGGGAGTCTGCATATGCTTGTTCTATGCCAAACGGACATGAAAGGAGATGAGGTGCGATTAGGGTTGTACGAGTAAAGAGGATGTTGCAGTGCTTTTGACTGATGAGTGGCTTGATACATTGGTTTGGTATAAATGTGGGAGCTCGAGAATTATGTGGGTAAAATTGAGTGTGGTTGTATATGGGCCCCTGTGATGAGAAAAGAGAAGTTCTGAAATGACTTGGGGACGAGTGGTGTCTGCAAATAGCTATCGGTTGATGGTGGTAAGAGATATGAATTGACGAATTAGGCCACAGAAACAGAGTGGATAACTACAGCATTTAATACACCCTGAGAGAACGAAAATGGAGAGAGGGTGATAGGGTTCTGTGCACAAAGAAACTTAGAAAACATTCAGCACAAGGATATGCATAAATACACATGGGCAAAGGAGAAGGGAAAAACTAAGAGTATGATTGATATGTGCCAAGTAAGAAAGAATATGCTGCGAAGCGAATGGGATGTGGAAGCTGTAACTGGGGTAGGTGTTGGATGTACTTATTCAAAGTATTAGGTTGAGGAATAAGTTCTTGCGTTTTTTTAATGTTGTGTTGATTTAAGTTTTGTTGACGTGATTTGTGCACATATTAAGAAACAATAAATAATGAAAGCAAAATTGCAAAGGTTAGGCTACGTCTCTTAACAGCGTAGACTATTAGGCTTTTGCTTAGGCTACGTCTTGAAGGTGAATAATAAGTCATTGCGGTTTATTTAAAAGTTGTGTTAATTTAATTTTTGTTCTGTAGCCTCAAAATGGAATGTCAAGTTGAAAGAAAGGCGCATTTTCGACACTTGTTGTTATTCATTTTCAATCGAGACGGGAACAATGCAAACGCAGCCAAAGCTCGTCGCGATATTTGTGTTGTGTATGGAGAAAATGCTTTATCAGAAAGAACAGCTCAATGGTGGTTTTCACGTTTCAAAAACGGTCATTTTAATAATGATGAACAACGTTCTGGTCGCCCCAATAAGTTGGATGAAGATCGATTGAACGACCTTCTTCATGAAAATCCTCGTCAATCGACTAGAGAAATGGCTGTACAATTGGCGTGTGATCAGAAAACTGTAGTGAACCACCACCATTCGATGGGGAAAGTTAAAAAACTGGGTGCATGGGTTCCGCACGCTTTGAGCGAAAGCAACAAACTTCAACGCTCCACGATTGCTGCGGGTTTGCTTACTCGTCACAAGGCTACTCGTGGATATAAGGACAGATTTCTTAACCGCATCATCACTGGCGACGAAAGGTTGTGTGTTTGTCAACATGAACCATCGAAAACAATGGCTTAGCCACAATAAAAAACCACTTCCGCGATTAAAGCAAGGACTTCATCCACGAAAGACGATGTGTGTGTGGTGGGATTGTGAAGGCATCATTCTTCATGAGCTCCTTGCGAACAACGAGATTGTCAATGCAGAACTCTACGTTCAACAAATGTATCGACTCGCCGAAGCTATTCGTGAAAAGCGACCTCATCGACGTTATGGAGTCCTTCTGCAACACGACAATGCTCGTCCTCACATTGCCAATATGACAAAACACGCCATCCAAACGCTCAATTGGGAAATCCTACCGCATCCTCCATATTGGCTCCATCGGATTTCCATCTATTCCGATCGCTCTCCAACAATTTGCGCGGTGTTTCGTTCAATACTGATGTGGAATTAAGAACCTGGTTAGACGAATTCTTCGAGTCAAAATCCAGAGGTTTTTATTGCAGAGGCATGGAAAAACTAGTTGAACGTTGGGAAAAAGTCGTAAATAACAACGGAGAATACATTATTGATTAAATTGCATATTGTTGTTATCAATTAAAAATGAAGTTTTTTTCTAAAATTGTTAATGGTAATGAATAAATTTGATAAAACCGCAAGAACTTATTCCTCAACCCAATACATCGGCGTGACCTCCACAACTCTGTCAAGGCTACTGACAGCTCACCTTCAAGATGGCGCGATTAAAAAACACGCTCAATCTCATGGCACTACCCTAACCCGTGAAAAACTGAATCGGGGCACCATCATCCTGAGACTCCAAAATCGCAGAAGATTGCGGATGGCCGAAGCCGACATCTCGGCGTCCTCGAGTTGACCGCCGTTAAAAGAAGCACGTTTTCAAACTCATTTTCCTTTGCAAGAGAACTAGATCGGAGCAACAGTCAGGTAATGAATAGGTGATAAAGATGCGCCTGTAAGGACTGTCTGGTGATTCTATTTCGCCAACAACGAGTTGAGAAGAGTGACGCAGCGTTTGCATGTCTTCATCCTGTTCCTGGGCTATTGCCCCATGATCGATGGGCGCAGTGTGAGAGAGTTGCGTGTCCGAAATCGAGGAAACGAAGTTACTCCCTTCCAAATATGGCCGGAAGTGATGTTCCTGGCCCAGCTCTATTGTCCCATGATCGATGGGCGCAGTGTGAGAGAGTTGCGTGTACGAAATCGAGGAAATGCGAGAAAGCGCGTCTGGTATTGCGTTTGAAGAACCATGAACATAACTAATATCGCTCGTCATCTGCACGATAAAGTTAAGGTGACCAAGGTGACGAATATCAACTGCAGTGGGCACTGAAGACGTGGAACGAAACGATCAAGCACCGACCAAAGGCTTATGGTCAGTAAAAGTAGTGAAGTTACTCCCTTCCAATTATGGACGGAAGTGATGGATTGCGAGATATATACCAAATAGCTCACGTGATAACGTACTATACCTCTTTTGAAAGTCAGAAACAGATCGAGAGAAGAAACAAGAGGTTGCCATAGGTCACCAATCTTTTGCTGCAAGGTTGCACCTACATGAGTTGAGGATGCGTCCGAGGCAACGCTGATGGAGGCTCCTGGAGAAGGATGAGCCAATTCCACAGCACTGGAAATAGCCTCTTTGGTGCGAGAGAACGAATCGCACGACCCAGTAGACCACTCGAGAGGAAAGTTCTTTTGGTCTTATACAGCATGGAGTTTAGAGGTTGCATGACCTGGACACAATTCGGAATGAATCTGTGGTATAAATTGACCACCCACCACAGAAACGTCTGACTTGTTTGCGCGATGTAGGTTGAGCAAAGTTGCACATCACGGTAACTTTAACTTTGAGTGAGCTAATCCTGGCACTTGAAACATGGTATCCCAGGAAGGAGAGCTGTGATACACCAAAAAGACACTTAGAAGTATTGAACACGATACCGTACTCTTGAAGGCGGGGGAAAAAACCTGACGAAGGTGAGAAAGGTGTTCCTCGAACGAGGAAGATGCTATTAGCAAGTCGTTAATGTAGCAAAAGACAAAGGGAAGACCTCTCGGAACATGGTCCATGAACGCTGGAAGGTCGGGCCAGAATTTCGCTAACCATAGGGCATTCTAACCATTTCAAATGAACCAAATGGAGTGGTGATGCTAGTCTTTCAATATCGTCTGGGTGAATAGGGATCTGATTGAAAGCACGAACTAGATCCAAGCGAGAAAAGATTGTACAGCCGGTGAGAGATGAAGTGAAATTGGCTATGTAAGACAACGAATAACGGTTCGGGGTTGTTATCGCGTTTAGAGCTCTGAAATCCCCAATTGGTCTGAATTTCCCCGGCGTGGATTTGGGAATGATATGGAGTGGAGAGGCTCAGGGTGAAGAGGAAGGCCATTGTCGTAGAATGACGCCGACAATATACATCACTTCTACCCAATAGGCATGGTCACTGAAGGTTAACGCGTGACCTTGATTCTACTCTGGTCACGACAGTGATGGGGGATAGATGTGAAGGGGAGGGGGACGAGTGTGAAAGATGTTAAAAATCAAAGATTGAGTGCAGATGTCCGATATTAACTCATGAAGGCTCCGGCTATGAGGAATATGAAAAAGTAGGTACAAAAATAGACTTTAATATATACACAGTTATACACAATAAATAAATTAAACGAAATAATGGCAAAAGATACTCTATGTATACAAGAACCGAACGCTTCAGAGCTACTCAAAGCGGGCTCTACGGAGGGTGGGGGAGTCGAGAGGCGATACGAGCCTATGTACAAACACACACAGCGATGGCTGGCCGGATAGCCCAATATGATTCGTCTCAGCCTGGCTTGGGTTCGAGGCTTTAAGAGATGAAACGGGGGATCGGATGGTTATTCAAGGGGCTTTAGCCAATGGAGTTTAACCTCTAGTACTAATACTAACTGGAGGGAGTAACCGTACCAAACGAAATGTACCGGAACTAAGGATGGGCCAATTGACGGGCTCAGATCCTTCGGTATAATTCTAGCCTTCGGCTCATCGAGAAAAAGGAGCGCGATCGAGAATGACGTGTTTCGTTGTAGGAGCAGGCATATACTGTCGATGCCCTATTGGGATCAACAATATATAGGGGCCAGCCACATCCGTTACTGTCTCCGCCAGGGGGAGGGGGGGGGAATCTTTTCATGAACCAACACGGTGCTTGAGGGATGGGAAGTACAACCGCGGGTTTTTTTTTATAACACCCTGGGAGACGACCGAAGTTCGCGTTTGAGATTCCAATCCCTCGCTTATCGTGAAAAGCATTTCGATATTCTGACTGTTCTCGCGGGCTTCGCTCACGTGGACTGACCTCGTGGTCTCGACGAGCCATATGGCAGCCAGGAGCATCTATTTTCGACAGCCATAAATGCCAGCATCCATCATGAATTGGAATTCATCACGCATTGCAGAAAGTCTATCTGGTGCTAGACGACGAGGTTGGGAGAATACATGACGTCCTGTTGTCTCGCTCCGGGGGCCCACACTATGTTTTATGGGTTTATCGTTCGAAGGTGGAAGGGTGAGTTCAGGAAACTCCTGAACAAGTCGCTGAAATGGTGGCTAGGTGGGTGGGAGACCAACCTGAGTACGAAACTGAAACAGTGAGTGAAGTTTTGCGATCGACAAGCTTGCGGTGACGAGAATCGACCAAGAGGTCCTGAGCCAAAATAAAACCTAGGCCTAATATTGGACAATCTACCTAGGTCATGACGAAGTTCCATCCAAAAACTCGGCGGAGACCGAGTGAGACTTGAAGGTTACGCCTTCCATATGTCATAATATTAGTCGAATTAGCTGCCTTCAGAACTAAATCTGAGGGAGCACAAGTTTTGTCGCCCTTAAGAATTGGTATGACACTGTATTCTGCACCAGTGTCCACCAGGAATGAGAAACCAGAAAGTGAGTCAAAAATGGGAAAGGGAGGACCTACCTGAGGAAATGAGATGTAGGCAGGGGGTGTAGAACCTAATGTCCCATGCCTTTCTAATTTAAAGGAGAATTTGAGGTTGAAATTGAAATTTGAAAATTTGAAGAGTTTGGTTGAAAAGAGGGATTTGCGGGAAGTGGAGAGTTGAGTTAGGTGAAGAAGGTGGTATTGGTTGTAAGTATGTGCACGGTTGTAGGCATTTTACAGCCTGTGCGGCATACTTGTTGTGTTACCATCACCATTTTTATTATGTTTAATTAGTGTTATATTTAGCCTAGATAGCGAATAAGAATTAATCACATAAAAAATTTTGAGAGGAAGATTGACACAAATTTAAGCCTAATGAGTGCATGGATGGACAGTTAACGCGTTAGCAAACTTGAAGTAATGGACGAATGAACGAAAACGAAAATATAATATATTTAAGAATTAACAAATGAAAACAGGATTGGTTTGATATAACTTGATACAAATTGGTATATACGAGTTATGGTTTAATGGATATTAATAAGACGTTGAATAGGATGTTAAATATGATATTAAATAATAGTGGATCACTATGTGATATTAAATAGGATGTTATCGAATGTTAAATAGGATGATAAATATAGTGGGTTCACAATGATATTATATAGGATGAGAAAAATAGTGGGTTCATTCACAATGATATTAAATAGGTTGTAAGATAATAGTATGTTAGCGAATCACAATGGTAATAGTAAATTGAGATCTGCAATGGGTGAAAATTATATAAGTAAAGTACTCACGCTTGAGATGAATTTACGGACCTGAATAGTTGAACACTTATTGAACGAACCTTTTTTGGAGGGTGGCGCGAACGAGAGTGGAAGATTTTCGTTTACAAATTTTGTGAGTGTTTGCAGTTACATTATTGGAACGTGTTTCGATATATATATATATATATATATATATATATATATATATATATATATATATATATATATATATATATATATATATATATATATATATATATATATATATATATTAGTGTAGTTAAGCAGTCTTTCCTAAATGCAAATTTTGTTGAAGTTGCCTTAATTAATTTCCTTTGGTAACATTCTCTTCTTCTAACTATCTTCTTTATTCCATCTTGTAGATAGTGGATCACTTGTCTAGTATTCATCTCTTTTTTAAATGAATGCGTTTGGTAAAAACCAAACTAAATAGCTAAGCTTTCGATCTTATTCGATCATCTTGGGAGCGTTTTGAAATGTTCTTGCCTCCTTTACCGATGTAATGAGTGCAGTGAGGATCTGACAGAATGAGAGAAAACGATTTTTAAGCGGTATTTATTCCGCCTTGGTTAAACGTAAAGTTAGAGGAAATGGGCTACTATTATGAGTGAAATTTTAAAATAGTTTTAATGTGCGATTCCAGCTTGTTGCTTGACTGTTAATGGCCGGCTTATCTTCATTTATTAATATGGCTTCTAAGATGTTTAGCCTCGCTTTATTGACCTCTTTTCTTTGAATGATGGTGTTATCAACGAGCATATCTTTCATTTGGTGAATATTATGGACACTCTCCTTATGATTCCTAGGCCCTCCGCTTTGTAGATGCATGGCTAAACGTCTCGAAATTGTAGTGGTTATCATGCCAATATATTTTGAGTCATTATAAAGCTTAGAGTCTCTATCGGGACAGATAAACTCGTAAACTATGTTGGTTGACTTGAGATTCGAGTAGTTTAGGCAGGTGTTGTTTTTCATCCGGAGATTTCTGGCTTTTGTTGTTTTATAATAAATGATGAGTTGGATTTTATCCGTTTGATTTTTAACCTTGATGTTACGGTTAATAATCTCCTTGATGTTTTTTTCATCTATTTTATAGACTGTGGACATCTGGTTTCCGTAATACACTTTGATGTTGTTGACTTCTCCCTGATTACTTTCAGTTTTATCCGCTTGTTTGTGATGATTATTTAAAAATGATTTGAGTTGTTTGTCAATCATGCTGTTTGAGAAACCATTATTCACGAGTATTTGTTTTACTCGTGCAATCTTTTGGTACAAAAGTTCCCACGTAGAGCAGCATTTATAAGCTCGGCGGATGTATGAGCTGATTACGCTTATTTTATACCTTTCAGGGCATGTCCGTGATTTTACTATGTACTTTAGTGATGTAGCTGCCATTGATGTTTTGAACCTCAACGTCCAAGAAAGGGAGTTTATTGCCCGTGCTCAATTCATAAGTGAATTTTAGCACGGAGTTTTCCTCCAAATGCTGATTGATGTTTATCAGATGTTCTTCGTTCTGGACGTTGATATATATATATAAACATCAACCAGCATTTTGAAGAGAACTCCGTGCTAAAATTCACTTATGAATTGAGCACGGGCAATAAATTCCCTTTCTTGGACGTTGAAGTTCAAAACATCAATTACAGCTACATCACTAAAGTACATAGGAAAAATACGGACATGGGAAGATTCCTCAGTGGTTAGAGTCACACACCTTCTGGTGTAGCATGCATCAACATGGGTGGATGACGATTCCGGAGCGACGCGATACGGGAACCAGAACAATTATGAGATAAGCAAACAACGGGGCTAATATCCTGTTTTATGACATAAAATGATTCGCTCTCCATAAATACGAAATTAGAGAATAATTCTTTTTCGTCTTAAACAGAAGATTGACGAATGGTTGCATGATTTGAGCACCGTGAGGAATGAATCTTTGGTATAAATTAACCATAACACACCACCGATAAAGTTTATTGAGGTAAAAAGTTCGAGGAAAATCCAGAATAACAGCCACTTGGTCATCGAAAGGATTAATTTCGTCAAGTATAAATTAACCATAACACACCACCGATAAAGTTTATTGAGGTAAAAAGTTCGAGGAAAATTCAGAATAATAGCCACTTGGTCATCGAAAGGATTAATTTCGTCAAGAGAAATATGGTACTCAAGAAAGGAGAGTTGCGAGACATCGAAAGTACACTTAAAAAAATGTTGAGTGTGATAACATACTCTTCTAAATTAACAAAGACCTGACGAAGGTGGAACCCGCCTTTATAGATTCCGTTCACTCTGAACAGTCCTTCTCTCTTTCTTGTTTCACTATAACACTAAGTTGTCCAAGGATTCCCCACGCTCGCTTCTTAAACCCCCCATCAATTACCTATCCTACGCCCATTTCTCCTTCTCTATTGCTGCCACCTCCTATTCTGTTACACGAACCCTCGTCTTTATGGTCAGCAACGCTCCACTCAGGCGTCTGGGCACCATTGTTAATTAAAGAGTGTATGAAATGGGGCCAAGGAAAGTACAGGAATAAAGTAGAATGATGAGAGTTGCAAGGGGCTTCATGCGCCACCGGATCACCGTTGGCGAGCAGCGTATCGACTGCTCATCCTGAGTCTCAAAAACAAGTCATTCAAGCGAAGCCTTTAAACCACCACATGCACTTTTCGGAACGCTACATGCTCCTCTCCTAGAAGTGGAGCGTATTTTTGTAGAAAATGAGACGACAAATGCCGTTTTAACACGTTATTCAAGTTCTAACGCTTTACTCTCGAGTTTGGGCACCATTTTAGATATAGGGATGTAAGAAATTGGGCGGTGAAAAAATAAAGAAGGAAAGTTGTGTTGGTCCAGTTGCGAACAACTTCCTTCATCGCTGCACCACTGTTTGCGAACGGCGGATCAATTGCGCCATCCCGAGTCTAAAATGCCTCATTCAAGCCAAGCTTTCAAACAACCTACCTACACTTCTCTAAAGGCTACCAGGAAGGTCCAAAATTTCTCGGCCCAACCTTGATAAAATTTTTAAAATGTGTTTAAATGCGCCAATTCAGAATCTTTCATGCCTGAACAGGAAATGCGGAAATTTTTGTTGATTAAAATACGTTTCCTGATTTTTGGTTAATATTATTGAATTTGCAGTAAGCCCTTATTTAAAGAGGTTGAATATTGAGCATAGAGCAGTGATTAAATTTCTCAAGAAAGGTGTTAAACCGAATGAAATTAAGCGCCGTTTGGATGATGTGTACGCAGGCATTCCCCTTCTTACAGCACCGCAAAAAAAATGGTCATCGTTATTCCGTATGGGTCGGGAAACATTAGAAGATGATGGACGTTGTGGACATCCAGTGACTGCCAAAACCCCTAATAAAATTGCGCGTGTGGAAGAAGAAGTATAGGATGACCGACGTTTAAAGGCAAAGGAAATAGCAGCAAGAGTGAATGTATGCAAAACAGCTGTCCTCAGGATTTTAAATGACAATTTTCATATGAACAAGGTGGGCGAAAGATGGGTGCCCAAACTTCTTTCTTCCGTCCAGAAGGAACGCAGGATGGAATGTTGCAGAGAGTTTTTAGATGTTTGCCAAAGTAATGAAAGAGAAGTTATTCAGTCCATTGTAAATGGAGATGCAACTATGGTGCTATACTATGATCTTCTATCAAAAAAGGAATCAATGGAGTGTCGTCGTCCAGGAGAAGCCCCCCTCCCCAAGAAAAGACAGGGGGGGGGGGGGGCCTTCAACAAAAAAACTTATGGCAACTGTTTTAGGAGACTGTGAAGGGAATCTGGCGATTGACTTCAAAGAAAGGAATACGGTGGTAAATGGTGATTATTATGTTTTGTTATTGCATAAATTAAGGGACGCCATCAAAGAACAACGTCGCGGGAAGCTCAGTATAGGAGTCAGACTCCTCCATGATAATTCTCCAGTGCACACATCGGCAATTGCAAAGAGGACCATTCCTGATTGTGGTTTCACATAATTGAACCACCCTTCCTACAGTCCATACCTGGCCACTAGTTTTGAGCATTTTCAGCGCTAAGACAAAAAGTATTTTTACAAGGGGATTAAAATGCTTATTTCAAGATCATTAATAAGTGCATTAAACTTTTGGGGGACTATATTAAAAAGCAATAAAATTAGTTTGGACATTTTATTTTCTTAACCTATTTGGGCCGAGAACTTTTGAACCATCCCTGATACATATCTACCCACAGTGACTAAACCTATTCCTGTTCTATTGATTTCTTTACAATTGAAATAATACTTTTTTTAACAGCATTGCTTCAAATGTAAATAATTGTCCCTAAATTTGGTTTCATAACCAAAGATTCTGTTACATATATTATCTATATATCCCTATCAATATTATAACTAAATAACTCACTCTTTTTGTTTCTAATACTTCGAACATTTATATAGAAACAACTTAATCTATGGGGGTATGGGATGGAGCTACAGGAATGTATGCTCCTTAGGAGTGGCCTGTTTACCAAGGGTAATTTGTCACCGTAGTTTTCGTACCCTTCCTAGGTAATCTGATAGCTTTCTTGGTTCGGTTTGGTGGCTATCGGTTTGCTTCTGCTGAGAGTGCCTGGTATTCACGAGACACTGACTCCAAAAGGGTACAAAGGTCTCTTCTTGCTTGGATAAAGAAGATCACAGATTTTTTTAAAGGTAAAGGAATCTTGGAGTTGGATTCAGTATTCTTTATTCGGTGGGAACTTGGGAGGTCTTCAGATGTCTCTTTGATTTGAATATTATTCTTTAGGCACATTCCAGCTCCCTTTTTACATAAATGTCCAGCACACATGCTCTATTTTAACATTTTACAACAGGGAATTAGTTCTTATACATTCGACATGACCTTTTAATTACATTAAATTATTTTACAAATTCTTACACGATTATAAACTCTTACAATTGTCATTCAATTGCATACAAGTAATTAACAAGAAATTTTCCTTTAATATTTCTACGTAAGAATGAGTTACTATTCCGGAACCTCAATGAACAAACTGAGTTCATATTAGAGCGCTTAATTCATATGTTGTAGGGATAAAGAAGTCCTGATTCCTTTCTCTAGGCTTTATTCAACTAACAAAACTTCAACATAGTCTGTAAACAAACCAGAAATAATATAAGTAAACATACCCATTCTAATTAGGTTAACATGCACAATTAGTTATAAGTAGACAATATAATGTATCGTAACCCATCAGGCAATTATACATGAAGCTTAGATCACCACATTTTCCCCTCCTTGAACAATCAATGTTCCCTATAGCGAAGAGGCTTGCGGCATTCCCGTGTAGGTCGACGCAGTTGTTCCGGGCCATTATGCGCAGAGGTAGAGAGTTCATACCTACATTGGAGATTACCTGGAGTACCAGATACCCGGACCGGAAGAGAATCAACCTCCATATCTCCCTCCTTGATGAATATACTCTGATCACCTGCAGCATCGGAAGAATCCAACTCAGATGAATCGGCAGCAGGCAATGGAGAAGACTCAACCAAACCAGTCTCTGTAGAAGAATCGATGTTGAGATTCTCTTGCCTCTCATTCAATGAGATGTTACCAGCTAGAGCCAAGTCATGCACTGATATCGTTGATTCGTGTCCATCAGCAAATCTTACATGAGCGTATTGCGGGTTTGCTTCTAACAACTGAACCTCACTAACAGGGAGTTCGTATTTGCTGGTGCGAACGTGACGTCGCAGCAGAACAGGCCCAGGAACGGATAACCAAGTGGGCAGCGAATGGTCACTGAGAGATCAACGCTGGTACGAGAAGAGTCTCTCATATGGCGTAGAATTTGTAGCTGTGCAGAGCAGGGATCTAATTTAATGAAGAGCGTCAGGCAGCACAGTTTCCTATTGACATTCTTGAAGGTTATTGGATGCCAGAGCAAGGGTTATGTGATTCCAGTTTATAGCATTGTACCTTTCACCCTGCCCGTTTCCTCGAGGGGTATAAGGTGTCATTCGGCTAGTGGAGATGCCTAGATTGTTCACTATTCACGTATATCCTTGGCCATAAATGAGGACAGCGAACAGAATGTAGGTTGTAAGTCATACCAAATATTGTAAAAATCTGATTTAGACAATTGATTATAGTACCAGTAGTGATGTTCTGACAGGCAAATGCGAATGGAAAACGAGAATACTCATCCACTACCGTGAGCATATAGCGGTTTCTGGAGCTCGAGGGTAGAGGCCCTTTCAAGTCCAAACTAAAACGTTCAAAAGGCTGTGTGGCCTTGACAAGGGGAGTTTGGGGTGGTTTGTACAACCGAGGTTCAATCGGGCACACTGAGGGCAATCAGAGCACACCCTTCTCACATCTTCAACGGAATAAGGAAGATTTCTCACTCTGACAAAATGAATAAGTCCCGTTGCACCAGGATGGCAAAGTCGAACGTGGAGCTCAGACAGTTTCTCGTTATTAATAGTAGCTTCACAATGGGCACGAGAGATAGAGTGTCTGCAGGAATGTTGTTTTTACCAGGATGGTGCATGATATCATAATTGTAGCACCCCAACTCGACCCTCCATCGTTGAATTTTATCATTCTTGATTTTTCCAAGCTTATTCGTATGGAACATAAAGCTGACAGCCTGTTTATCCCTAACTAAGGTAAAACGTAGTCCTTTCAAGTAATGAGACCACTTTTTTACAGATTCCACAATTGCACATGCCTCCTTTTCTACTGCAGATTGTTTGCATTCAGTAGACGTGACGGTATGGGAGAAAAAATCAACTGGAAGTCCTCCCTGATTTAGAGTAGCAGCAATGGGTGTATCAGAGACCTCAGTCTCAACTACCAAAGTAATAGTTTCATCAATCGAGTGCACAACAGCCTTCTCAATCTCTTATTTGAGGTCATTAAAAGCTTACAGGGCCTCTGGTCTCAGAGGAAAAGTGTTAGTGGCAACAATGGGTCTGATCTTGTCAGAGATCGGGACCCCACTGTGAATAATAGAAAAACATACCAATAATACGGCGTAAGTAAGTACGGACTTAAGGAATTGGCAATTCCTTTAATGGACGTAAACGTTCAGAATCTGGTTTGAGAGAGCCGTGTGTTATTGGGTAACTAAGAAAATCTATTGATTTGGTTGAAACGATAGAGTTATTTTCGTTGAAGGTAAGGTTATGGAATTGGACAGCCTCTTGAAACTTCACCAAGTTTTCATCCTGCTCTTGCTGGGTCTTCCCTACCACAACAATATTGTCCACATAAGCATAGGTCCCGTGCAGGTTATGTTTCTTAATGATACTGTCCACAGTCCTTTGGAGGCAAGCGACGCCGTTTGTAACTCCGAATGGCACTCTGAGGAAATGATAAAGCTTACCATTGGCTTCGAAGTCAGTATATGGCTCTTCCTCTTCCCGTATTGATATTTGGTGATAGGCACTTTTCCAGTCAAGGGAACTATAATACTTGTAGCGAGACAGCTCCGTGGCAAGGTCGTCTATTCTTGGAAGAGGGTATTCATCCAAACGAGTGAATCTGTTAATGGTCTGGCTATAGTCAACAATCAATCTCTTTCGGTGGCGCTCATTCGACACAACGAGAACTTGTGCCCTCCATGGATATGTGTTCTCCTAAATAACACCATCTTGTAGCATCTTGTTAATTTCAGACCTTATGAACTTCTTTGTTGCAATGTGTTTGCAATGAGGAGCGAGACTTGGAAAGAGATGGGGTGTATCCATCAAAGCAGCCAGTACACTGCAACTGGCAGTGTTGGGGATATTTAGATCTTTCTTGGACCCACCAAAGTCCACGATAACACTAGAGTGATGGCTCATGAAATCTTGACTAATAATGATATCACAGCAGAATTTTGGCAGCACACAAAGCTTTGTATTGTGGTAGCAGTCACAGTAGATGTGAGTGTTGAAGATGCCATAGATACGCTTCCAGTCGCTGGGACTACTTTCAACTTGTGCTTCTTGGCATAACTGTGTTATTAAAGATTGGTTGCTTCGTTATTACCAACCAAAGCTTACACGGTAGCTCACTGTAATAGTCCTGGTGAAGAGGAAGAAATGACAGACAGACTAGAAGAGTGAGTGGATGCAGAAGTAGTATAGCAATGCCCTCTGGGCATTCCTATAATAAAAACCTCGTGGGAAACTTAAATATAAATATACATCAATTATTATGTAAAATTCATATCATGCAATTCTTTTACTTTTGTCAATTAAATCGTTCAATTATTTTACTTAACTTTTGTAAATTAAATCATATTTAGTAATTAATTAATTCATTTATTTTACTTGTCAATTCATTTAACGTACTACTGTTTCAAACATCATCTCTTAAAATTTCCACACAAACAAACAAACACACGCTTTCAGCTCAACCAAATAGCACACTATTCTTTCCCATTCGACTCTCGCCATTCTCCGTATAAAGGTCGGTAATCATTCCTTCTACAATTAGTCATTTACCTCCAAACAAATCGTACCTAGTTTAATTCCACTTTCTCTCACAATTCTTTGCAAACGACCATATGAGAGTAGGTCCTAATTATATTTACATCTCATATTGCAGCCCCTAATTCACAGTCAATCATAGTCACCATATTATTCCATCATATTATTTCACCATATTATTTCATATTTATTTCACGTACTTCATTTCTCTTAACATCTTGTTACTGTAAATCATATTTTACCATATTTTACATTGTATACCTAATCCAACATATCTCATTGTACATTCGTTGATTCTATGAATATATTTATATTTCTTTAATTGTTTTTCTTAAAACCCAGTTCATTATTTCAAAATTTATTTCGCTTTCGTCTTAGGCCTAAAAACTAGCAGACGATAACTTCGATCAAACAAATTTATGGTTATGGTTTTCGAAACGCTATTTAGGCTGATTTATTAACAGAAAATAAATCCCATGAATAACCATATACTATAATGTTAGACTTTGGTACATCGTCTGAGTGAATAGGGATCTGGTTGAAAGCAAGAATCAGATCTAGGCGAGAAAAGAGAGTACAGCCAGAGAGAGAAGAGGTGAAGTCTGCCATGAACGTCAATTGATATCGGCCAGGGGTTGTAATAGCGTTTAGAGCCTTGTAGTCCACAACGACTCTGAATTCCCCAGCGTGTATTTGGGCACAATGTGGAGTGGGGATGCCCATGAAGAAGCGGAAGGCCTACAAATTCCTGCCTCCATCATGAATTGATATTCATCACGCATAGCAGACAGTTTAACAGTTTACCTAGACCTAGACGGCGTGGTCGGTAAAATACAGGACCTCCTGTTGTCTCTATTTGATGCACCACACTTGTTTTATGGGCCTATCCTTCGAAGGTGGAAGGGTGAGTTCATGATACTTCTGCGGAAGGCGCTGAAATGGTGGCTCGGTGGGTGTGAGACGAATAGAGGGTAGGGTACTCTGAGAAGCTGAGTATCAATCTGAAACTGTGAGTAGTGTTTTGCGTTCGACAAGCTTTCTGGGTCGATAATCGACGAAGGTCCATGGAAAAATTCGACTGAGACCTAGTGAGTCTTGACCATTTCGACTTCCATAGGTCCTAATATTGGTCAAATTGCCTGCCTTCAGAATTAAATCAGAAGGAAAAGAAGCTTGTCGGCCTTAGAAATAGGTATGACACTGAATTCAGCACTAATGGAACCTTTGAACGCCGCTCCACCAGTCGCCAAAGGAGCTCGTCTTTCCCCGAACCTGAGAAATGGAAGTGTTGTTAGTTGAGCCATGATTTATGTCGTTGCCCCAATTCACGTAGGGATTAACAAATAATTTATTGGCGGACATAGCTATATGCTCTATATTCGAGGCGTTTGAGTTTAAAATAAGTGGATGATCCCCTCTGGGACTCCCCTTATGAAAATCTCAGTGAGGAGAGGGCTAAAAGGGTCGGTTTGTGCACCTTTTACCCTGATAGGGTCCTTCAGGTGCTTTAAGAAGGTCGAAGGACTCCTATCTCCCATTTCATGATTGTTCAGGAGCTCTCTCAGGTCGTCAACTTGGGACCTTCCGTACTTCATGTGAAAAGCCTCCCTAGGCGGTCCAAAACGCCAGCCTGTCTCACGTTAATTAAAATATCCCTGAATCAATGAATGTACTTTTGGGGAGACGCTGGATGAATTTTAGCCCCTGCTAAAATTCTGCACGAGCTCTCCTCGTATCCCTAAGTGAGCTGGGCTGTAGAGTTTAAGCGCTCGTTTAAACTTGTAGTTAAGTAGTAGTTAAGTATCAATAACTGTCTGTTTGCTCGCTTGCACAAATCCACCAACTTAGAGAACACAAAAAAAAATCCGGTCTTATGACCAACGTCCTTGCAATGAGAGCATTGCAAACTTTCTTATCTTGCATTATCTTTTTAAAATCTGAATGCCATCATACTTATTCACCCTCCATCTATTTATTTCCATTCTCCACCCAGTCTACCTTCAGTACAATGATGTCTTCTTATATTTCCCTTGCACCTAAAACTCTTTAGTTTCCTGCCCACAACGTCTTAACACGATCTTTCTCCTTCCGTAACACATCAACCCGATCCCTCCCCAAATAAAGTATGTAGGCACCACCACATTGTAAGATGGAATTAGACACTCAAAGATACCTAAAAAATGAGCACTTTGAACTTTTAAGTTTTATGAAATCTTATAATGAGTTCATACGTTAAACCAAAAATCTAACATTTGATGTAAAGGAATCTGTATGGATAAGTGCTCATAAAATATCATATTCCCATATAGAGCGTCCGAATAGACAATAGTCAAATGACCGGATTTTTTTTTTAGTTTCCTAAGGTGGTGGCAAATGAACAAGCAATTGAATAACTAAAGTTAATTGATGCAAACTACAAAAATAAAACCGAGTGACAAAAAGATACGGACAGATTACTTCAAGAAATGGAGAGAAACTCATGCAAAGCTCTGAAATTTAGAACCCTGTTTTCCTAAATTTTATAGCTCCACTTAAAAAGTGATTAAGTAACTCTATAATAGTAAACACCATCAAAATTATAATTTAAATATCTCCTAAGTTTAAAGAATGAACAGCTTAGTCATATTTTCACAAATTATTGTCATTCTCTCAATCACTTCCTTAATTTTACAAATAAATAAATTATTTTTCATTCCGTTAAATTAACAGAGCTGGGCGTTGTAGCAACGAGTTGCGACTTTGCCGCACTATGAATTTCGAAGTCGCAAACGTTCTGAAAAAGTTGGACTAAGCAAAGTCGCACCGCCAATTTCCCACGACTTTGAACAGGTACAAAGATGACTTTTTTTAAAGAAGTTATGCGGCTGTTTTAAACCAGTTTTAAAGCCCGATTTAGCTAAAAATGTCAAATTTGAGTTGATAACAGCTAACTTTATTTTTATCTGATTTTTAACTTTCGTTTTACGATAAATTAAATTCTTCACATTATATGAGACTGAAGTTACATGAAACTACCTAAACGGACCAAAAAAAGGTTGTCACTCCGAATTTGATTATAAATTAGCAAAATTACATATACTTTTCAGGCGTGAACCAAGTTTTAAACCTGTCTTGTCAGTTAAAAACGTTCGAGAACGTGTTATGCCTTGTGGCGTTCATCGTGTGAATTAATCTCATTTTCTCGTATTTTAATATGTGCTTATACATTTCTTGTGGTCAAGACGAAAAAAATACTGTGTAGTATAAGAAGTAATTAAAATCTAACAGCATTCTACCTTCAACATGCCTAGAATTAAATAATATAAGTAAAAATTGGACCATCGTACGTAGACTAGGCTTTGGTTCTAAATTTAAAGATCATATTGATATAGCCTATTAAACTCACATGGTTTTATTTTATATTTCTTTAAATCCATTAGGCCACCCTATGAGCTTAGAAAATATCGAGTGTTTAGTAACTTAAACCGGTAAAGGTTAAGAGTGATGTCCTTCGCCGATCTGAATCTCTATGCCCTGGGGAGCATTGCCCTTGACAAGGTGGAGGAGATCAGGGACACGATCATCACCGAGCTAAGGGCCGTCATCAATTCCAGAAAGGAGGAGCAGCAGCAGCGTCATCGTGGCCAGACAAAAGTACAGCACCCCAGGACTTGGACGCCCGCCTCTTCAACAAGTTGTTTGCTAAAGGCCCGGCTAACCAGCAGCGGGATTTGAGGGAGGTCCCGAGGAAGTCCATGGAGGAGTGGGTGCCCTCTAAAGGCGAGTTGGCCTGGTCCCTCTTCCCCAATCAGCACAGGGAGGTGTGGGCGGAGTTATTCATTTAGTACAATACCCCCTCCCCAGCTCTGCAGCTGGGGACGTCATCAGGACCAAGAGTTCCTCCCTGGATGAGGTCAACTTTGAGGAGCTTCTGTTCTTCAAAGGGAACATGGACCTCCTGGAGGAGAAGATGGGCCAGTAGTACATGGAGGAGGAGGAGGATGACCTGTAGATATTAGTTTAGGCTGTGTTTTAACTAAAAAATAATAAATATGATTTTCTGCCTTATAAAAGCACGTTTCTATTATCGCACTAAAATTTACTTTGTAATTTAGCGGAGTCGCACCGAGAAAAAAGTCGCAGTCGCAAAGTCACAAGTCGCACGGGAGGGGAGGGGGGGGGGCAAAATAGAGTCGCAAAGTCGCACCTGAAAAAATTAAAGTCACGCCCAGCTATGTAAATCAACAAACTTTAAAATCATCTTAAAAAGAAACAAAAGACTTGAATATAATAATTTTGGTTCAGTAATTATTAAGTCTATATAAAAGTCTGTGGGTAACAATTACAATCTCATTTATTCTATATACCCCTATAAGTCCATCCATCGCATACATTTCTCTGTTATAATAAAACTATCTACAAATATCACATCCTTCTTTTCATACATATTCCCCACATATTCATTCATTCCAATCGCACGAGATATCCATTCCACCCAACAACACAAACACCAGTTAGTCTCCTTTCTAACTATCTCAAGCCTAACTCTACCTCTCATAGTTTCATTTAAATAGTTTCTTTTAACTTCACAGACTATTTGGTATAATATTATTATTATGATTATTATATTAAGCTTAAAGACAAAAAGTAAGCTAAAATGCAGTATGAATATAAAGCAGGAGATCTGTAGGTCGGTAATAGATTGTAAAAATATAAAAATGCCGATGCAAAGGCGACACTTCCAACCTGAACTGAACTAAACCAACGTCTCAAAATCGTTATTTTCATTACGTGGATTCTATCTCTTTGTCAAGTACGCCATTTTTGTTTTTGAAAGTTATGTTCTAAAACATTTCCTGCATTTAAAACTGCAAATGACTATACTTATTATTTTAAGGAAAATTATTGTAGTGTAATTATTTGAAAACACAACAACAGCTTTAGGTTGCGCAATGTCTGCTCACGATCAAATGCGAGCCATGTTGGATCAGCTCATGGGAACATCAAGAAACGGTGAGTTGGCCTAGATATATATTTTATAAATTGAAATAATTAAAAAGGGTTTGTAATATTTTTATTTCGATAAAACCATTTTAGCAAAAACTTTTGGTTAAAAAAACCTTTCATTGAATCGAGGATCCATACTAAAGAGACTAGCTTAGCTAGTCTAATATGAAATTATCACTCATGATACTAAGTTAATTAGAGATACTGCAGTCATTTCCAAGGTTTTAGAGCCTTCTAATTAGGCCACTCAAATTAAGTAAAAAAGGTGAAACATATTGGGATATGGATGAAATATTATGTAGGGAACAGTGGTGTCAAGTGTGAGCCTAAAACATTGGAAATTACGGTGTCTTCGTCTTTAATTACCATTAATTGATAGTAGTGGATTGGCACGGACTACATGCTAGACTAGTTTTGGAGGCAACTCATTTTACTACTTCAGTTTTACCTGTTTTATTGTGTTTGGTTACTGGAAACCAATTTGAGCTGGGTAAATATGTAGATTAGCGACTCGGCTGAAAAAGAGTTTTTTTGGTAAATATTTTCGTTCACCCCTACCAGAATATTCATGCGTGTTTGAGTCGTCTGACATCAGACCCCACTCCCACCTTCATTATAATCCGCAAAACGCTTAAAGGCGCTGATATGATTTGGTTAAATCATTCACCTCAGGATCATCGTAGTGTGGTCCCCCCATTGTGTTTACCCCCACACGAGCAGCCCCCTTAAATGTACTCCAAAAATGTGAATCAATTTGGAACACAGACGAAATAGTACGTCCCATCGTTCAAGTCGTTAATCTACATATTTACCTTGAGCTGTAGTTTGGTTGCTATATGGGGGTGGGCTATTCCCCGGCCAGGACTGGGGAACAGCGGAGGTGAGCGTGTGACGCATATCTTCAGGTTTACCCTATCTCCACCTTTAACTATTATAATTGAGCTGTGCTTCTTTTAAATGAGACCACAATCTATAAGAAAGTATTAAATTGGCTGAGGAATTAACACAAGTCATATTGAAGTCAAACAAACCGTATTCACAGGTATCGTGCTTTTTTTAACTTCAGTTTCAGGGTTGCCAATGTTTGAAATAAGGTTGAATTAACGTTGCCAGTGTGTGAAATTAATGGTTTAGTTTAACAAAAATAGTTAAACGAAACATACAAAGTTTAATACATTAGTAATTATAAAAAAATCAATGCATTACTAAATAATATAATTAAGTAGAAGTGCAGGCATTTACTAAATAATAAAGAAGAAAGGAAAAAACAAAATAACAACAAATACAATGCCGTGATTGGCCCCCTTTGAAGCTAGTTTAACAAAAATAGTTAAACGAAACATACAAAGTTTAATACATTAGTAATTATAAAAAAAATCAATGCATTACTAAATAATATAATTAAGTAGAAGTGCAGGCATTTACTAAATAATAAAGAAGAAAGGAAAAAACAAAATAACAACAAATACAATGCCGTGATTGGCCCCCTTTGAAGCTACCGTCTGACCTCATAAGGCCTAGATTGTAGCCCAAAGTTGTGCCCCAGAAACAGCACCCCTAAACTGAAGTATTACCCATTAGCATGATGAAGGCGTGGTATTGATTGTGAATTCCCATTTTTTTTGTGTTTTTTTAAGGGAATCTTTTATAAAGCATGGCGGTTGAGAGATATGTCAAAATGGCTGTTCTTTTGGAAACATCAACCTCATCTAAAATTTGTTCTAAAGTATTTGGGTTTTCCCCCAAACCAATATATGATCTGAAGGATCATTTTTATAGGGAGACCCCACCGCACTTCCCACATTGAGAACAGGCCGGTAAAAAAATGTTTAGCGCTCTCACCGGTAGCTTGGTTACGCTTAATTTTAGAATACTTCAAAAGTCAAATCCTGTTGTATATCAACAGGGATTTATAATGGTATTGTTTTATAGGTCGCCTAAAATTGTATGACTTTATTACAGTTGCTAATTAACGAGTGCAAAGCATTAAACAATTTCTTGGGCAAACTTCGTATACAACTTCCATTATCAGAACTGATTGATTTATAGCACCCAAAACTAGTTGCAACAAAATTATGAATTTTGTATTTTAAAATAGGCAATCATAAAAAAATGCATAAATTATAAGAGAAATACTAGGAAAACATGGGAATAAGAATAAATAATAAAAAAAGTAAATTGTAGCATTTTTTTATTAGTGACAAAAACATTCCCCAAAATATTGAAATATTTTAAAATAGGTAAATTAATAAAAAAATGCAGAATATTAAAAAAGAATGAGTGCAACAATAGCTGGAAAAAAAAAGTAAGACACCCCCCCCCCCACTCCCATTTTTCATTCATGTTAACTCGCAGGAAAAGATAGTTTGGTCGATGCTAGTGACTTTGCGCCCCCACATCCCTATATATTTTTTTTTATGTGTGTGCACCTGCCACACACACCCTTATTTAAGTTCAGTGAAAGATATCTGGACAAAATATTATGGAAACAACATTAAAAAACCTGAGCTTCAATCACCTGAAAGAGCTTGTTCGAATCACCTGAGGAGCTTGTTGTAAACATTACCCAATGTTACTTTAACACATTCCTTATATAGAAAAAGAGAAAAATGGGTAGAGTGATGTACTTAAAGAAAATGGGGCAGTCAAACTTCAGAAAACCTATGCTATATTTTTAGTGCTATAAAAGTACTAATACCTTTTTTTTAGGCATTCCAGTCATCATATAAGGTTGCGTTTTGGTGTAGAAAGTACATATTTTTTAGATACTAGGCATCGATGGGGTTATTATTGATATTAAAATAAGTCCGCTATACCTTCCACTGCTGTGACCAGAAACCATGAATTTTACATATTAGTAACATTTAATTCATACATTAGCAACCTGGATACAAGTGTTTATGAGTGCCATTTTCGATTTTTAATAAGACTTATAATTCCTCTAAATTTAAGACTTTTGTTGAAATTATGGCCTCATTTTGAAATTGAAGGGTTGCGACAGCTGTGCGAATGAGGCAGGGCTCCTCTTAGCATTCAGGTGATATTTAGATATGCGATCACAAGATTAAATTTGAAATATCCCCATAATAAATATTAAGTTTATTTCGTCTTTGGATTCAAACTTAATGCTAAGCTCTCAAATTGTTAATACTAGTAGGTGTTTTAGATAAGGTTTCATACTAATTGTTCCTAAGGCATGAACAGGGGTAGGGTTATGGTTGAATGGAGCCCCCCCCCCCCCCTTCCATAATGGCAACCTGTAGTGTGGCTTGATAACGGCTTCCACTAACCAAACACATATACAAACAATCTATAAATAAGTAGTAAGTACGTAAAAACTGTACTAATGATGTTTTTAGGCAATTTTAGTCATTTACAACTTAGTTTTTGTGCGGAAAGCATTTATTTTTAAGTTAGTATCACTACAAATAGAGCTGTGCGCAGTGTGTTAGTATCTTAATAATAAATACTTTCTGTGCCTAACTGAATCCTAAATGATGACTAGAATGCCTAGAAACACCATTAGTACTGTTTTTAATACAAAAAACATGCTTAGGTTTCTGGTTTTACCCATGGGGCTATATAAAGTAGGGGCTGGCTCATCTTACCCTTCAAGTGATATTTAGATAAGTGACAACCACAGGATTAAATTTGAAATTCCCTTATTACATTAAAGTTTGGGAAAGAATTGATTATTGCAGATTCAACTACCTGTTGCTTAAATAAATGAAAAGTTGAGAAGCAAAAAAATTGGTCTCTTTTTCTAACATCGCAATTGGTCTTTTGCTAAAATATTTTGTATAACATTTTTTTATCTTTCATTTTCCTTAATAAAATACAGGGAACCTTGGTTCTCAACCATAATTTGTTCTGAAAGTCTTTTCTATAATTCAATGGTTTGAGAACCGAATCATTTTTTTCCTATTATAAATAATGTAAAAGAGATTAATTAATTTCCAAGCACCAGAAGAATGCTTATTTACATGTTTACACCATACATATACCATAGTATAAAAATGTTTATTCAAAGAGTAAATAAAGATAAAAACATAACGGAAGGAAATTTAACATAACACTATTATGTATGTACTCTTTTAGTCGCGATGTGATAGCATAAGTGGATGTAGGTGAGGTAAGGAATGGGAAGAGTTATTTCTTAGAAGGGGTCCCCTCCATAGAAACTAATGGTAAATGTCTTTATGGGGTTTCTTGCCGTCTCTCTCTCTCTTTGGCTCAGGTAAATCTTTCTCTGTGGTTTCTATTCTTTTTTTCTTTCACTAAAAACCTATCCAATGTTAGTTGTTTTTGCCTGTGTTGTAAAATTGTTCTAAAATGAGACATGACATTATCATTGAAAAGGTTTACTATTCTATTTGCTACCACTGTATTAGGGTGATATTCTTCCACAAAACTGCACATCACCCCATTTAGTACAAATTTCTTTGATTAAAGAACTTTGGACATGCTCCTTTCCTTCCTCCTCCTACTCCTCATAAGACATTTCCTCAGCCAAAGTCTTTTGCTGCTCATTTTTTAGGTGTACAAGCTCTTTGGTGGTAAGCTCAGTATGGTGGTCTTCCACCAACTCTTCAATATCTTCACTGTCGACCTCCAAGTCCATAGTTTTTCCCATAGAGACAATATCATCAATATTAGCAATTTCCTCGACAGTAGCTGTCCCAAACCCCTCAAAGTCTCATTCTGGTACACACACTGGCCAAAGTTTCCTCCATGCTGAATTCATGGTTCTGTTACTCACTTGGTTCCATACATTATCATTAAGATTAAAAGCAATTTTTCCAAAAGTCTTTCAGAGCTACTAGCACTGACACTCATTAGTGACTTGAAAACACTTTCAAAACAGGGCTTTTGTGTAAAGTTTCTAAAAGTTTGCAATGACCTGTTGGTCCATTGGTTGTATTAGATGAGTTGTGTTAGGTGGCAGGTATTTGACCTCAACTAAGTTATCATCCAAATCTGGAGGGTGAGTAGGAGCATTGTCTAATACGAGAAGGCATTTCAGTGGCAAGTTTTTTTCAGGGCATAAACTTCATGAATTTGTATTACCCCGCCACATAACATGCAATTTACTCTTCATAACCTTGTTTCTTTTAAAAATCCTTGGATTATTGGAATGGTACACTAGCAATAGCTTGACCTTGAAATCACCACTTGCATTGCAAAAGTGTCTTTCATTGGCTTGTGCCCTGGCAATGCTTTTTCCTCCTTGTAATATAGGTTCGTTTTTGCACAAGTTTCCAAAATAATTTGGTTTCATCCCCGTTAAATACCTGTTGGTGGGAGATCACCTTTTTTTATCAAGTTACTAAACTCAATCACAAATTTCTCAGCCGCTTCCTTGTCTGAACTCTCCTCTCCATGCTTAATTACACTGTATTTCACTTGTTCTTGAATTTCTTGAACCAGCCGCTACTAGCTTTGAATTCAAAAGTACCACCTTCAGCACTTGTACCAGGGGTTTTCTTTACTAGATCATTATTAATTTCTAATGCTTTCTCTCAAATAAATGTTTCACCGATACTGTTACCTGCTGACTGTTTCTCATTTATAAAAATAAGCAATAACTTTTCCACTTCAAGTATCTGTCATCTTTGTTTACTAATAAGTCACTCCTTTTGCAACATTAGCTGCTTTTATCAATTTCTTATTTTTTTGAATAGTAGATATTGTTGATTTAGGCATACTATACTGCACAGCGAGATCTGACATACAAATGATATTTTCGTCTTCGTGATTTCTTTCTTCACTTCAATTGTTTTGCTCACAAATTTTCTTTTTCCTTTATCAGTATCACTGCTAGCTTTCTTTGGAACCATGAATTAGGGCTAATGAAGAAAAAATGCACAGTACAATAAAATTGGAAAAGAAAAGCACAATATGCAAATGTATCAAACTTGGCAGTCGACTCAAAAATTATTTTGTTCAGGTTAACTCGGTTCTGCTCGGTCTCACTAGCAAAGGCATTTTCATCTCAAATTTTCTGTTTGAAAACTGATTGTTCGACCTGTGCGACGTTCGAATACTGAGGTGCCTCTGTATTGCAGTTGCAGGGCTTTTCTACAACATGCCTCCTATATTCTACTTTATGGTGTGGGGGGGGCTATACCCTCCATACCCCCTACTAGTCATTTCTACAAAAAATTGGGAAAGAGGACAAAAGTGCCTGAGTAGCTAAGCTGAAGTATTACCAATACTCATAGCATTGTATTAGTCTCTGGGAGTAATATAAGGTTTATCACCTTTTATCAAGTGACAAAATCTCAATAATTCAATACGATTCTGCAACTAAAGAATTTTTCTAACAATCTTAAATTATCATAAGATGCCTAATTTATAATTTACACTTGCATGTTGGTTTTTAATGTTAATTTTTATTTTCTACACATTTTAGGGTACTAAAGCCTGTAATATTACTTTGTATAGTTGTATCATCCTAGGAGTAATATTTTGATGGAGAGTCTCACAAGTTTGTTATAAATAGACATTTCAACCCACTGCTGAAGCACTGGGTTGAAATGGTCTAATTTTAGGAATCTGCCCCACCTCACATCTCATATTTTTATGTAATTTGGTACACAAGTTCGTACCTGGCTGAAACGCACCTGTGAAAATTTTCAGCTCTGTAGTTGCTATACTTTCAAAGATACACTACCCCTGTTTTTGACCCCAAACACTGAACTAAGACTGCCAGTTTCACAGAGGCGTTTTTAGGGGGCCTTTACTCAGTTGCTATATGCTTTGAGATGCTGAAAATAACTATACTGGCCTACTTTTTTGCAAGGGTTTCAAAAATCAAATCAGTTTTGACCCAGGTGGCTTAGTTTTCTCACAAACTGAGATTTAAAATGTGAAAAAATTACCTGTAACACCAACCAGTGCTGCACTCATGAGCCTATATCTCCTGAACATTGGGGGTTATATGATACCAAATTTTTTCCTCAAGTGGCATCTAACTTTTTAGCCTGTGTGCTAAATTGGAAGTTTCTAGGTCTCTTACCTTCTCAGCACCAGGGCAATTTGCGCCATTTTTCTTCAAGTGGATTACATTGCAGAAGTACCAAACGACAACATGGAAACATGATTTTTTTAAGTATGCACCAATGTTTTTTTATCAGAATTTCTCACCATTGTTTTTTTTAATAGGAAAAGTGTATATAATTTCTTTATCCATAACTAATATAGATATTGTAAACATTTATACTTTTCCTATGCATAAAATTCTTCTATTTATGAATGCATACATCATAATGAGTTGCTTTTAGATTTTTTTTTGTTTATGTTGTCACTTCTTGCTTTTTTTTAATACCTTTTTTATTTAAATTTTTAAATTAACTTAGTATACACAACTCAAAAATAAGAATATTGGAACATCATTAATGAACTTAGGGCATATTCAGATGGGATGTAGATTATTAAGTTATCAATATAAAATTATGGTAATTTTACAGATTAAAATCTTTAAAAAAAAAATGCATTCAATTTATTCTACAGGATCTGAATAGTCTGTTATTATTTTCTTGGTGTTTAAAGCACTAGTTTTTGAGTTATTAGCACTTAAATTATTTGCCCCTGCTATCTCATTAACCTCGGGGGGGGGGGGAATAGTTTCATTATATTGATTCAAAGAATGATGAAAATTTAACTAGGATATAAAAAGTTATTTAAGCATGCTTAGTTTTGTTTTCAAAAAATGATTGACTAGTTCCTTCTTTCTGAATTAAGCATGTATTTAAAAAAAAAAATGATTATTGCTTTGAAATGACCATAATATTCACAGGTCCATGCAAGGATAGTTAATTCACAAGCATTACAGAGAGTAGACATTTTAGATTAAAGGCTATGCCAAGGTTTGTCACAAGAATAGGTTCTTGCTTGGTTCCTCTCCAGCTGAAAAAAACAAAAAATAAAACCACAAAAAAAACAACAACAACCCTTCCCTCCCAAATTAACCCCCCCTACAAAGAACTAACTTACCTACTTAACCCCTTACCTAACCCGTTCTTTTGGTGGTTCAAAACAAACTATCGATGATAAGATGACTGCTAATCTTTTCTTTTGTCATAACATAATTAGCAATTTGTGTATGTTAATTAGTGCTATATAGCATATATCTTAGATATACCAAAATTATATTTAGGCTCTAAATCTGTATTTGTCCCTTCCCCACTAAATTTGATATTAAATTTAAAGAATGCAAAAAAATCAGTCAGATAAGTATGCTTGGTATTGTTTCTCATTGACCTGTATCAAATAATAACCAACAAAAGATTTGGATAAATAACCTAAAATAGTTCAAGAAAAAATAACCTACCCTAACTTAATCTAGAAGTAAAAAAAAAAAGTTTTAATATTGAAAACATACCTTAACAAGCAGGTAAAGGTTAGTTGAGCCACATTGGAGAGGCACAAGTGTAGTTGCATAGCAATACTTGGTTATGCAGCCATGAATTGATATATTTGGGGTAACAGACATCTCTATTCCCTGAAAACAGAATCCACTATTTTATATCCTGTCACAAATGTAGATTGTTTATCTGAATAGACCAATTTGAGAGATGACAAAGTTTTGTAGGCTGATTAGAGTTTTCTCATTCACATATTCCATATTATTGTTGTCTGGCTTCATGTATTATTTGATTAAGAGATTAAAGTTTCGCTTGATCTATTTTGCACCTCTACAATCAATCTACTAGTCTCTTCTGCCAAAGAACCACGCGCTGTCTACAGTACACCCACACTGCTATTTCCTCCTTTCTTATATAGACCTCTATTTCTACTCTGCACCCTGACCACCAATAGAGTCCTGTTTAGTCAGCCAATTGGGCACACAGTAACAAAACTTGTTTAATCCACAAATGCTTTTGAAGAAATTCTTAGATTTACACTGTTCCCCATAATTTTCCAAGGCATGATTAGGGTAACTGAACCTCTTATCTGGGGTACTTGAAATACATTTAACATATATCATAATGCAAAGCTGTCCATCCAAAACAGGGACAAATGAGAAATAAGGTGAAGTAAGCTCCGTCAAAAATAAGTAAATGTGATGTCACTATAGTAATTTCTATGTAAAAATACTTTTCCAATGTGATATCGCAATTAAGGAAGAGGAAAAAAATATTGAAATACAAACTTATCATAATAATAGTATCATCAACCACTCAATAAGTTCTCTATAGATGGATTCAAAAAATTGTGCTTGATAATAGTGATTAAATTTGTTTTTAAGTGATTGCAGTTTTCAAAATATTAATCCAAATTGTGATAAAATGTACACAAGGACAAACTGGATATAACAAATCTCTGTGGATTTATTTATGAACACGCATGGGAAACAAAATATTAACCCAAATTGTGATAAAATGTACACAAAGACAAACTGGATATAACAAATATCTGTGGATTTATTTATGAACACGCATGGGAAACATGTCCAATGCAATCTTACCAATATGTATCACTTGAACTCTAAGAGCAGCCAGCCCCGGCTTATAATATTGCCTTTTTTTGTGTGTGTCACTCTTATTTGAAATTTCTTTTTCTCTTATTTTGTATATAAGGAATGTGTTAAGGTATTTGTCTTTGTACAGCTGAAGGATAGAGCATGATGCTCAGAAAATAGTCTTTACTTGTGAATAAAAAAGTTTTCTCTCAAAGCTTTTTTCTTTTCATTAAATTCATTGATGAATAATAAAGCACCAATAGGAAAATTCCATTACTAGCCAATAATTTTTTTTGAAAGGTGTATATTTATATGAATTTTAAGATTTATAATTTCTCCAACAAGTGCTTTATGACATCACATATATTTTCATATTCTAGTTTATATAAAGATTCTATAAACTAAATTTGGAAAAAGTCTCAATTGGCCTATCAATAAAAATTCATTCTGAAAGTTTAGATGAATTAGCTCAAAATGCTGTTCTTTCATTTGCTAAGCCATCTAGTTTATTATATCATTGACACTTCTCTTAGATGCATTAAAAATAATAATTAGCGATGCTTCTTGCAGGGGCTCTTTGATTGACAGGATAATATCTGATAGGCCTTTGTGGCTTTTGTCATCCATTGAATTATGTTACATGTTATGTTAGTAAGCTTAATAGCATAAATAGTTGTGCGTGGGAGATTTAGTTAAGTTAATGTAGAAGACTGAATTACCATTTTTTCAGTATTGTATTGTAATTTAAATGTCCCTAACATGCACTCACTGCAGTTCATGAATAATGTAAAATCCTTTGTAAAAAGGTTACATTAAGGTAATTTTGAATGACAGTTGAACACATTTTAGGCTACTAAATCATATAATAATTTGTATCATTGTAATAGTGGCCTAGGAGTAATATTTAGATGGTGAAAAGGATCTATCACCCTTTATAATGTTTACTTTGACTTTCCTAATGTTTTTAAGTTTTATTTATTGACAGGTATGTATTGAGATGCTGTATATTGAATGTGCTAAGTGTTGGTGCAAGAGGAGAGCAAGGGTTCAGGAGTGCAAGTTTTGTGCCTTGACTGTAGAAGTGAATCTTTTGATAGCAGAATGTAAGTGATTGCTAGAGGAATTGATTGAAGTATGTTGGTTTATGAATATTCATCCAAAAGATGCATCAATATAAGAGGCTGGGACTAGGATAGAGACAGATGGGTTTAGACTACAACCTGGTTTGACTGCTGTAGATAGTGTACATTGATAGAATAGATAGGGTAGGACAAGTTAGGTGTGTGAGAGAAAGGGACATGGAACCAGGCACTGACTTTGCCACTGCCCCCTATGGGGGGAACTTGCCCTTCTCTACTAAGATTCAAATTTAAAATCTAAAAAAAAGCAGCCATGGTTAAATTTTTATAAATTTTCTAAACTTCACCAATTATAATAATTTTAAAAAGGAACTCTAAACTAAATTTCCCCCCTTTCAAAATATAAAAATGAATTTTCTGAACTTCACCATTTGTAATTCTTTGGGTTTTAAAAAATTCTCAACTTCGATACTTATATTTATTTCTGAACTTCACCATTTTGTTTTTTGATATTATAAAAGAAATATTAGAAATAACTTTGATAAAAAATACATAAGACTTAACCAAATTAAAATGAAATAATTATTCAAATACTAAAAAAAAATCGCTTTTAAATATAGAGTTAGTGATGATGATGTGGATTTAAATTGAACATGTGAGGTGGAAGATGTGATATTTGTGGATATGTGGGATACGTTTTATGGAAATAAAGGTATGTGATGGATGGACTGCATTTGAGTAGGGATGGGGTAGATGTGTTGTGGAAGGAGTATGATCATGTTATTAGATCTTTACAGATAGGAAACTAAGTAATGATAGTGTCAGGGAAATGTAAGAGGACATAATTGTACAGAAGCTAGACAGGGTGGGGTAAGGAATCATTATAGGGTCACTAGGAATGAATGAAATAAGACAATTAAGAAAAGCAAAAGGGCAGCAGAAATTAATTTAACTTGAAATAATAATAAAGATCAAATCAAATTCTTTAGCTATTATAGAATCAATAACAAATCTAACAGTGATGAAATAGGGCCTATTAGACATGGAAGGGTTTTGAAAGAATCTGATAATGAAATAGGAGAGGTTCTTAATTATCATTTTTCTTCAGTATTTACACAAGAGAATCAAGATAGATTGATTGATGATAATTCTAGGTCAAGGGAAGTAGTGTTGAATACCATTAATGTGAACAGAGAAATAATTGAAGGGCTTATATTGGAGTTAAATACTAGTAAGGCATCTGGCTCAGACATCATTCATTCTAAGTTACTCGAAGAAGGTGTGGATAGTATATTGCAGTATCTCTTGAGAAGATATATACTAGATGACTCGAGTTTGGAGAAATACCTAATGATTAGAAAATAGCAAATGTCCCATTTTAAAAAGAAGTAAAGAGGACCCAAACAACTCTACACCTGTAACATCTCCAATTTGTAAAATGCTTGTAGGTAGTTAAGAAAAGTATTTCTAAACAGGAGGAGGTAGTTGAATAAATGATGCTCAGCATGGGTTTAGAAGTGGTAGATCCTGTTTAACAAACTTACTAGAATTTCTAGATTATGTAATTAAACAATGAAAATGTTACTTAGATTTTAGTAAAGCTTTTGATAAGGTTCCACATAGGAGACTAGTTCACAAATTAAAAATGCATGGGATGTGTGGGAAAATTTTGAATTGGATAGCTTGAATGGCTAAATGACAGTAAATGGGGTGAGGTCACAGGGATCACTTTTAGGCCCATTGTTATTCCTAGTCAATATAAATGATCTTGGGGAGGGTATAAATAGCAAAGTGTCAATTTTTGCTAATGACACAAAGTTGGCAACTGTACTAAAGTAAGTTGAAGCTAACTTTAAAGTGCAGAGTGACTTAAATAAACAAAAGAAGTAGATGAATTTTAACCTTAAAAAATGTAAAGCTATTTACATGGGAAGAGATAATATAGAATTTAGCTATTAAATGGATGAGGATTGGCTGAATGAAGTAGACTGATAAGGGCACATTGAGTACTGTATACAAGCATGGTCCCTATATTTTAGACATGATAGTCAGTGCAATGGAGGGCAATGAAGATGAGACCTTTCCTGAATCACCATGAATATGTAGAATATAGGTTGAGGGTACTAAGATTTTGGCATTCCTTGAGTTGGAAGGTAGTAATAGGGCTAGGGGCCACCCCTTCAAAATTAATAAAAGAAACAGGTGTAGGTTAGATGCAAGTCTTTTTTTCACCAACAGTGATAAATTACCTGAATGGTTTACCCACAGGAGACAAGCAGTCCAAACTTGTTTGAGGGCAATTTCAAAGCAATTTGCTCAGCAACTAATAGGTTAAAGCATTATTCTTATTCAAAACAGTTGACTCCAATATCATAACTAAAACATACATGAAAGAAAATGATAGAAAAAGAAGAGAGAGAGGGCACTCAATATAACTCCTATAATGAATTGAACAACAAAATTAAAAGCAATGAATTTAGCTCACTAATATATGTCAAAAGGTAAAATGAAATGAAAAATAATGCAGGTAGCCATTTTAATTTTCTTAATATAAATATGGATTTGTGTAGCATAAATCAAAATGAAAATATTTATAGCTAAAAAGATATATATAGTACCTACATATTTATATAAAATGTTTCTAACTCTCTTTGATTATAGTCCTAATTTACATGTAATACCCTTTAAAGAAACTAATAAAAGTACCTAAATGTGTGTAAGGAAGATTCTTGATCTTCAAAATCAGCTTCAGTGTACATTTCTAATGTGAAATGTTTTGCAGGGAAAAAGATGTTCTTATTTTAATATTTCTGGCAAACAAACTTCTAAATTTATTAAAAAAAAGTCAAAGAAATATAGGGAAAATCATATGCATTGCACTGCCATGAGAGTTTCTATTACATTTTGCTATGATGTTTTTTATTTCATCCTCAAGGATGCAGGACTAATGAAAAAAAACCCTATTTAACTCCTAACCTGTGTTCATGGCACATTCAACTTTTTGACAATTAATAGCGTAGGCGAGTTACAAACAGCTTCCCGCGTCGCTGGACCACTGTTAGCCAGCGGCGAATCCACTCCGCCATCCTGAGTCTCAAAAAAGACTCATTCAAACAAAGCTTTTAAGCCACTCATCTGCACTTCTTATACGCTATAGTACTGACTGTATGGTTCAGTTTTGGCTTTCACTAACAAATGCAAGCAGTTTACAAGAAAAGCTGAGCATAACTCTAATAGTCAGATATTAAAAGCAACAGAGGGACAAAAATTGGCAAATTGAAATAAGTTTCAAAGACGCTAAATGAAAAAATAAGGGATAAATGGCAGCCTTTTTTTGGTTTTATAACGGCATTTATATAGATTTGTGAGTCTAACAAACCAAATATATGTACAGCAATGCCTGATTCTTTATCTATTGTTTTATAATATTTTGTACCTTAGATTCATTTATTTCAACATCTCTATTTCTATTTTAGAATTCTTATCACCGCAACTTTTGATAACATTAATTTTTTTTCTGAAATAATAACACACACCTGCTTTGCACTTGTACTATTAGTATTCAGTAAGTTTTCATTTATCCATAATTTTGATAAGGGCAGTTTATAAAATAATTTAATATGGATGACAACTGGAGTAGTGAAAGAATGGTGGTGCTCCTGAAGAATGTTGAGGCACTCCAGGAGACTTCTATTGGATTAAGAAATTCATTGCCTCATGTCTACCAACACCCTTTTGCAACTCTGAGTAGCATCTTGTTCATCTTTTGTGGATTTTTCTATTTCTTGGCATCCTTGGTTTCATATTCTTCTAATGTGTGTTTACTCACAATGCTGCATTTGAGGTACTTGTTCTTGACACAAGGCCTCAATGATAGATTGTCTGAATTCTGTAATTTGTTGTTTCTTTATAGATAAGCGCATTTATTACAGCAGTATTGAGAAGAAACTTGAATGCAACTTTATTGTACCATCTAATTGTTTTTCTAAGTGGTGAAATGTAGCTAGCCATTTGGTCTGAAATATCAATGCCTTGTTTTGCAGAATTATACTCTACAATCATTTCTGGTTTCATTATTTCTTCACTGTTGCAGTTTTTTCCCCCCAGTACTTACAAACTTCATCATGTTTGGTCAAAAGCATTGGTACTTCCCGCTTATCTTTCCATTTTGCTACAACTATTCCAGCATTTTCACATCCTATGATTTCACCTTTTTTCAGTTTTGCTGCTGTTACATCTTTTGGATTACCCTTTCGATTTTTACGAAGAGTTCCAAGAAGATGCGTTTGCCTTTCAAGTAGTGCCTTTACCAGAGATAGACGTATCAAAATTGTCTGTAGCAACAGTTCTCCCTATCATCAAGTACTTTTCTGCAAGACTTAATACTGTGTATAGTTCTCACAGTGGGCTTATCTCGTTCAGAATCCGCTTTCCCAGTATACCACTTATGTATTTTTATGCCATAGTTGTGAGCTTTATTTGGATTTTACTGGTAGAATATGAGACGACCACACCAGGGAACCATGCTTCCATCATCTGCTATTATTTCCCCTGGAATTTTGGCTGCTGTGAAATTTGTTTCAAGCATTGCAAGAAAGTTTCTAACCTTAGCCAATCGATCAGTTCCGGCTGCCTCATTGTCAGCAAAATGGATAAATCTCAATAGTAGCTAAAATCAATTACATTTCATAACCCTCGGAACAAATTGTTTTTGCAGAATCTGTTCTTACTCCAATAATTGTTGGATATTTTACAATTCCCATATACATCACAATCTCCCCAAATTTCTTTATTTCTGCAGTATCTGTATTTTTCCAATCTTTTATACAAGATTTTCTACATTCCTGTCTGCTCATAAGTACATGCTGGGCATTCCTATTTATCTGCTCAACAATTAGCTCATATACATCGTCCATGACCATCAGATTGAATACATCGATTGGCATGGTGGATTGCGACAGTAAGGCATTTTTTCTGGATATGCGAAAGGAGTGTCAGTAAATGGAAAGTTTTTATGATGCATCCCATCTACTGTGTACCAAATATTGGATAGAAGTGCAGTATCATCACCTTCATTGTTATCTGAATTATCACTGGCTAGTAGCAGCCTGTAGACTTTGTTCATCTAACATAGTTGAGTCAATAGAGCCCGATTCTGAGGTACAATATTTATTAGAATATGGACTAGTACTAAACAAGGGCTCATCTTCATCATCACTTTCTGAATGTCTTTCAGATGCTGAGCGATAAAACAAACTAGCTGTAATTGAGGTCTTATCCATAATTATTATGAGCAATATATATTTCTAAGAAATTTTGATTTTATAATCTGAGAAGAAAAGAAATATAATAATTAATTGATAATACTAAAGAAATATTTGAGATAAATTAGGGTGTGGCTACTGGCGGGTCACGCGGCACAAATGGAATAGTATTTGACCTCAGTACCGCGTGACCTACTGGTAGTCACAGATAAAATATATATACAAACAATTTAGTATAACCCAATATTATCATATATGACCAATAAATAATATAAATAATATCTATATTATTGATGGCATTGTGCTAATCACAAATTTAATACATTGTGGCAGCCAACGTATTAAAATCAGATTGGTAAATAACAACGGAACATTCACACTCTCGTTTTCTGTTAAAGTAAATGCTCTTACAAAAGGCTTCTGGAAATTTCTTTTTTAGAGAAATGGATGGTTGCCCAGTCATATGGTGGTAGTCCTGAAAAAGGTTGAGGAACTACAGGAGAGTTTTCTAGCTGATTAAGGAATTCTTACTATTACCCTTACCTAACCGCATTGACTTGAAAGTTATTGTTTAATTATCAAAATATATATATATATATAAAGAGAGAGGTAGATAGATCTTGATAGATATTTATATTTTTCCCTTTGGTGGAGGTGTTAAACTCAGATTTTCCTATGAATGTAAAGAAGGGTGACTTGAAATTTTGAGGTGGTTGCATATTGGCAAAATGAGTGATTTGCACTGCAAATAACTAGAGCATTTGAATCAAACACATAATGCAAACCTAAATTGTATGTGATGTTATTGCTGATTCTCAAGTCTCAGCACCCCTGAGTCCCTTGGGAAGGATATAGCCAGTATCAGGTTTTCCCACAGAGCCCTCAAGAACTGTATGGTGTGTGATTGTATATTACATTCTTCCATTATGTTTTGATTATGTGGGTGCAGTGTTGCATTCTAGACACATGGCCCCAAATGTTTCTTTGTAAGGGTGTGTGTGATGGAGGCTACAATTAGTATTTGTGTGTTGCCGATATAAAAGTGGTCCTTGACCTTGGGGACTTTCAGAGTGTAGGTGATCCGTGTGTGTTTTAGTTGTGCAGCTTAATAGTTTTTTATGGCTTTTGTGTTGTCTAGTGTTTTAAAAAAAGCTATGAGATGTGTTTGATACCCAGCAGTGCTTGCATGCTCTATTACTGAATGTGGATTTTTAAAAATAAACTATGGTTGTGGTTTATTTTGTCCGAAGTGTGTGATAGTGATTTGAGGATATTTGTTTTTGAATGTCATTGATATTTTCTGTTGCCAAGAATTTTTGTGTATGAAATTAGGGTGTTGTTTATTGTTGGTTGTCATATTTGTATTCTTTTATTACTGGTGAGGAGGATAGCTGGGGTATTCCAAATGAGGGTCTTCACCTAGTTTTGACACTCCTGAATTGCACCTGTTCCTGAGCACCCACCTTTGGATGCCAATATCTCTGGAATGGAATAAGATGTCTGTCTAGAATTTGATATACTATGTAATTTGCACCCAAGCTTTCAGGATCTGTCATCAGAATAGACCTATCTTTTTAGTTTCTGATTTATTGGCCTCTAAATTAGTGATCTTATGTGCAAAAATGAAAATTTCGCATTTTCAGGGTGCAACTGTCATGCTAAAATAATTCATAACAGGCTATTGAGGCTGGATTCCTTCTTATTGAAGACATGACTATCTGCAGGTTTCTTGACTATACCAAAATTTTATATTTAGATTAAGGTGCTCTAAAAAGGGCGCCGGTTCAAAAAATCAAATTTTAGACCAATTTTTGACTGACATATTCATTACATAATTGTACAATTTATGTAGATTTTTTTTTTATTTTCCGTAAAGTTAAAGCACAATACCAACCAGGGAATATCTTGCCCTGTAAAGAAAGTGAAAATGTGTTGAAGATGTGTAGCTGCATTTCCTTTTGTAGGTAATGAGGACAGGAGGGCACACAATCCTGGAAGCATCCTCATGCTCTCCTACCCAGGGTAAATGGACTAAAGCTGGTCATTCAGTGGCCAGGAAAATAGGTGAGAAGATTCTTTTAAAGAAGGGGGGTGGGGCCTGGAAATGTCTATAAAGTATAGAGCCCATGTTGTTTTATTCTAGTTTGAGATGGCTGGGAGTACATGTTGGTCTTTCCGGTGCCAGGTATAATCATCTACATGGCATCCCCTTTACACATCTTGTGTACTATATTGTATCTAGGCTGCATTTACATAAGGGGAGTGAGCTTAGGCTTTGTTCTATGCCACCAGATTTCAGTGGTAATTCTGACTAACTCAATCAGAGCCTTGGTATCTAGTGGTATTAATCGAACAGTTGATTTTTCTTATGTGCCTTCATAGACTGGTTAAGCCACATCGGGTGTGGTTAGTTGCTGGATGGATCTCTGATTTGAGTTGCCTTCTTGGTAGCTGCTATACCCTGTACGTACCTGGTTTGAATCCCCACACCAATAAAGTCATCTTAATGAGTTGGTAAAACTCATACCATTAAAAAAGACACCCCATAAGAATTAAAGAAAGATAATAAACAAGCAATTTGGTCTTTTTATAAAACCAAACAAATATTAAGAAAGAAGGAGAATCACATTATATTCATTCATTTCAGTAATGTGATGAAATGTAAAAAAAAAAAAAAAAGTACTCCCCTCCCCCCAAATTGAAAGCCGTTTTCCCCTTGCAGATCAGAAAGAAGTGATTTGTTCCTAGATTTTGTTAAATGTGCAAGTGTGTGAGACTTATAAAACATTCAAGAGGGAAAATAGGCCTTTTTTTACTTACAAATAAATATAAAGTATTTTTTTAGGGATATAGCAGCTTTTCTTGATCATCTAACTTTGAATTTCTATAAAAATCATTTTTGTTGTTCATTCAAAACTCTCAGCTTCAACATGACATCTCAAATACGCCTTCATTTTGTATAATACTTTTCTTTGTAGATTGTCCTTTTATTGTAGTTTAGATGCTGGTCAGTGATAAACCTAAAGGGAGTGGTTTAAAAAAAAATACAAACTTATTATGGTGTTCACTTGTATGCTTTCATGTACTGGTGTTAAGATTACTAGGTATTAAAGTTGGATTTAATTGTGGTGAATTGAAAGGCTTGACTAGCCTGGGGAAAGAAAATTTTCAGTCTAAAACATTAAAAAAAATTAACAGTAGTAGTTTTTGGGGTATTTCTTGGCTTGGTTTTGTTTAGTGATCATATGTGACGGTATTCAATGATAATCAGTTACTTTTTCCACACCTTGCGTCAAACTGCCCCTTGCTTAAAGATGCTTTTTACATATGCCTATATTTTAAAGCTGTTTACATAATTTAAGTTTGAAATACCTCAGTTCAACCACCCAAATTATCGATATATTAGTCGTCAAATCATTAATTATTAAATGGTCATGAACGTTCATTTAGTTGTCATTTGGGTAAAGCTTTATTGATTAAGTTAATCCTGATTTCTTCTAGGGTGGAGCAAAGAGCATCACAAAAGTTTAAGTTGACAAGGTGGAAAATGACTCCGATCACGTGTGTATAACTGTTTGTCTATTTTTCCAAGCTGTCATTTGTCATTTAAAAAAAAAAAAATCGCTTTTAACTAAAATTCACACCTTTTTAAGTTTCAGTCTCTTGAAGTCTAGGATAATAGGAAGTATGGATTTGAGATTCGCAATCAAAAAAGCAGTAATGTAACCTACCTTGTTCTAAAGGTGTATTTTTAAGTTCCCCCTTTTTAGTTTTTAAAAAAACTTGAAAAGTTTTTGATTTTTTTTTCAGTATTAATGCTCAACATTGGGCAATCTTTCCAGGAATTTCTGGCTGCTGTGGATGTGTTCAGCCTTATAACTATCTGCAATGTTATTCTTGTTGTGAGTTTTAGAAAAATTTACCATACAGTACCTCTTATATATATACATTTTATTAACTAATTTTAGATGCTCTATTTAGCCAGTTGGGAGGGTGATAAAATCACAATTTCAAGTTTCTAACTAGTTTTGAGTTATGGATCCTAATCCTCACATAACTGTAGAAATGAAGTTAATAATGCATTGCCTTTTTTATAGTCTTAAAAGGATGAGCGGCTTAGTAAGTAAATTTTTTATGTGGTGTTTTCCAGGGTATTTACTTACTTAGCAGCTAAATATTATTCAGGTTTATGGTCCAGCAATGGCTATTTCATAAGTTTTAACAAAAATTCCAACCTTATGCATTTCTCTGTGGTTGGCAAAAAATTTAAGTCTAAAATGATTATATAATTTATTAAATTTTCCAATGATACTAAAAAAAAAGTCATTTTACTTTGAACTACTAAGTTTCTTGTCATCAAAGAGAGAAGCTGAGGTTTTGTGAGCTATTTCATTTAAAATAGTGTTATTTGTTTCCATAGGAGAAGATAACTTTTACAACTACAAGTTCACTGACCCCATTGTCTGCAAGAGCTTTCTGTTATCATGTTGCCCTCACGAGATATTATCATCTACCGTAAGTAAAAGTTTTTTTTTAATTTCTATTCAATCACAATGACCTTAAAAATAATTTATATTTTTAGGATTAAATTTTAATTTGAATATTTTTTTTTATATTTTAGAGGATGGATCTTGGAGAGTGCCCTAAAGTTCATGATTTAGCCTTGAGAGCTGACTATGAGAAGGCATCTAAAACTAAAGATTATTACTATGATATTGATGTAAGTTTGATCCTTTTCTTTTTATCTGACTTATAAAATACCTTGTCACACAGTTATTTTGAGTATGAAGTATAAAGCACCCTATGAAATAATTCATATAATATAATTTAAGACATTTGTGGCAAATGAATTTCTTTCTCTCTCTCTCTCTCTCTCTCTCTCTCTCTCTCTCTCTCTATATATATATATATATATATATATATATATATATATATATATATATATATATATATTGGTGATGGAGTCGTTCCTTGGGAACCTTATTCGTAGCAAGAATATGAAGACATATGCGATGGTTACAAACATTTAATTTTTCGGACATTTTGGTCATTAACGATGACCGAAACTATATATATATGCTCAGTCGTGCATATCATTTACCTCAATATATATATATATTTACTATTAGTTGGAATTATTTTATTACTTAGCTGAATCCAGTTTTACTCTAATCAGTTATAATTCTCTGTGATTGATTTCACTTTATTGCATTTCCACACACTCCTTATATGCTTAAGTCTGGGCTTTGTGGTGGTGTGGTTGGGTGTACAGCACTTTATTTCTGTGTTTTGCTTTGTGTTGCAATTTCTAGATATTTGGCTCCAAAACTTAACATGGTGATGTAAGTTTTAGAGTTTATTCTTCCCTGGTATAAAACATCTCCTCTCTCCCTTAAAAAAAGACATGTAGCCACAAACCATGCCCATATATGAAAGAACTATCTCCATGCTTTACTTTTAGTACCACAAAAAAATAGTGAAATGCCTCACCAACTCTTCATCTCACAAATGTATCCCCTTGAAGTGCTAAAATTCTGCAAAATTTACAGTTAAATTTTTCACTGACCTTTTTTTTCCAAAAATATATTTAAATAGAATTCTATAGATTACATGTTAAAGCCTTATCTTTAGACCATGTTCATTTGCCCAAACTGTATTTCACTGGGGTTCTTAAACTGTTGGCCCTGCGGATGGGTACCCTGTTACACTTGGTACATTGAGATGCTGCATGCCCTCAGGCCTGAGTGCAAATTAGGGAACCTTTGTCACTGAGTTCACATGAACTATCTGATGGGGTCTGAGAAAGTTGCTGGTGTGCTTACCCCCTCACTCCCTCGCAGCACTACTTTATTATTTTTACTCTATGGCTATTCTCTCGACTCTCTGTCTAGGCCTAAGGACCTGACCATCTGTTGTAATCTCTATAAACAATGCTCTTTAATGCCTGCAGGGTTCAAGAGACTAGGCTTTGAGTAGACTTGTGTATTGGGGTGCGAATAATGGGAATGTAGGTTTTGCCACAATAACCACTTCCTTATGTGACCATTCACTGGTACATAACTAGGCTGTACTGATTGTAGTGGGTAGACTTTACTGTATTGTTGGCTGTCAGGCCAACTAAAAGTCATGGTGGGGGTCCCATCTCTGGGTCTGCTACAACAGATCTTCAAATCCTGACTACTCTATCGATCCCAGGGGCCAGGTCCTTGCCGACCTGATGAACAAGCTGTGGATGAGTTTATGCAACACTGAAAATAGCTTTATTTTCCAGCTCTGATCTCTTTTTGCTCTCCAGATGCACAGCCTGATTTAGGGAGGAAGATGGTTGCTGACCTCCATGTCTTAAAGACAACCCCGCTGTGCTTGGAGTGGGTATGCTGGTGAATTGAGTGATTTCTCTGTTCTACTAAAGGAGTTTCAGTCAGTGATGAGGTTGTTGAGTTCTCTGGCACCTCATTGCCATGGGTCTAGCTACTATTCTTAGAATGTCGGTGGTCAGCAGTGTGTGAGATGGACCTCAAACAGAAATATTATGCCTACATGCACTATGATTGCTGCCTGAACAATTTCACTTACAAATTTCATTGAGTTAAGCATGCCTACCACTCATCCTGGCAGGCATACGTATCTTCACTTAATGTGAAGACCCCTCTTTCAGAGCTGTGGAAGCGAGTCCTTGTCTAAAATGGGACCACAATCTCTCGCCTGACCCCACATATGTGGTGAACTCTTTCTCAATCACTTTCTCCACATTCTCTCGCTGGGATGCTACTCCGCCAGCATTCATTGCACCTCACAGTCTCTGAAAGCCACTGACTAAAACCTACAGATACGAAGAACCCTTCAATGACAGTTTATATTGAGTAGGTTGTTCCTTTCTTGCCTCATGCTTGACACTGCCCCTGGTCTGAACGATGTCCTGTATGTCATGGTTTGACACTAGGTGAGAGAGGCTTGGTATTTCTGCTAGATTTGTTCAACAGGATCTGGACAGAAGGTACCCTCCCAGATGACCGTTGAATGCTACTGGGCTTTCTTTTTGCAAACTAGGGAGAGATCGCTACCCAGGCTGATTTATGCCCAATTTCTTTAACCTTTTGCTTGTGCAAGTTGGAGAAATGTAAATTTTAGATTGTATTTTTTTCTGGACAGTGGAAGCCGCTTGTCTTCTGCATGGTGTGGCTTCAGCAAGTTCCATTCCATGTTGGATCTTCTGCCCCAGGGCATTCCTTCATTGACAACACTATGTTATAATGTTTTTCAATATGAAGAAGGCCCATCTGAACTGCCTGACAAAGAAGATGTGAGATGGCTGAAGGAAATTTAAAGTTGCATGCTATTGTGCCGCGACTTTCCATGAACCTACCCTCTAATACCACAGCAGCTTCAGGTCGCTTTCTGTCTGGTTCAAATTGGGCAAACACATAGGACACATTGCCATTGGATGGAGTGCTCCCCTGCACCTAACGACTGTGTTATCCCCAGTACTCTGATACATTCTTGTTGAATGCCCCATTATGGGTGATCCTTGCATATGTTAGTTATCCTAGTAGATGGGTGAGTGAGGCTGCTACCACTTGTCGCTTGTACTTTTGATTATATATTTGGAGGAGGCTGGCCTCATCTCTTTTGACTCTGAATGCATGCCTTTTCCTGATGCCGGAGCATACTTTAGCCTGTCCCTTGTACTCGGGATGAGTTCGTGCATATTGACTGGTAGACTTATGGACTTTTGGGGGGGAGGCCGGCCTTCACCCCTTTATTTAACTAGTTGGGTTTTTTGTTATTTTAGTAAATCACATATTCCTGCACCAGGGGGGAGACGGACCTCTCCCCGACATGGGAGCTTACTTCCTTCTTGTTGCCTTTTGTGCGGGGGCAGGGGTGCATCTTATTTTAAAGTAGCCTAGTATTACATGTCCTAGTAAGCAGTTGTGAGATGGGCTCTAAAAAGGGAAAATTGGTGAGTAGAAATTGTTGTGAAAATGGCGAGTTGCTATAGTAAGCTATAGCAGACACTAAAAAAATATAAATTTGATTAAAATTTATTTGCTATAGTTTTCTATTTTGAAAAATGGTATATAATTTGTTGAATGATTCATTGTTTGTTTTTTTTTAACTGTTCCAATATGTAACCATTAGAATATGGTTGACTAGCCACATCTGTAATATATTCAAAACTGAAAGAAAACAGCAGGTAGCTGAATATATTTGATTATCTTAAAATATAGCATTGCAAGAATATATGTGCAAAGTCATTTTAGAATATAGAAATAATGAGAGAGAATTTGCCTGGGAATAATTTGGTGAGAATATTTGAGGTAATCCCTCAAGGGGTTAAAATCTTTTCAAATACTATACACACTGGCATTGCCAGGTATAAAAGGATGCTCTTCATTTAATGCAATACACCTCCATAAACAAATGGCTGTCTGCCAACTTTCTTAAACTTAACCATGATAAAACAAGTTCTCCTTGTTGGTACCATTTCGATGGTGGAGAAATGTAAAGCTCTCTTCCCCTCCCTTAACTTTGGAGAAACCAATGTTTGATGAGCAACTCTCATTTAAACCGCACATCCATCATATCTGTAAGTCTTTCCTCCGTTTCCTCCAACTTTTCACGTGTTTGATCTCATTTTGATTGACGAAGCCTTGAGACTGCTATTCATGCATTTGTCACCTCATGTTTAGACTACTGCAATTCTCTTCTAGTGAATCTTCCTCCTTCGTCACTTCGCTCCCTACAACTAGTTCAAAACTATGTTGCCCAGATCCTCCTTCACTGTCCCAGGTTCTCTCCTTCAATGCCTCTGTTACAGGAGCTACACTGGTTATCTATTTGCTTCCGTACCCACTATAAAATTCTTCTCATCACCAACAAGGCCCTAAACCTTGAGGCTCCACCTTATCTCTTGTCTGCCCTCTTCCATCATCAAACTCCTTGGGCGCTCTGGTCTAACCTCGCTCCCATCCTGAACACTCCTTGTTCTGTCCTCTGCTTGATGGGTGACCATTCCCTCACTTTGTGCTCCTAGACTATGGAATACCCTTCCTGCCGAAGTCTGGTCCTCTCCCTCCCTTGCTACTTTTAAACTTCTCCTGAATACTTTTCTTCAGAATTGCCTTCTCTTTCCTGTAAACATTCTCTACACTCGCTACACAACCCGCGCTCTGTGAGGGCTACCCGCCCTGAAGGGCACATTATAAATACTTATTATTATTATTATTATTAGTAATGCTATTTTTTTTTATTCATGCAATATTTCTATGAAAATCTATATGAAATTTTCTATAACCAATTATGGCATATGCAATGAGAGAGAACAATTTTCCCCTTGGCTGATGATGTCTATTCCTTAAATGTGGAGCCTCACTGAAGTCCGCTGGGTGTTCAGGGTTCTCCCACTAAGCCAGTACCAGGGTTGGCAAAAACCCCTCAAATTTGAAAAAGCCCAATAAAACCCGGGGTTTATTCTGGGCTTTTTCAAAAAATAAATGCTGCAAGCACTATTTTTATATAATATTAATAATTACTTATTTTAATAATTATATTATAGTAAGAACAGAATCACTGATCGAGAATTGTGGGTTCCCATGATAGCCATAACCTGTAGAAGGAGAGATGAATTATTATGAGTCAGTATCAGAGAAATAACCTTAATTTGATACATATTTGTTGAAATTATAAACAAATATGAATTTTGAATAAAATAAACAAAACAAACCTGAGTTTTTTCAAATTTCACTTGAAAAAGCCAAAAAACCCCGTGTTTTTTAGGGCTGTTTTTTTTTTATTTGCCCACCCTGGCCAGTACTCAGAGCATTTCCAGATTTTTACAAGTTAAAGGAAGAGAGGTTATATATAAAGAATTAGTTTATCTGCTTTTATTTCTGTAGGGTCATCCTTTAAATTAATATCAAGTCTGTTATAAGAAAAAAAATTCTTTGCTATTACATTATTAAATCTTTTGTTTACTAGTTTGATACCATAATTTCTAGCAGCAGCTCTGTTATCTATTTCTTTGCTATTACATTATTAAATCTTTTTGTTTTCTAGTTTGACACCATAATTTCTAGCAGCAGCTCTGTTATCTATTTAGCTCAATTTCTAAATTTAGGAATTAATTTTGATGGTTGGTGTGTTCCAATATTACAATTTCATTCTCAAATATGGTGACCAAAATTGCATCTCATACATCAAATGATTTCCAGCTAGAATCCAATTTATCTATTGTATTGTTTTAATCTTTAGATCACTTAAGAATCAGATGTCTAAATTTGCTTGCATGTTTTTAACATTTCACCATCTATAGAGTAATCTTTGGAGACTATTATCTCATATGTGCATTACCTTATACTTATGTTACATTTCATCTTTCTGACCATTTGATTATTTCCAAGCCTTTTTGAGTTTTCTATCATTATGATATTTTACCCTGATATGTAAAGATCATTTCTATATCAGGTAGTCAAATATGTTCTCATTTTTAGATAAATACCAAAGGTTATAAACTTTATATAATATTTTAATCCATATATTTTCCTTTATATTTATAATCTCTTTCCATCTATCTTCCATTTTTTATGCCCCTTTTATAAAGTTCTTAAGTTTTTGAATCAAATAAATTATACAATTATACATAGATGTCTTCTGGATGTAGGCTTCTTGTTAAGCCTGTTCTTCCAGCTCTATACTCTCAGAGCTAGTACTTTGGTCGGTCTGATGGTCTGGATGTCTGTCTATTATATTTTCACAGTGATTATATTTTCTTGGCAGATTTACCTACAACCTGTCCAACCTCCTTTCAAATTGTGCAACTGAATTTGCATTAGTCACTGTTGGCGGAGACTGTTCCTGGTATTCACCACTCTGTCGCTGCAAGCATACTTTCTGATGTTTAATCAGGCCTGTTGCTTATAGATTTTCTTACTATGGCCTCCGCACACATCCTGATTGTAAATTCCAGCCATGATCTTGTATACCTCGATGATGTCTTCTCTTCTTCTGTACGCCAGAGTGGGAAGTCTAATTCTTCTCATTCTTATATCTTATGATAGGTTCTTCAGTGTTGGTATCAGCTTCATTGCTATTCTCTGAACATTCTCACTTGCCTTTGCATCTTATTTTGTAGGGGGACCACACCTGATTAGCATATTCTTTATGCAGCCTAATCAATGTAGTATACAGAGGCTTAAAATTGTACTTTTCATCGTGGTAAATGTTCTTTTTTATGAGTCCCGCATGCCGATTAGCTTTGTTAATCTTTTCAGCAAGGAGTCCCAACAAGTTCAACTCCACGTCAATAATCACACCAAGGTCCTTTCGGAATCCACTTTGCTCATATTTTTTCCATACAGTAAATTTTGTCTTAGGCATCAGATTTTCCAATGTTCATATATTTACATTTTTTAGGGTGAAACTTTAATAGCCATTTGTCTGACCAGCTTTTCATTTCATTTAAATCTTCCTGCACCTTATTGCAATCTTCATTATATATTGGTTTGCAAACCTTTGTGTCATCAGCATACAATTAAACACAATTTTTTATTAAGTCTGGCAGATCATTTATAAAGATGACAAAAGTGGACCCAGCACCGACCCTTGAGGTATGCCACTTATTACATCTCTCCAGTTGGAAGATTCACCACTAAAATCACATGTTGCTGTCTACTGCTAAGGAAAGAACTAATCCACTCAAGGATGTCACCTTTAATACCATAGCTCTTTATTTTTTCAGTAGTCATTCATGCCGGACAGCAGCAAATGCTTTCATGAAGTCGCAATATCAATGGCGATTCCCTCATTTTCATTATTCTCTTGAATGTAAAGTTTTTCCACCTAAATGATGTTCTACACTTAAAAAAAAATAAGTCAGATGGGGCAATGTCTTGTAAATAAGTAGGTTATAATTTTTTCCCCAGCCAATTATTTGAGAAAGAATGATTTGAGTTGTATATGGCCATACATTATCTTAGTGCAAGATGGCCCAATTGCTGACAGTACACTTCAGCCACAATTCTCTCATTGTCATTCAAAAGCTCAAAATGAATTATTCCTTCCATATCCCACCAGGCACTCAAGAGTCTTCTTTGGGTGAATCCCATTCACTCCTTGGTTGGTTTTGCTTTTTCACCTAACCATTGATGATAATGTTTCATAATGCTGTACAGTTGCAAAAAGGCTCTTGCAACTGATGAGAATGCAATAATGCAAGCTGAAAGCTTGTGAGGAACCCATTTCCTAAGTTTTCACTCTTCCTACCTGCTTTAAATGATGCTGAATAATCATTTTTCTCATACCAAGTTTTCTCTGTTACTGCAGAATGGCTTCCTTGCTAGTGAAGCTTCCAGTATGTCTGAATAAAACTTTGTGCTTCGTCCTCATGACTTATTATCTAGACAGAAATTTTCATCTTGAAACCTCTTGAACCATCTCATGTCCATTCACTTATTGCATTCATTCCAAACGCATGTTGAATATTTCTAGCAGCTGCACTTGCATTGGACCCTTTCTGAAACCCCAAAAGCATTACATGTCCATTATGCTCTTGATGTCTCCATTATAGTTTCCACATTCTGGGTAAAGAATTAATGAAATTTTCAGTTTTGACTTTTATGAGAAACAACCACTAAATCTCACTTGCTAAACTGATCATCACAACTGCTTGCTACAATTTGTATTTAAACAAGATGATGGTCCACATTTAAACAATATGATGTTTCACATTGATAGCTATGCAACATCATTGTTATACCTTCAGACAGTTGATAATCCTATCTCTGACATGAATTCCCTAAGAGTTTACCAATGACTGAAGTAAAGCGGAGGGGCCAAAAATTTCATGCCTTTTATGTTACATTTACCTCTTTGAACTCCTGAATATATTGTACTCTCTTTTTTCTGGTAGTAATGAGAGCAGATGTTTGTATTCATCAGGCCAGTACAGTATTTGTGTAATTCTCTATATTGACCACAGGAATCTTGCTGGGGTAGGATGGATTGGATGTACTTTTGAGAAATTGTATCCAACAGTGGTTATGTTTTATGGCATAACCTTTAATTCACTATGTTTTTTATTGGAGGTTTTTGGATCCATCCTGTGGACGTAATTTAATATGCTAATATTAATGGTTGTCTCTTATGGATTCAAGGCAATGGAGCATCTGCAGTCTTTCATTTCGGATTGTGACCGTCGAACAGAAGCTTCTAAAAAGAGGCTTGCTGAAACTCAGGAAGAATTGAGTGCTGAAGTTGCTGCTAAAGCTAACAAAGTTCATGACTTGGCTGAACACATTGGGAAGAAATTGGCCAAGGCTGAACAAATGGGGGCTGAAGGAATGGTTGAGGTATGTAATAATCTCTTATTGTTATTGGTTTAAAGCATGTTTGGGCAACCTGCAGCCCTTAAACCTATCTTGCACAGATTATGGACACTAACACTTGATTGCCCCTGAAGTTTTTCCTACATTCAAAACCTTGCAGTCACAATCTACTGGATCTTCACCATTATCATACCTACTACATCTACTTAAACATCTCACGTGTACATAGACTTAATTATCACTCCCTATTCTTTACTTTTAGTCCCCTCCTCAGCATACACGCATGTTCTGACACCAAGAGGTGGCTTCCTGCTTCTTCCTCTGGTATTTTGTTTTTGTTTTAACATAGCCTAGTGTAATAGGCTAACTTGATTATGGCGACACATGACCATGTCGGTAGTTGGCTAGATAAAGTGAAAGGAAAAATCCTCACCATACCCTGTTAAGTGCTTCATTCACTATTCACAACTTCCTCACTCAGCTACTAACATTTTGCATGACCATATACCAATATAGATATCACTTCCCTCTCTCCCTCTATTTTCATTTGTATTTCTCTCAGCACGCCAAAAATAAAGATATTAAAGAGGCATGGCATCAAAATCACACCACCTTGACTCACTTGCAACATAAAAACCCTTTACATATAACAGTCTACCAGCCCACCTCTGTACATTCTTGGGACCTACCATAAAACACTTACCTTTCGCCCAGGGTTGTGGAGTCAGTCTAATAATTTGTTAATCTAACTCCACCCACGTTGACTGGCCACATATCTATTGCAAATGAAGGGAGTGTTGCTTTTCAATAAGATGTGCTGCATACATGATATTCTGATGCCTTGCTCCGATTGCACAGGGGATGCTGACCCCATTTTAGCTGTTATAGGATTATTTTTTTGCACCAAAAGACCCCTTTATGATTACTAAGTTGTATGTAACCTACACAGTAAAACATTTTTTTCTTTCTTTTTTTTAGGATTTTGCTGGATCAATATGAATATTTTTCAATACATTTAAACAAATATGGTTACTCAAAGATATTTAAGAAATGGAAATGTTTTGTGCACCGAGACTTATGAAAATAATGATTAAATTGTGGTAATATTTCCATTTTGAGTACCATTTGCTGTAATGTAACAGTAATTTATTTTTTTATATTTTCTATTAACTCATTAAATTGCTTTTATAAATATAAATTAATCAGGAGTTGGTGGTGCACATGTCTTATTGACCCTGGCTGTGATTGACTCAAATTTTTAACTATTGACTCTATGACTCATGACTCAACCTTCCTATCTACACAATCATACTTTTTCCAGGTCCCAAAATCCCAGCTTATGAGTAGACCTTAAATTCAGAGCTGTAGCAACCTTCCCAGACCCCCCCATCCTCCGGCCGCGGGAGAGCCCCAGCTCTTGAATTTTTTATTTAATGAAAATATCAAATTTTTTAATACACATCTTCTTTTCCCTTTCAACTGTCATTAATGATAGATCAGAATATTTGTTTACAGGAATATTGTTATGGGCACCCCACAATCTTGATTTGGGGGAGGGGGCACTAGATTTTGCTACGGCCCTGCTTGTATTTATAATCCCTTGTTTTTTTAGCCATCTGCCAAATGTAAATACTTATCCATGTTTTCCTTACACACTAAACCCACCTTTCTCATTGAATCCATTATCCATCTTTCACACCCAATTAGATTTCCATACACCATGTTTACAATGTTTAACGTAAGACTTATTTTGTTGCATTTTTACATTCTCCCTTATACAATGATATTACCGCATCTTTCTACAAGTCCTCTGACACTATTGCACTTTTAACTGCCTTACACTGCAACCATGAAACCATTTAACTTAATGCATACACTCGCATTCTTCTATGATCCTATCTCCCTCACCCCCTCCCAGCCTGCACTACCCATCATTGTGACCTTTTCTCTGCTTTCATGCCCTGTTCAGAGCATCTGCATCTAATCCTGGCTGAAAGCTTGTAATTCTTCTCGCCATCACTTCCTGATATGTCCATCTTTACCCTCCCTTTTTAGTCTCGTCACAGAAACAGTAACTTGCTTTTCATTGATCTTTAGCCAGTTGTCATATTATGTTCTACCAAAGAAAGCTGATTAAATACACTTTTTAATAATCCTATCACACTGTTCCTCCTGATCAGAGCTGTAGCAATGTCTACTCCCCCCCCCCCCCCCCCCAATCAAGATTGTGGGCCCCCATAACTATTTCTGTAATACAAATATTCTGCTCTATCATTAATGACCCAGTTGAAAGGGAAGAGATAAATCAGATAATTACAGAAAATGTGTATATGAAAATTTTATATTTTCATTAATAAAATAAAAATTTTGGCCACTGTGGGGGGGCTCCCCGGCTCGGGGGGTTGGGGGACTTGCTACAGCTCTGCTTCTAATTCACTAGTGTTTTGATAGTCTATTATTACACCACTGAGAAAAATAAGAATGATTTTCCTTTATTAAAATATTTTTAAAAATATGATAGTAGGTTAGTGAAGTTTCAATGGTACATAAAAGGCATGCATTTATTTTATGAAGATTTCATAGAATTCACCATGCTTACAATATTACAAATTTTGAGCCCCCTACCCGATTGATATTTTACTCTTCTGCATTCGCTTTCACACTACACAGCCATTTGTAAATGTTTACCTCTTTGACCTCTGCTCTGCATGTTTCAGGAGAGTATGAAACTTATGGAAGAAGTGGAAGACCTCAGAAAGAAGAAGTTAGCTGCAGAGCAAGAATATCGAAATTCTATGCCTGCTTCGAGTTACCAGCAACAAAAATTGCGTGTTTGTGAAGTTTGCTCTGCCTATCTAGGAATTCATGACAACGATCGACGTTTAGCAGATCACTTTGGAGGGAAACTTCATCTGGGGTTCATTAAAATAAGAGAAAAGCTAGAAGACTTAAAGGTACTTCCGTATCTTTGCCTGTATTGTTTGATTTACCTATCCATAAAGAAATATAATATGTACTTGTCTACCCTCTTTCTTTTTCTTTTTTTTAACTTTATCTTCAAGGTTACTTTATTTATATGGGAGAGGGGGTTCCTTTGAAGTTGTTATTCCCTCTGCTTTAATATAAACCTTTTTAGAACACTGTTGAGAGCCGGAAAGAGAAGAGGAGACAAGAAAGGGAAAAGGAACGAGAAAGAACTCAACGATTTGGTGATCCTAGAGACTTTGAGATAGGCAGGTGAGTAATTTACTAAACCATCTACACCTCCATTTGGCTTGAGAATAAGAATACCATTACAATCCTCTCAGCTATGTTATAGAAGGCTAAATGTTTATAAATTCATGCGGGAGAGTTGCATATAAGTTTTTTATAATAACTTTATAAATACATATGGCACTCGATTGACCTATCTCCAGGGTTTGGGTCCTGCCCTGTAAATTCCCTCAAACTAACACTGAATTTATGTTTTGAGATATGTAAACATATCTCAAAGCATTTTCCAGTCTGTGATCAAAGTGATGTAGTGTGTTTGTAGCCATTAATGTTTGGGTGGCAAACCTTGCTAGGGTGATGTCTGTGTTGTTTTTTTTAGTTCAATGGTGTTTAAGTGAGTCTTTGCTGAAGTATTGTGAGGTGTATTGGGGTTAATGTAGCCATTTCTATGCCGAAGACAGTTTTTATTTTGTGTAGGTTTGTGTTGTGGATGGTGCCCAACATGTGGAATATTTAAGTTGTGCAGATAAACTATTAGTACATCCAAGCCTTTGGATGTGGCTTTTGAGGTAATTTTACTTTTGTTTGCTGACTGAAGGCATGTGTGAGTCTTAAGTGTGAAATTACAGTTGAGTGGAAGGTTAGAGCTGATGGTAAAGGCTGAAGAGTGTTTACTGCAGATGAATAATATGGGTAACTATGTTGCTGCTGACATCAGCAATATCACCTCTGCCTTAAGTTCTTTATACTGACCACTTCTCACCAGCTTTCTGGCAGAGTTGCTCTCATTTTTCACTCCCCAGTTTGAGCAGATAAAACTGATGTGGACCTTAGAAAACAAAATGGTGAAAGAATATGATTTATGAGAAAAAAGTTCAGGATAACACCTTGTCATCTTGGTGGTATAAGCACTCAACTAAGACCATGGTACTTATAGGGGGAGGATCTGTTTAAATATGGTCATCACTGGGCAGGGTTTGATAGCATTGCGTGTCCTCTGCTTGGACATTGCTTCTCTCCAAGCAGTTTTGTAGGAGGAATAAATATGTGGAATTTGGGCGTGACTCGAAGTCTTTCCGCCAGGGAGCGCTACCGTGATGATCGCGAACGCAAGTACCGAGACGAAGACAGGCGGCGAAGGAGGTCTCGATCCAGGGAGAGGAGGCACAACCGCTCACGGTCTCGTGAACGCCACTACAAGTCTAGGTCTCGATCCAGAGAGCGCAGGTAAGGTTTCCTCCCCTTTGCCAATTCTAGAATGCGTCAAAGCCGCAATCTCTGACCTCCATGCCCCCAAGCTGGCCACGTCACGAATGTGTCTCATTTGTATCGACGTGGTTCTTGATTCGTTTGGCTTTCTTTAATGCTCCTGCCCGTTGCAGGAGGCGATCCCGTAGCAACGAGAAGGCCCGCCACAGCAAGCATTCACGTTCAAGGGATCGGTCAAGATCCCGAGACCGGAAGTCGTGGTCGAGAGGACGCGAGAGTAGCAGGTCTAGAGATCGAATCGAAGATGTTCGTGACCGGGATTAAGAATCAGTTGTAAATTCAAGTCTAGATTTTTTGTTAATCCGTGATGCCGCTCATATACTAATAAATTTTCTTCTCATCTGAAAGCCTCGCCCAAGTGTGTTGGTGCAGTTGCAGTTGATTTGACGGCCATTTCACAGAATGGAGTTCTCATAATTCCACCATCAAGTATCATTTATCCATCGTTTATTTAAGCACAGTAATGACCACGTACGTATGTGCTGTGCATTCAGTATATATTGTTTCAATATGACTTATGTTTAAATGTTGAGAATTCTGTATCTTCTCTGGGTTCATTAAAAATTATGTTTTTGCTTAAAGCCTCTCATCTTAGCTAGCCATGATTCTGAGCTAATCCATTGCCTACTTCCCTCCTCTGAATCCTGTTTGTTGCATTCGCATTTGTTGCAATCACGTATGATTGAGTGTGTGTGAGACCCTGCCTCCAGTCACTTTTGACCCCCGCAAAATTTGATTGGAAAAGATCATTTATGTTTTTGGATTCTTGTCATTTTGCATGACTTTTTTACCATAGGAATTAAAATAAAAGTTTATTACCAGGACGATTTATGTAGTTAACTGAAAAATGTAAATAATTCATCTATCTTAGGTTTAAAGTATCACAATAAACTTCACAACACGTATTTATTGTTCTTTATGTAAAAGTGAATAATTTTTTTGTCTTCAAACTCGACAATTGAATTTATTAACATTTGACAGGCCATTTCCCTTAAGATGAAGTTATTTGATGAATAATCATGGGAACTTTTGGCCTAGTTTCCATCCACTTATAGTATGTTGGTCTTGACTCTCTCAATGGTTCTCTAACATTTCAATTTTTAATGAAGAACACCCAACCTGTCAGCAAGAATTTGGTTGGCCAGCCTTCGCAGATGATGATAGTAGATCCTTTTCTCAATGAAGGTCTGTATAAGGTATTTCATGCGTTGGTCTTTGTTATCCCTTTAGTGAGTAATTCTTCAACCCCTGTGGTATGCAGGATACAATTTAGCCGAGGAAAACACCACTGCAGTTGAGCCAAATTAAGCTTTACTGTGTGTGGTGTCCCGATTTGAGTTTACTGCAGCAGCTGCTATATGTCATAGCTACCCATGATTTGGATCTTGCTTCACACAGTTGATCCGATTTAGAGATAACATTCTGGTGTCAAGTGCACATTCAGATGATTAAATTTGAGCGCACCAATGTGCAAAATGGGCAGAGAGTTACTTCTTAGTTTGGAACTTGCTTCGACAGGTTCGAATACCTGAACGCTCTAATGACTTCCCGTTTTTCCGTCCTTTCCCATTGGTGCAGGCCAGCTAACAACTATTTTAATTTTGTAGGATTATGTGAGGCAGTAACAATTTCCATAGCATCCGCCAGCTCCTGTTGTTAAAGGCGATTATACCCGATGGTCTGTGAAGCCCGGCCGCATAAGGCTTTATCGTGGATCGCGACCCACAATGACTAAAGGACGGGTATCCGTCGCGCACGCCGTCCTGCCAGGCTGCTTAATCCGCGTCACTGAATTAAATGTGGGATAACAGAGTGAAGATGCTTGCTCTGTGAAACTACCATGAAATGGAATGAAGAGTAGGTGGGTGTGGCAGTGCTTTTAAGGTAATAGCATCGTGCAATAGTCGGATATGAATCTGTGAGTGAGAATTATGTAGTTAAGACTTGAAAGGATGAAACTGTGGTCTAGTACATGGATCCTATAAAACAGAAAGAGGTTCTGAATGGAATTAGAAATGGGTAACTGTTTATGGTTGTAGGAGATATGAATAGGTGACTGAAAGAGAAGGCAGATATCTGCAGCCTTTGGTACACACGGAATAAATTGGAGAGAGTGGGATCTGGTTCTGTGCTGAACTGAACATGTGTAGCAAAAAACGTGCACAAGGATGTAGGTAAATAAACATGGTTGCGCAAAGAAGGGAAAGATAATTTAAGATTATAATTGATATGCCCAGTAAGAAAAGATATGCTGCCAGGCATATTCGATGTGAATGATGAAGGGGAGATTATTTTGGAATGCTTGATATTTTAGATGAAATAAGTGATCATGTGGAAGAAATTTGAGGAAGAGTGGTATGTAGTAAAGTTAAGATGCTCTCTGTGGGTGTGTCAGAATTGTAAAGTGGAGCAGAAAGAAGAGGCCTGCAAATGCTTAACAGCAGTGGTGGGCAGTCCGTCAGTACCGATGACGGAAGGTCCGTCACTGACGGACTCCCGTTTCGCTGGCGGACTGACGAAGCGATTTTCGGCCGTCACCCGAACCGTCACTAACCCGAAAAGCAAAGACGAACTTCGGCAAATAATGTTTCCGTCAGTCGTCAGCGAAACGGGAGTCCGTCAGTGACGGACTGCCTACCACTGCTTAATAGTTAACAAATGGGAGGGTGATGCAGATAAATGCATACAAGATGAAAAGGAAAGGCATTAAACAGTAGTAAATGAAGCATTTGGGTAAAATATGAACGAGGATCCTAATGGGAACAGAAAGCTATTGTTGGAGCCAGGACTGTAATAGTATTGAAGAGAACAAGAATGGCAGGGTAATTGTCATTTTGTGGGGATGCAAGATGAAACATATGTAAATAAGTTGACTTCGTTGGCGTAGATTGTATTTTGGAATAGATAGCAAGCAGGAGGTTGTTTGTGCTGACACATCTGAAAAATGGGAAGGCAGCTGGAATAGATCATATAGTTGGTGAGGTGACAATAAGGGGTGGTAATTTGTTATGGATTAGGTGTGGTGTGTGTGTTGTAATGCATTTGAAACTGCAAGAATACACTATGGTGCTGTTGTATAACGGTAAGGATTCTGATTATTGTAGTTGAAGTGTATTGAAAGCTTGTTATGGAGGTGTAACCTCCCGTAATAAACACGATCTGGTCAAAGGCTTAGATTCATTGGTTGGAACACCTTTCAGTCATCCCCATCAAATTTGCAACTCAATCAAATGAACTGATTACAATCTGTAAAAGCTTTAAGAACAATTAAGCTAAACAAGGACTAATAGACAGAGTTATTAGGATGGTCAATGATGTCCGGGTAATTTCTCGGGGTAATAAACCATAATGTTCAATTGCCAAATGTATGGGCATTTACACCAAAGATGCAGTCAGCCTTGCATATGAGTGGACTGCAGAACTATCACCAACTACTTTGTGAACTTCGCTAGAAATGCGCTAACTCGAACAGGACCCTGCCCTCTTTTTACATTTTTTAATCATTGAAGCGCCAAGTTAAGAAACTGGAGGACCCCATCATCCCTGGAGAAAAACTACAATTGGGAATTCAATGGAATTTTCCATAGGTCTAAAACCATGAGGACCAATTGGTCTGCACGGCGTTTTAAGGGTTAAAAAGGTGTTATCCGGGAGGGATAAGTTTAAACTAGATTCGAGAGCCTCGTCCTCTGGTCCGTGAACAATTTATCGCCACTGGAGTTAGTTTCACTGGTTCTAATTGACCCAGGGCTCCCACCATTTAAAATCTAGCGGTCGCAGTTTGCTTGATCTGTACCAGTATCATTTATAATGCATTATAGACAAAAAATCGCACTTATTAACTGGTGACAAATATTAGTCTCATACGCCCTATAGCTACCATCACCAGGTCATCAGCATATACGAACACCTTTTCCTCGTTCCTGTACTCCATAAAAATATTAAACAGACATGGCAACATCAGTCCCCATGGACCTATCCCCCAATCCCGCGACGGCTTCAGGCCGCTTTCTGTCGTCTCCGAATCGGACACACTCCTGTGCCCTATTGCGACGACTGCGCCGTTCCCCAGACTGTTCGGCACATTCTTGTCGAATGTCCCAGTCTGAGTGATCTTCGCGCACGTTACCTGTCCCGGTACCTGGATGGGTGGGGTCGCTACCGCCTGTCCCTTGTACTCGGGACGATTGCGTGCACCATGACTGGTGGACTTTTGACTTTTGGGGGGAGGCCGGCCTTCTCCCTTGTATTTAACTTGTTTTTTTTTGTTTTTTGTAGGTCGCAGGTTCCTGCGCCGGGGGGAATGGGACCTCCCCGACGCCGGAGCTTGCTCCCTGATTGTTATCCTCTTTTTATTGTTGTTTCTGTTAAAATTTTTATTTTTTAAAGTAAACTAGAACTGGGCTGTTTGCGGCGACTTATGCCCAAGTGTGCAGTCGCTAGATATCCCCTTGAAAAAAAAAAAATATACCACTCGAGCTTTACATTCTTAGCACCTGCCACTGCTGCTCTACACAAGCGCAAACTTTCTCCAGATCCATCAACCCATCATACACTGCATCTCTTATCCCTTGTTTTTTCAGCTTTTCTCAGTCCAAATACTTGATCCACACGCACTTCACACATTACCTGCTTTAAAACAAAAACCTTTTTGATCCCATATAATCCTTTAGTTCTTATTTCATCCCAATCAGGATTTTCCCATAAACTTTCACTACATCACTCAACTGATGTATTTCCTTGTAGTTCTTGCAGTCACCTTATACAAAGGCACTATTACTTCATTCTTATAGTCCTTAAACACACTTCCACATTCAAAGGCCTTTATCATCTACTTCGATTGCCTTTCCATTTTTCAGACCTCTTACAACCCTATCACAGCAATCTCAGCCATCATAAATTTCCAACCACTCCTGCCTCACCAACACAATCCCCTCAATCTAGAAACTAACTCACATCATGCCCATACTCAAACCAAACAAACCCCCCTCAACACAAGCCAACTACATCACCCAATCTCATTTCTCTGCACACTATCAAAGGCACTCGAAAAACTAATAGACGAAAGAATGGGCCCAAATATACCTCTGTCTCAGATACTACGGTTTAAGGAAAGCACATTCAACCACAACACACAATCGATGGTTTCAACCAGCCCTAGCCCCCCTCACATACAATCCTTGCTGCAATAGACATAGACCTCCGAGCACACAAAAACCTGAACACCATCTTGAACATTGACATAAAGTGGCTCATAAACTTAATCTTTGGCAGACAAGATATAGTCATCCACCGAACCCTTAATTCACACACCAGACCACTATTCAATGGCGTCACACAAGGGGCCTTTCTCTCGCCCCTACTATTCATACATGACTCCCGACTAATCAACACTTAACCGAGACAGATGACATCTTGCACACAGCGCAACACCCCTCAATCACAAAAGCCAGGACACTCCAAAAACAATATACTAGAATACTGGCTCATAAAACCATGTCTGCCTCGGTCAACAAATCGACTATAAATAATCCTTTTCACACCCAACTTCCACGAATCGAACATTCACTCCCAAATAAAACAACGGACAACACCTACCACTAAACAAAACCCCCAACCCTCATAGGACTCGCACTAGACACCCACATGACATTCATATGACACAAAACAAACATTACATTTGGACAACAAAAAAGAGCCTCTCTCTACTTTATAAACAATTCATCCGCACCACCCTCAACTACGTAGCACCAGCGTGGCGCCCAAACACCCCAAGCCACACAGAACAAGGCACTCGAATAATCAGGTCGCAATCACACATTTCTCTTTAAGACTTGTGGACTCGCCGGCAAGTAAGTTCTCTTGCATACCACGTTACATCACTTCATTTACGCTCAAGAGAAAAACATTTTTAACTTTGTATTATCTTCCATACCCATATCATCAAATCCCCTCGTTCACACGCTTCCAAATTCTATGTGAAGGAGGTTATTACTCCTGTGACCTAGCGGACTTTTATCATACCACCCACACTTTTATTCATTGTGTTTCCCCTCCACGCTCTCCCTTCCCCCCTTGACCTTTATTTATGGTCTCATTATGTTATTCATTGTCTCCTGTCTTCCACTATCTCCCTTATTTTTCTGTCTTGCATGTTTGTTTGATTGCACCTGAGCGTGTGTATGGTTGGTTGGACTGTTTGACTTAGATGTGTGACTGCTACTGCGTGTTCAGATTTTACAGTCTTGATGCACCTGTCCTCCCTCACAGGGAGCGTCGTTCCATGGCTGACCCGCGCTAAATTGGATGTGGTTTATGTCCGGGGCGCGGCTTCCTAGTGCGATGGTCTTGGCGCTCTCGAAGTCAGCCTCCCGTTTTTAAAACTACGGTGCTGACTGAGGAGTCAACAAACGACACGGTTTCGTACTGGCTGCGCGATACTGCCCCCCCCCCCCCTCCATAATTAATATAAACAAGAGTATATGGAGATAAATAAAAACTACTTCACAGAAGCTTTGGGCTCGTGATCCTCGTGCTTCTGGATCTCGTCCCAGTTCTTGCTTTCTCGTGTTAAACCAGATATGTCAAGATTTTGATGAATGGTTTGGCGAACCGCGCCTCGCCTGATCCCGTAATGAGTGGAGACCTGGTAGTTGAGGTCTCCCGCCAGGGTTGGCAAAAACCCCAAATTTTGAAAAAGCCCAATAAAACCCGGGGTTTTTCCAAAAATAAATGCTACAAGCATTAGAATAACAGAAAAAGAATAGCTATCTCTATTTTTATATAATATTAATAATTACTTAGTTTAATAATTATATTATAGTAAGAATAGATCACTGATAGAGAATTTGGGGTACCCATGATAGCCATGACCTGTAGAAGGAGCGATGAATTATGAGTCGGTATCAGAGAAATAACCTTAATTTGACACATTTGTTGAAATTCTAAACAAATATGAATTTTGAATAAAATAATAGAAAAGTGAAATTTTGAAAGAAAAAAAAAACCCGGTTTTATTCTGGGTTTTAAAAAAAAAATGCTACAAGCACTAGAATAACAGAAAAAGAATAGCTATCTCTATTTTTATATAATATTAATAATTACTTATTTTAATAATTATATAGTAAGAACAGATCACTGATCGAGAATTGTGGGTACCCATGATAGCCATGACCTGTAGAAGGAGATATGAATTATTGAGTCAGTATCAGAGAAATAACCTTAATTTGATACATATTTGTTCAAATTATAAACATAAATATGAATTTTGAATGAAATAATAATAAGTAGCCTTTATTTCCTGAAAAAAAAAACCTCCTAAAACTCGGAGTTTTCTATTTGCCCACCCTACTTCCAGCTCTCAACATAATTCTGTTCAACCCCTCGAAACTATTCAGATTGTTGTCGCATCTCACAGCCTTCAAAACTGAATGGTATTATCCATTCTAACGAAACATGGACTATGACTTTAAAATGCTTTAATTGTTGGGCTCGTTATATAAAATAGGTAGGCCTCTGGCACCGAATTCCTAGGATTTAATAGGCCCAGCGAGGAACTCCACAAATAGACGCTCCGTGGATTTATCAAATCCTAAAAGTTGCTAGGTGTATAGATTAAGAAAATGAGAATTCTAATAAATAAATAACCAAAGAGTAATAGGAAATGCAACTTATATATGTTAAACTATACAAAGATATACAAGTGACCACCTGGACAAATACGAGGATCGTACATTAACAATCGATACGCGCGTTGGGAACATTTATTAGCAGCTGAATAAATATTGGCTCTGACCAAAGAAATTTCAGACCTGCAACAAGAGATTCCCTATAATAAAGCTAAATCTATGGGAAATATGTAGGCAAGGCACAACTGGTAGACATCTGTCGGAAACTCTGCTCAAGTGGTGAAAATGAACACAGTAAATACTGGCTCCACCCCACAGACAAGTCAAGGTCGTGCCCCTTGTAGTCGAAACATGTATTATAGAGAGAGGGACTCACGTCAACAGATAGAATCATTATTCCTTGTTCATGAAGTCAATTCATTCCTTTAGTAGCGTCACGGAATCCCATTTACTCTCATAAGTCCTGCCGTCCTTAGACTATACTTCGCGTAATACAGAAAGCTTACGCCTTCACCGCAAAGAACTCTAGACGTTTCCGTTTAGTAGGCCAATTTAAGAATAAAGTTATATTTTCTTTTCCGCGTCCTTTATTTAGTCCGATTACCTAGCTACCCTCGTGAGAAATCAAGGAGTCTGAACCAATTCGACACCTGCGTAAAGTAGGCCCACTGCCTAAAGTCATCGTCACTCGTCGAACGCAATAGCAACGAAGACTCTTCAATACACGGCCTTATAATTACCGAGTACGCCCCCCACAAACGCGTAAAGTCCTCCTCCCTACCTGGTGACCCTCTTCGGCCGAACAGTGAAGGTGATGAGAAAATTGACGCATCAGACCATCAACAGGCAGGACAAGGAGAGACGTGAGATTGTGAACGTTCCCATCAAACCACCCCTTTTTAACGAAGCTGCAGTTTGTGTTTGGTTCATAATTGCGGAAGCCTAGTTTCACATTTCAAAAGTAAGTAAGGAGGATACTAAATTATTTCATGTTTTGGCTTCGTTACTTCCTGAGACGGTCTTCCGGCTGCAATCCCGTTCTTAAGGACATGATTAGGCTCGGGAGGATGAAACCCGAGCTTTTCGAGAAGTTCGTTGCTTCCTCCATGCTCACCGGTGGACCTACCAATTTGGAAGAGCTAAGGAGAACTGCTCTACAGGTAGGAGTTGGTGCGCAGCTCTTGAGGCAAAAGTTTATCTAATCCCTGCCAGCCAACATCGCGCCCATAATTTCTACCCAGAAGCAACTTACTCTAGCCCAGTTAGGAAAGCTTGCGGATGAACTAATGCCATTCTATAGAGCACAGTGTCGTAAATGTTAATTATAGCAGTGAATCAATAGAACGTAGTGCCACTTATTTGCCCGATGTGTATGCCTAATTCCTAATAATAGAAGTGATAATTATATAAATGTGAAATCTTCGGGTAGTGCGCGATCAGTGCCCATGGGTGCGTACTCTAATGGGAACCATCCCAATTTTGTGCATCGGTAGGATTGCAACCTTTTCGAAGGAACCAAAGATCTGTTGTCTGCCTTTCACATTTGTATTTTATTGAGAAGTGAAATTCTGCAAACCCTGGTTCAGGTGACCAAAGAGAGGAGAACAGTTGCAACTTTCCTCCAGGCCATCTTCGCCAGCCCCGGCGGAAAACTAGCAGGGCGTGCCATTGCATGTGCGGTCGCGGGTATGCCATCTGTTTTCACCGTCGCCGCTTAAGTGAATAAAAATAAATGCGACTATCTAATTAATACGTGTGCGAATGTGTCGATAATTCTGGCTAAATTGGTGAATTCCGCGAGTAGGGTGTAAATATTACCACGGCTAATGGTCAAATAAAAGCACGGCGCGGTACACGGATATAGTTATCCATAGTCTTCTCCGATGATTCAAGTGGTCGGGGATACCACTTCAATGTTATTAGGAATTGGCTTTCTGAGGCATTTTAATCTCTTAGTGGACTGAGCCCGCGGCATACTTATCGACGAACAAACCAAATGGATCAGTATTGAAACTATCAGCGGAGCCTGCGGTAGCTTTAATTATTAATGACCTACAACCCCAGCCGCCATATTGGAGAAATATGAGGCTTTGTAAAGTCCCGCACCCGCTAATCCCACCCCATATTCGCCAAACTCAGTGACGCACGGCGTCACCGAGACCCCTTTCAAGGAAGGTCCTGCAGGTTGCAAAAACAACTTTCGAAACACTTGAAGGAGGCAGTCGTGCGCCAGTCAAAATCACCATGTGCGTCGCCGATTCACATGGTACCGAAAAATTCGCCCGGTGAGTACAGGGTGGTCGGCGATTTCCGGCGCTCAATGCGATCACAAAGCTTGACATATCGATTGCCGCGAATTTAAAGTGTGGCAAACTATCTCAATGGAAAAAGGATTTTTTCAAGGTTGGATCTGGTTCGTGCCTACCATCATATCCCTATGGACCTACCGGACATAGGGAAGACTGCAGTGATAACGCCGTTTGTATTGTGCGAGTACGTGAAGCTTTCATTCGGCCTCCGTAATGCAAGTTGCACAGTCCAACAACACATGGGTAACCTATTTCGAGGATTAGGGTTCGTTTATGTATATATAGACAATATCCTGATATTTTAGGACAATATGGACGACCACTTGAGGCATTTAGATCATCTTCGAAGTCCTGGTCGACAACAGTCTGAATATATCCCTGGAGAAATGCGAGCTGGCAAAAGAGGAGATTGATTTGGTAAGCCGTCACATTTCGGCGGAAGGAATTTGCCCACCGGCCAAGAAGATTAAGAAAAATTGAGACATGCCCTTACCAAAGGAGTACAAGGAACTAAGACGATATTGGGGCATGTTGGGATACTACCGAAGAGTCATTTCTAATTTTGCACCCCCGTTGACCGAGCTTGCACGCCTGCAACCTAAGGCTCGTGAGCTCGAATGGAACGATGTGGCACGGGGAGCATTTGAGAATATTAAATTTGCCTTAATCAGCTCCGTCAAACTGTCACCCGCTGCCCAATGATTCGCCATACCAGCAGGTGACAGATTAATCCCAATACGCGGCAGCTGCTACCCTGCACCAAATCGTAAATAGATCGCCACGACCGGTGTCATTCTTTTAGAGCAAGCTAAGCCGGATACAGCAAGCATACTTCACCTTGGTCAGTGAGCTCCTAGCGGCGTATCTTGCTGTTATCCATTTCAGGGACATGATGTAAGGTCGCCATGTTACCTTGTGCATGGAACACAAGCCCTTCCTTTTCGTCGCCATTAAGTGCAAAAACGGACAGGCAGCAACGCTATCGGAAGGCATTTTGGAATACATCGGCGATATCACCTACGTGCGTGGTCATGACAACGTAGTCGTTGACTGCCTTTCGACGAACGTCAATTCGGTCCAAATCGACTCATTTGACCTCCGAGCTTTGGTGGAAGCGCAGGATGATGACGATGTAAAGAAGGAATTTTGCTCGCGATTAAAATCGTTCCCTTTTCCCGAAGAAGCTCAAGTATAGTGTGAGGTAACATCAAAATATCCATGACCGTTTGTCCCTATGGTGTGCCGAAGGACTATCTCCAATCAGTTACATAATCTGTCATGCCCTTGAGTCAAGTCATCACTTCGTCTTATCAAATCTCGATATTTCTGGCCTAATATGGATAGGGATATTCGCTCCTGGACAAGGGAATTCCTCCTATGTCAATCTTCCAAGATCAGTCGCCACACGAAATGCCCGATCCTGCCCATTGATATTCTATCTTCAAAGTTCGAAACCGTGCATATTGATATAGTTGGACCACTTCCACCGTGTACACTGCCTGAACAATCCCAACCCTCGCACAATCGGTATTTACTATCGTTACCGATTCCGGGCATAAAAATCACTCGAATAGAGAGATTTCCTGTATAGCTCTATTCGAGTGATTTTTATCTTTCCTCTTTGGATTACCTAGTCAACAATGAGATTAACTTTAAATTCTGCGCTTGGAATAAGCTTTTTTCCTTCGTTGATTCCTATTCTAAACATTTGCGTTCTACATTCTCTTGTTTAAATAGCCTATGTTTTTCCTATATTGTTTCTCGGAACATTTCGTCCTATGCCCAAAGAATTTCATTAGTCCATGACCGCAAACTTAGAAAGCTTAACTTATCACGGCCTAAATTCCATGATTTAAACTCTGTAGTTAATCTTTCTGACGCTATACTCTCGAAAAGGGAAAAGTTTCTCCTCTCCTTTGGACTTCAATTCAAGTTACCATACTTCAGGCTCGATTATGTGAACTATTATTTTTACTTTGAAAGGCTTATTCACGATATCCAACATCTGCCTATTCTAGGTTCATTTTCTGACTTTAAAACAAATATTTCACAAGTCGCCCATAAATTTTTTCATAAATTTAAGCACCCGTCCTGATAAGGGTAATGGGGTGGTGATTTTGAATAGGATTGATTACATTTCCAAAATGTCCCAGATTTTGTTAGATAAATCCAAGTTTACTGAAATTATGGAACAACTTTTGACTATCATTCACCATTTAGAGGACAAAATTAACCGGTTTTTGCTGAAGCTAAAGTCTTCGGGTGTTCTGAGTGATTCTGTTTAAGGTTCTCTGTATGTTTCATCATCTTACTTAGGTCTGTTCTATGGGCTACCTAAGATACATAAGACTGGATGCCCTCTTCGACCCATTCTTGCTTCTTACACTTCCTTTCTATAAAATTGCTGTTTTTAGTTCCTCTGTTAACCCTTTTTACTTCCAATCTATATACCATTAATAATAGCTTTGATTTTGCTTCCGAAATCGCAAAGTTTGAATAGTCAAATCCTTTTTTATTTTCTAGCTTTGACATCACGTCCTTATTTACAAATATTCCCCTTCAGGCAACTATAGAGATTATTTTGACTAAAACCTTTCCGGAGAGAAATGTCCTCTTTAATGGTTTCAGTCTTTTACAATTTTTACAGTTATTGCATCTAGCGGTCAAGGCGTGGTTTATCGTCAAATTAAAGGTGTTGGGATAGGAAGCCCACTAGGTCCGATTTTTGCAAATATTTTCGTGTGTAATTTTGAAAATAGACTCTTCCGTGATTGCCCTTCTCAATTTCGTCCCTTATTCTACAAAAGATACGTTGACGATACCTTTGCGGGTTTTTTCTTCTGGTTCTTGTTCAAAAAGGTTTTTCGATTTTATAAACAATTTACACCCTAATTTTACTTTCACTCAAGAACATGAGATTAATATGTTGCCATTTCTAGATGTTAATATCTCTCGTACCCCTTCCGGCATTCAAACGTGTGTTTTTAGAAAACCAACTATCACAGGCAGGGTTTAATTTTTTTTTTAGTTTCTGTGATTTAACATACAAAATTGGCGCCATTACAACACTCCTCTTCAGAGGTTTTAATTTGTCTTCCACTTATTTTAGTATGTATTTTGAATTCAATTTTTTAAAAGAATACTTTGTAAAACTGATTACCCCTTATCTTTAGTTGAAAGCTGTTTTAGGAAGTTCCTCTTCAGGCTTTATAACCCCTCCACTTCTTTTAATGTCCCAAAAGAAATTAGGTATGTCCTGTTACCAGACATCAGCCCTTGTAATGACCTTCTCTGAAAACGTTTAATTTCCATTTTTTAGTAAATTTTATTGTCAAATTAATTTTAAACTTATATTCATTAATAACAAAAAATATTGGTAATTTCTTTAAAGTGAAATACAGTATTCCCACGCCGTTTAGTTCGTGCATTGTATATAAATTCATTTGCCCTAGCTGTAAGTTGCGGACCTATATAGGAAGCACAGTACGTACTCTTCAGTCGCGTTTTGGTTCCCAAATGGGAATTAGCTATAGAACCGGTAAAACATTAAGTAACAAAGAGTTTTCTTCTATCAGGAAACATGCTATTGATTTAAAACAGACTTGTCCTTAAATGATTTTTCTGTCTTAAAATTTGCTAAATCTATTTCATCTCTCCGCATTAAAGAATCACTCTGTATCAAATATAACCACCCAAATTTAAATGAGGACACGTCATCCTTTCCTCTGTTTATAACTTAACCAAGCTGTATTCATTCTTTGAATTCCTTCCTGTTTTCACTCGTCATTGTGATCCGACCATGTAAGGTAATGTTTCAGTGTCTATATTTTAGTTTTACCTTTTGTTTGTATCCAATTCTCTATTTTTCCATTTTAATTGTTTAATTTTATAATATTACGTTTACTTTGTTTGTCCTAATTGATAGTATCTCTTTACAAATATTTTTCTGTTCTTTACCTCACTATTTTGTTTGTTAATTAACGTAACGTTAATTTTATATTTTTAACGTAGTTTTTTTTGTGATTTTCTCTGATCTGTGGTTTTTAACTTTGAACTTGTGCTGTTATTTATGTTTTTAGGCTTAGATTAGTTAATTAGAATTTGTTTTTAGCTTCTGAAGATGGGTTTTGTAATAACCCGAAACGGTGGAATTAAAGATGGGACCCGCCTTCTTTGTTTTGTCCTCCTTACTGAATATATATATATATATATATATATATATATATATATATATATATATATATATATATATAATCTCAAAGTAGCACGAGAGATTGATGAAAATAAATCCATTAAACCACATTGAAAGAGAAAACGGAATAATTTTTCCTTGCAGTAAAATTTGGATTCATATATATATATATATATATATATATATATATATATATATATATATATATATATATGTGTGTAATTGATTTACCCCGTAAGGGGCGCGGCGATTTGCCATCCTGGCCGCCGTGCTGACGGGATCCAGCGCTCCGTCCGGCCCCAGCTTAGCCTCTCTTCCTTCCTTCAGATAGCCCGATTTCTCCCCTACCTCGTCGCTTTTCATACAACCTCTCCCACAACTTTCTCTGGTCAGCCTCTAATTTCACAGGGTAGAATGCTGACCTTCTTCTCAAGCCAACCACCCCGGATCGGGGCTGAGGGGGGGAGGGGACATTGTTCCCTAACCCCTCAGCTCCGGTTCGGGATGGGTTTTTTTTAACAACCTGCTTCATCCCCACCCACATCTTCCTCACATCCCTTTTCCTCTCCTCTTCACAACCTATATTTTTTACGCCGTGTCCAAGGTGGAGCCGCCATGCCGAAGGACTGCCAGGCCACCAGGCGGGAGGGGTGGTCCCGAATGGCGGCGCCTGGCTCTGCCGGGCTTGTAAGCACCTCTCGCAGTGCGGGCAACTGCGAGAGGTGATGAGCTATTGCGTCCCGTATAAAAAAGAGGGTCACCATGCCCATGTATGAAAAAAAACAAAAACCCCAACCCCCAACTTCCCCAAAAACATCTACGGAGCCGCCCTCGGGCAGCTCCACCGAGAAAATGGAGGTCCCCCCCCTTGTGCTTGCGCAAGGGACCCTCCATAATTCTTTAACCGGAGAGGAGGCTTACTCCTCTCCTACGCCTACGGGTGTAGGGGACTCCCCCTCACCCCCTTCTCTGGAGGTGCTTTCGGGCACCTCCCTATCTCCAGCGGCAGTCCCTCCTTTGCTTTCTAAGGGGACTGCCAAGAAAGCCAGCAGGCAGCCCATTGCCGACCGCCCCTCGTGCAAGCGGCTCGGTAGGGCAAACCCCCTTAGGGGGGAGAGGGAAGCCAGGCCCCTTCGGTCGCTTCCCTCAAAAGACCTGCTGGCAAGAATTTTGAACCTTGCTGGGGTCAAGGCCTGTGCCTCCCCACACCACCTGACTAGTGACAATACTGCCAAGGGGACCTGCGATGTCCTGGGAGGGGATGGCCAACTGGAGGCCCCTCCTGTGATAGACATGGTCCTTGAGGAGACCCAGCCCCAGACGGTAGGGCCTTCCATGGGGGGGAATTCGGGCTCGGCGCCAAGCACCGAACCCGAATCCGCCCCTATGCAAGGTCCTCCTCAAATGGCTGAGGGCTCCGAGGCAGTAGAAGGAGGGGAGGGATCTCCTCCGACAGGTGCCCCTACGACAACCAGGACCTTCTCCATTTCGGAGAGGGACCTGGCTGAGGCTGGTCCATCTGGCCTGGGGACTTCTGCCGGCGGAGGTGAAAAGCGGGTTCATTCCCCGCCCTCCTCTCCTAAAAAGAAAAAGACTAAAAAGACTCAAAAGACGAAGAAGACTCGGGGCTCCTCTCCATCCGCGGGGGCTGCGGGGACGGATGGGTCTGCTGCCACTTTAGGTAGGCGACCAAGCCAAGATCGGCACATCCGGCCCCTCTACCCCCTCGTGTGCGGAGCCCATGACTACGACTAAGACCAAGAATGCACAGGGCGGAGCCTCGATGACATCGGGGCCCCTGATTCAGAGGTTACCTGGCGTTTTCGAGCCCGCTGGCTTCAAACGCTTCCTCGTTATTCGCTCCACTGATGGCACCATGTGGCCAAAGGGCAACATGATCCATCAGAGGAGAGGATTAGCTAGTGCAATTGGTAGAGAGCCGAAGGTAACCCGTTTCTCGGACGGGAGCCTTCTGGCGAATGCGGCGAATCCCGCCGAGGCGGCCAAGATAAGTGCTCTTCGGACACTTCATGGCACCCCGGTGAGTGTGACGCCGCACTCTACCATGAACTTTGTGAAAGGAGTAGTTTATGCGAGGGAACTCGTTGACTACTCCATTGAGGACATCACCCTAGAGCTGGCCGACCATGGGGCGGTCAAGGTCGAGCGTGTGATGAGAAAACAGGGAGGGGCCTCGAGACCCACCCCTACACTCTTCGTCACGTTCGACTGTGACAAGCTCCCTGAGTCGGTGCGTGCCGGTTGGTACCGCTACCGCGTGAAGGCATTCGTGCCACTGCCGCGGCGGTGCTATTACTGCCACCGCTTCGGCCATACGAATCGATCATGTAGACGTGCAAAATCGGGGTCACCCGAAGTCTGTGTAAATTGCTCCAAGGTCGCACACGATAAGTCCAAATCATGTGTGGCCAAGTGTGTCAATTGCGGAGAGCCGCACCCTGCTTCTTCGAAGCAATGTGGTGCATATCTCCTTGAGAAAGAAATCCTGGCCGTTCAGGCCCAGGATCGACTCATTCCGCGAGGCAAAGGACTTGGTCCTGGCGCGCCCGGCTCTGCCTGGGACGTCATATGCCTCAATAGTTAGAAAGGCACCCTCTGCTCCTGGCCCATCCAGGCCAACGAGCACGGTTGTTTCCGCGCCCATTCGGAGCCCTTCTGTGGGCTCTACCCAACCTGGGCGCTCCCCTGGTAAAGCTGGCGGCAAAAAGGGTTCATACCCTGCCCCGGCTAAAACCAGGGCTCCCCCCTCTTCCCCCAGCGTGACCGTTTCGCGTAAAGCGAAACGGCCACGCGCCTCCACCGAGTCGTTAGACTCACAGGAGGCAACACCCCTGAAGATGGTCGCTAGGCCATCTTCCGGGGTTCCTAAAGCTGTTCCCCGAAAGGAGGACAGCAACAAAGGAGCTTCGGCCCCTTTGCCCACGCCCCGAGGTGGAGCGAGTGGCTCGGAGACGGTGGTTCCTCGAAAAGAGGGCCCCCCGCCTCCGAAGCCGCAACGCCCGCCTAAAGTTTCGAGGCGGAGGGAGGAAAAGACTCGCATGGCGAGCCCAACCTCCCCCAATAAGTCCTCGAAGGCGACAGCGCCTTCAGCGCTTTGTCCGGCCAACAGCGCCTTCAGCGCTTTGTCCGGCCAACAGCGCCCGGGGTTCTGCCCCCGGGAAGCGTACGGCCATTCCCGTGAGGGTCTTCAATTCGGTGAGGGCCCCCGCGTCTCCTCCGAGCTAGGCCTGGAGGGCATATTCCTTCAATGGAATTGCCGTGGACTCCAGGCCAACTGGGAGGAGCTGCGGAGGCTCGCCTCATCCCGTTCCCCGTTAGCTATTTTTTTTGCAGGAGACCATGCTAGGCGCGTGCCCCCTGCCTGCCCTCCCGGGGTATAAGGGTCTTGCGACCCAACCACCGCGGGACGGCCGGGCTGGGGGATGCGCGGTTTACACCCGGCATGATGTCTCCGTTCTTCCTTTCTCTTTAGATACCTCCTTTCAGGCAGTGGCTGTGCAGCTGCACCTGGATAGGAGGTATACTATCATTTCTGCGTACATTCCACCGTCAGCTGACTTCGACGCGGGGGACTTTCGCCGCGTCGTGGCACGGTTGCCGAGGCCCTATCTCTTGCTTGGAGATCTGAACGGCGGGCATCCTCTCTGGGGAGATTACACCATAAATCCCAGGGGACAAGTCCTTGCCGATCTGATCGAAGAGCTTGAGATGGGTGTCCTAAACGTGGATGAGTTTACGCATCACTGTCCGAGAACCGCTTCATTTTCTTGCCTTGACCTATCTTTGTGCTCTTCGGATGCACAGCCTGATTTTGATTGGGGGGTGGTCGATGACCTCCATGGTAGTGATCACTTTCCCATTCAAATATCATTTTCAGGGCAACTGCCGCCTGAGAGACCACCTCGGTGGTGCTTGGCGCGGGCGCGGTGGCCTGCATTTCAGGAAATGACTGAATTCTCTATCTCAGTCAAGGAGTTTAGGTCGGTAGATGAGGCCGTCGAGTTCTTCTCCGGCAACCTCATCGCCGTGGGCCTGACTACTATTCCTAGGACGTCTGGCCGTTTTGCACGCCGACCACTCCCATGGTGGTCGGCCGAGTGTGAGACGGCCCTCAAACAGAATCGTTATGCCTACATGCGCTATAAGCGCCGCCCGAACGATTTCACCGTCGCTGAATTTCGTCGGGCTAGGGCTAGGTTCCGGTATATTTCGAAGCACGCCCGCCGCTCTTCTTGGCGGGCATACGTGTCTTCACTTAACGGGAAGACCCCTTTAGCTGAGGTGTGGAAGCGAGTCAAAAGGATTAGGGGCAAGTTCTCGCAGGACCCCCCTCCCGTTCTCCAGGAGAATGGGACCGCAATCTCGGACCCCGCGTCCGTGGCGGAATCCTTAGCGACCGCTTTTTCCGCATTCTCTAGCCGTGATGCTGCTCCGCCAGCATTCAATGCACGTCGTGATGTCGCGGAAGGCCGCCGGCTGGACTTTACCTCCAGAGGCGGAGAACCCTTCAACGACAAGTTTACTGTGAGTGAGTTGCGTTCCGCTCTCGCTTCGTGCGCGGACACCGCCCATGGTCCGGACGATGTCCCGTACGCCATGCTTCGACACCTGGGTGAGCGAGGCATGGCCTTTCTATTAGATTTGTTCAACAGGATCTGGGTGGAAGGTCTCCTCCCAGACTCCTGGCGAATCGCTACTGTGCTCGCCTTTCGCAAGCCGGGGAGAGATCACTCTACTCCGACCGGTTTCCGCCCAATCTCTCTAACCTCTTGCGTGTGCAAGTTGATGGAGAAATTGGTAAATGTTAGATTAGCCTATTTCCTGGACAGCGGAGGCCATCTGTCTTCTGCACAGTGCGGCTTCCGTAAGTTCCACTCCACGTCGGATGCTCTGCTCCGACTGGAAAATGCCGTCTGCGAGGCTTTCCTTCGTAGACAGCACTACGCCACGGTGTTTTTTGATCTGGAGAAAGCCTATGATACCGCATGGCGATACGGTATCATGGAGACTCTCCACACGATGGGGGCGAGGGGACGCCTCCCAATGTTTATATCTGAATTTTTGCGAGATCGTCGATTCCGCGTACGGGTGGGGGGAGCCCTCTCCGGCCCAAAGGAGCAGGAAGAGGGTGTCCCGCAGGGAAGTGTCCTCAGTGTCACACTCTTTGCCCTGAGCATCAACGGCATCACCTCGGTGCTGCCGGAAGATGTTCTCGCTACGCTCTACGTGGACGACCTTTCGATCTCTTTTGGCGCGGCCCAGATGCCAACTCTGGAGCGCCGACTCCAACAGGCATTGAACCGCGTCTCTTGCTATGCCAAAGCGCACAGGTTTCGGTTTTCTTTGGCCAAGACTAAGGTGGTGCACTTCTGCCGCCATCCACGGCTTCACCCCGACCCAGATTTGTTTCTTAATGGGGTGCGCCTGGATGTGGTTGAGTCGCACCGTTTCCTTGGTCTTGTATTCGACCGACGCCTCACCTGGGAGGCTCACATTCGCAGCCTTAGGGTCTCTTGTACCCGCGCCATGGACATTCTCCGTTCCGTGACGTTCAGCGCTTGGGGCGCTGATAGGGCTACCGCCTTACTTTTTTATCGATCCTTTGTTCGCTCGAAGCTCGACTACGGATGCGAGTTTTATGCATCCGCAGCCGAGCGTTTATTGCGGAAGGTGGATTCGATCCACCACACCGGCCTTCGCCTTGCGACCGGTGCCTTCCGCACTTCCCCCATTGAGAGCCTGTTGGTCGATGCTGGGGAGATGCCACTCGCTCTGCGCCGCGTGCAGTGCATCACTCGCCTGTACGCGCGAGCCCGGCGCCTCCCCCAGTCGCCAACAGCTCTCACTGCATCCGCAGCTGATCTCGATGGTGCCTATGCCGCCGAGAGACGCCAGTCATACCCTAAGCCCTTTGGGTTTAGGGCCAGGAAACTCCTTCGAGAGGTAGATATAGCTCTCGGGCCGGTGGCGCCCCTGGTTCTGCCCAGGACGCCACCCTGGAGGGTACCACATTTGGCTATTTGTCGCCACGCCTCTGCTCCCAAAGCTTGTACTGCGCCGGGAGTATTGCGTTCGATCTTTTTGGAGCACACATCGTGTCACGCTGGTACCGTGCCAGTGTATACGGATGGCTCCAAGTCCCAAGAGGGGGTCGGCTTCCACGCCGTATCCCCTCTGTTTGAAGTCAGCGGGGCTCTACCAGGCGCTGCGTCTGTCTTCACGGCCGAGCTGGTGGCAATACACCACTCGGTACGGGAGATTACGCGACGTGCCCGGTTCGGAGACCGGATTGTGATTTATAGCGACTCACAAAGCGCCCTGAGTGCTCTCGGGGCATTGGAATCTCCGCATCCCCTGGTTCGCGAAATCCGTGACGCCACGGTTTTGGCGAGCCGGGCAGATGTCGAGATTATCTTCTGCTGGGTTCCTGGACATGTAGGAATTGCGGGGAATGAGGGCGCCAAAGAGTCCGCGAGGACTCTGCGACCGGACCAGCGTTTCGCTCTTCCTCACACCGACTACATGGCAGGAATACGGGCAGCTCTTCGGACTGCTTGGCAAAGAAGATGGGAGACGGTCGAGGGCAACTTAAAGTTGCGTGCCATTGCGCCGCGACTGTTCCCATGGACCTATCCCCCAATGCCGCGGCGGCTTCAGGTTGCTTTCTGTCGTCTTCGAATCGGACACACTCGTGTGACGCATCGTTACTTGGTGGAGCGCTCGCATGTGCCCTATTGCAACGACTGCGTCGTCCCCCAGACTGTTCGGCATATTCTTGTCGAATGTCCCAGTCTGGGTGATCTTCGCGCACGATACCTGTCTCGGTACCGGGATGGGCGGGGTCGCTACCGCCTGTCCCTTGTACTCGGGACGAGTGCGTGCACCATGACTGGTGGACTTATTGACTTTTTGGGGGAGGCCGGCCTTCTCCCCTTTATTTAAGGTTCCTTTTTTTGTTATTGTTTTGTTTTAGATTGCACTCTCCTGCACCGGGGTGAGGGGGACCTCCCCCCGCTGCCGGAGATTGCTTCGATTGTTAAGTTTTTCAAATTTATATTGATTGTTAAGTTTTCATATTTTAACTTTAAAGTAGCCTAATTCTAGGCTGTCGTGTTTTTCGGCGACTTATGCCCAAGTGGGTAGTTGCCAGATGGGCTCTATAAAAAAAAAAAAAAAAAAAAAAATGTAATTGATTTGTTCCATGGGAATCTGATATGTAGTAGGAATATGAAGACCCAGGTGATTACACTAATCATTTATTGGCCGTGCGTTTCAAACCTTCACTAGGACCATCTTCAGCGACTGTATCGACTAATGAGAAGGGGAAGGAATATTAATGATAACAGTTAAAAGATGCATTATATAATGGCTAAAAAAGCGGATGAAGACAAGTTAAAATAATAAAATTGACAATTATTGAGATTAAAGTAAAAGCAAAAATAACAATATATAGAATTAATTAATACTATCCAATGTAATTTTAAAAAATAATAGAAAGAAGTGAAGTTATAACATAAACTGACTTGAATATCAAATATTAAAGGTAACTGGAGTAAACAATAAAATAACCTATTATATTAAATTATAAACAAAAAAACAACATAAAACCCGAAAACAAATTAGAATGACTGACCTTTATCGTAGGAGTTGTGAAATCAACTAACTAAAGTATAAAAACTACTAACGAGATATGTTCGGTTGGCTAGTTAATGTATTGAAGTGTTGGTTGGTTATAAAGTGAATAGTTTAATTGAGGAGGAGTAATTATTTAGGTTTGGATTTATTTTATTGATGTACAGTGACTCTAAGATTTTCAAATCGAGAGAAGTTAAGGCTGAAGAAAATATGGTAAATGAATCAGAATTAAGAGGATAATAGTGATACTCAGAATGTTGCCTGATGGAAGAGGCTTCAGGTTTAGAAATGGGAATACAGTCTTAGGAGACAAACCTAAGTGCTTTGCGATCCTGCATTTGAGTTGTAAGCAAGATATCTTTTCATGAAGAGCTGACTTATTTAAGGAGCGCTGACGGGATCCAGCGCTCCGTCCGGCCCTAGCTTAGCCACTCTTCCTTCCTTCAGATAGCCTGTATTTCTCCCTAACTTTGTCGCTTTTCAAACAACCTCTCCCACAACTTTCTCTGGTCAGCCTCTAATTCCACAGGGTAGATGCTGACTTTCTTCTCAACCAACCGTCCCGGATCAGGGCTGAGGGGGGAGGTAACAATGTTCCCTAGCCCCTGAGCTCCGGTCTGGGGTGGTTGGTTTTTAACAACCTGCTTCATCCCCACCCATACCTTCCTCTAATTCCTTTTCCTCTCGTCTTCAAAATCTATCTTTTTTTACGCCGTGTTCAAGGTGGAGCCGCCATGCCGATGGACTGCCAGGCCACCAGGCGGGAGGGACGGTCCCAAATGGCGGCGCCTGGCTCTTTCGGGCCTGTAAGCACCTCTTGCAGTGCGGGCTACTGCGAGAGGTGGTGAGCGATTGCGTTCCGTAAAACAAAGAGGGTCACCATGCCCAATGATGCAAAAATAAAACATGTTCCCTTAATTCCCCCTATAACAACGACGGAGCCGCCCTCGGGCAGCTCCACCGAAAAAATGGAGGCCCCTTCCCCTTGTGCTTGCGCAGGGGACCCTCCATATTTCTCTAACCGGAGAGGAGGCTTACTCCTCTCCTTCGCCTACGGGTGTAGGGGACTCCCCCTCACCCCCTCCTCTGGAGGTGCTTTCGGGCACCTCCCTTTTTCCAGCGGCAGTCCCCTCTTTTCTTTCCAAGTGGACTGCGAAGAAATCCAGCAGGCAGCCCATTGCCGACCGCCCCTCGTGTAAGCGGCTCGGTAAGGCAAACTCCCTTAGGGGGGGGGGGAAGCCAGGCCCCTTCGGTCGCTTCCCTCAAAAGACCTGCTGGCAAGAATATTGAACCTTGCCGGGGTCAAGGCCTGTGCCTCTCCACACAAGACTAGTGACGATACAGCCAACGGGACCTGCGATGTCTTGGGAGGGGATGGCCAACTGGAGGCCCCTCCTGTGACACACATGGTCCTTGAGGAAACCCAGCCTCAGAGGGTAGGGCCTTCCATGGGGAGGAAACCAGGCTCGGCACCAAACAACGAACCTGAATCCGCCCCTATGCAAGGTCCTCCTCAAACGGCTAGGGTCCTCTGAGGCAGTACAAGGAGGGGAGGTTACTCCTCCGACAGGTGCCCCTACGACTACCAGGACCTTCTTCATTTCGGAGAAGGACCTGGCTGAGGCTGGTCCATCTGGCGGGGGGACTTCTGCCGGCGGAGGTGAAAAGCGGGTTCATTTCCCGCCCTCCTCTCCAAAAAAGAAAAAGACTAAACAGACCAAGAAGACTCGGGGCTCCTCTTCATCCGCGGGAGCTGCGGGGACGGATGGGTCTGCTGCCACTTTGGTAGGCGACCAAGCCAAGATCGGCACATCCGGCCCCTCTGTTCCCCCGTGTGCGGAGCCACTGACTAAGACCCCTGATTCAGAGGTTACCTGGTGTTATCGAGCCCGCTGGCTTCAAGCGCTTCCTCGTTATTCGCTCCACTGATGGCATTGCTTTCTGTCGTCTCCGAATCGGACACACTCGTGTGACGCATCGCTATTTGATGGAGCGCTCGCCTGCGCCCTATTGCAACGACTGCGTCGTCCCCCAGACTGTTCGGCACATTCTTGTCGAAAGTCCCAGTCTGGGTGATCTTCGCGCACGATACCTGTCCCGGTACCGGGATGGGTGGGGTCGCTACCGCCTGTTCCTTGTACTCGGGACAGATTCGTGCAAATTGACTTGTTGACTTCTTGGGGGAGGCCGGCCTTCTCCCTATTATTTAAGCAAGGTTTGTTTTTTTTCTGTTTTGTTTTGTTTTTTGCATTTGTTTTTTTCCCTTTAGTTGCACGCTCCGTCGCCGGGGGTTCCCTCTCCCCGACGCACCAGCTTGCTTCCTTTCCCCCTTTTTGGGGTGTTGTTTTTGTTTCTCTTTAATTTTATTTCAAAGTAGCCTAGAACTAGGCCAGTTTTAATACGGCGACTAATGCCCAAGTAGGCAGTCGCCAGATGAGCTCTTAAAAAAAAAAAAATCCACTGATGGCACCATGTTGTCCAAGGGCAACATGATCCATCAGAGGAGAGGATTAGCTAGTGCAATTGGTAGAGAGCCGAAGGTTACCCGTTTCTCGGACGGGAGCCTTCTGGCGAATGCGGCAAATCCCGCCGAGGCGACCAAGATAAGTGCTCTTCGGACACTTCATGGCACCCCGGTGAGTGTGACGCCACACTCTACCATGAACTTTGTGAAAGGAGTAGTTTATGCGAGGAAACTCGTTGAATACTCCATTGAGGACATCTCCCTAGAGCTGGCCGACCATGGGGCGGTCAAGGTCGAACGTGTGATGAGAAAAAATGGAGGGCCCTCGAGACCCACCCCTACACTCTTCGTCGCGTTCGACTGTGAAAAGCTCCCTGAGTCGGTGCGTGCCGGTTGGTACCACTACCGCGTGAAGGCATTCGTGCCACTGCCACGGCGGTGCTATTAATGTCACCGCTTCGGCCATACGAATCGCTCATGTAGACGTGCAAAGTCGGGGTCACCCGAAGTATGTGTAAATTGCTCCAACGTCGCACACGATAAGTCCAAATCGTGTGTGGCCAAGTGTGTCAATTGCGGAGAGCCGCACCCTGCTTCTTCGAAGCAATGTGGTGCATATCTCCTTGAGAAAGAAATCCTGGCCGTTCAGGCCCAGGATCGACTCTCATTCCGCAAGGCTAAGGACTTGGTCCTGGCGCGCCCAGCTCTGCTTGGGACGTCATATGCCTCAATAGTTAGACAGGCACCCTCTGCTCCTGGCCCATCCAGGCCAACGAGCACGGTTGTTTCCGGACCCATTTGGAGCCCTTCTGCGGGCTCTCCCCTGGTAAAGCTGGTGGCAAAAAGGGTTCATACCCAGCCCCGGCTAAAATCAGGGCTCCCCCCTCTTCCACCAGCGTGACCGTTTCCCGTAAGGCGAAACGGCCACGCGCATCCACCGAGTCGTTAGACTCACAGGAGGCAACACCCCTGAAGTTGGTCGCTAGGCCATCTTCCGGGGTTCCTAAAGCTGTCCCCCGAAAGGAGGACAGCAACAAAGGAGCTTCGGCTCCTTCGCCCACACCTAGTAGTGGAGGGAGTGGCTCGGAGACGGTGGTTCCTCGAAACGAGGGCCCCCCGCCTCCTAAGCCGCAACTCCCGCCTAAGGTTTCAAGGCGGAGGGAGGAAAAGACTCGCATGGCGAGCCCAACCTCCCCTAATAAGTCATCGAAGGCGACAGCGCCTTCAGCGCTTTATCCGGCCAACAGCGCCCGGGGTTCTGCCCCCAGGAAGCGTACGGCCATTCCCGTGAGGGTCTTCAGTTCGAGGAGGGCCTTTGCGTCTCCTCCGAGAAAGGCCTGGAGGGCATATTCCTTCAATGGAATTGCCATGGACTCGGGGCTAACTGGGAGGAGCTGCGGAGGCTCGTTTCGTCCCGTTCCCCGTTAGCTATCTTTTTGCAAGAGACTATGCTAGCTGCGTGCCCCCTGCCCGCCCTACCTGAGTATAAGGGTCTCGCGACCCCACCACCGCGGGATGGCCGGGCTGGGGGATGCGCGGTTTACACCCGGCATGATATCTCCGTTTTTCCTTTCTCTTTACATACCTCCTTTCAGGCAGTGGCTGTGCAGCTGCACCTGGATAGGAGGTATACTATCCTTTTCTGCGTACATTCCACCGTCAGCTGACTTCGACGCCGGGGACTTCCGCCGCGTAGTGGCACGGTTGCTGAGGCCCTTTCTCTTGCTTGGAGATCTGAACGGCAGGCATCCTCCCTGGGGAGATTACTGCATTTCAGGAAATGACTGAATCTCTATCTCAGTCGTGGAGTTTAGGTCGGTAGATGAGGCCGTTGAGTTCTTCTCCGGCAAGCTCATCGCCGTGGGCCTGACTACTATTCCTAGGACGTCTGGCCGTTTTGCACGCCGACAACTCCCATGGTGGTCGGCCGAGTGTGAGACGGCCCTGAAACAGAAGCGTTATGCCTACATACGCTTTAAGCGCCACCCGAACGATTTCACTGTCGCTGAATTTCGTCGGGCTAGGGCTAGGTTCCGGTATATTTCGAAGCACTCCCGCCGCTCTTCTTGTCGGGCATACGTGTCTTCACTTAACGGGAAGACCCCTTTAGCTGAGGTGTGGAAGCGAGTCAAAAGGATTCGGGGCAAGTTCTGGCAAAATATGCAAAGTCTACAGATGGAGTGAAGACTTCGGGGGCAGGAGTTGCAAGGAACTCACAGATGGCGTCAGTGTCTGTGACTTCTGCGAACTCGAGAAGCGCCTGGGCGAGAGCATCGCTCAACTGAGAGAGGAGAACTCCCTCCTTAAAAGGGAAGTTCAACTCTTAAAAACAGAGAGATTCAGATGCTCAGGCGAGAAGGCCCCGTAAGGGGCGCGGCGATTTGCCATCCTGGCCGCCGTGCTGACGGGATCCAGCGCTCCGTCCGGCCCCAGCTTAGCCTCTCTTCCTTCCTTCAGATAGCCCGATTTCTCCCCTACCTCGTCGCTTTTCATACAACCTCTCCCACAACTTTCTCTGGTCAGCCTCTAATTTCACAGGGTAGAATGCTGACCTTCTTCTCAAGCCAACCACCCCGGATCGGGGCTGAGGGGGGGAGGGGACATTGTTCCCTAACCCCTCAGCTCCGGTTCGGGATGGGTTTTTTTTAACAACCTGCTTCATCCCCACCCACATCTTCCTCACATCCCTTTTCCTCTCCTCTTCACAACCTATATTTTTTACGCCGTGTCCAAGGTGGAGCCGCCATGCCGAAGGACTGCCAGGCCACCAGGCGGGAGGGGTGGTCCCGAATGGCGGCGCCTGGCTCTGCCGGGCTTGTAAGCACCTCTCGCAGTGCGGGCAACTGCGAGAGGTGATGAGCTATTGCGTCCCGTATAAAAAAGAGGGTCACCATGCCCATGTATGAAAAAAAACAAAAACCCCAACCCCCAACTTCCCCAAAAACATCTACGGAGCCGCCCTCGGGCAGCTCCACCGAGAAAATGGAGGTCCCCCCCCTTGTGCTTGCGCAAGGGACCCTCCATAATTCTTTAACCGGAGAGGAGGCTTACTCCTCTCCTACGCCTACGGGTGTAGGGGACTCCCCCTCACCCCCTTCTCTGGAGGTGCTTTCGGGCACCTCCCTATCTCCAGCGGCAGTCCCTCCTTTGCTTTCTAAGGGGACTGCCAAGAAAGCCAGCAGGCAGCCCATTGCCGACCGCCCCTCGTGCAAGCGGCTCGGTAGGGCAAACCCCCTTAGGGGGGAGAGGGAAGCCAGGCCCCTTCGGTCGCTTCCCTCAAAAGACCTGCTGGCAAGAATTTTGAACCTTGCTGGGGTCAAGGCCTGTGCCTCCCCACACCACCTGACTAGTGACAATACTGCCAAGGGGACCTGCGATGTCCTGGGAGGGGATGGCCAACTGGAGGCCCCTCCTGTGATAGACATGGTCCTTGAGGAGACCCAGCCCCAGACGGTAGGGCCTTCCATGGGGGGGAATTCGGGCTCGGCGCCAAGCACCGAACCCGAATCCGCCCCTATGCAAGGTCCTCCTCAAATAGCTGAGGGCTCCGAGGCAGTAGAAGGAGGGGAGGGATCTCCTCCGACAGGTGCCCCTACGACAACCAGGACCTTCTCCATTTCGGAGAGGGACCTGGCTGAGGCTGGTCCATCTGGCCTGGGGACTTCTGCCGGCGGAGGTGAAAAGCGGGTTCATTCCCCGCCCTCCTCTCCTAAAAAGAAAAAGACTAAAAAGACTCAAAAGACGAAGAAGACTCGGGGCTACTCTCCATCCGCGGGGGCTGCGGGGACGGATGGGTCTGCTACCACTTTGGTAGGCGACCAAGCCAAGATCGGCACATCCGGCCCCTCTACCCCCTCGTGTGCGGAGCCCATGACTACGACTAAGACCAAGAATGCACAGGGCGGAGCCTCGATGACATCGGGGCCCCTGATTCAGAGGTTACCTGGCGTTTTCGAGCCCGCTGGCTTCAAACGCTTCCTCGTTATTCGCTCCACTGATGGCACCATGTTGTCCAAGGGCAACATGATCCATCAGAGGAGAGGATTAGCTAGTGCAATTGGTAGAGAGCCGAAGGTAACCCGTTTCTCGGACGGGAGCCTTCTGGCGAATGCGGCGAATCCCGCCGAGGCGGCCAAGATAAGTGCTCTTCGGACACTTCATGGCACCCCGGTGAGTGTGACGCCGCACTCTACCATGAACTTTGTGAAAGGAGTAGTTTATGCGAGGGAACTTGTTGACTACTCCATTGAGGACATCACCCTAGAGCTGGCTGACCATGGGGCGGTCAAGGTCGAACGTGTGATGAGAAAACAGGGAGGGGCCTCGAGACCCACCCCTACACTCTTCGTCACGTTCGACTGTGACAAGCTCCCTGAGTCGGTGCGTGCCGGTTGGTACCGCTACCGCGTGAAGGCATTCGTGCCACTGCCGCGGCGGTGCTATTACTGCCACCGCTTCGGCCATACGAATCGATCATGTAGACGTGCAAAATCGGGGTCACCCGAAGTCTGTGTAAATTGCTCCAAGGTCGCACACGATAAGTCCAAATCGTGTGTGGCCAAGTGTGTCAATTGCGGAGAGCCGCACCCTGCTTCTTCGAAGCAATGTGGTGCATATCTCCTTGAGAAAGAAATCCTGGCCGTTCAGGGCCAGGATCGACTCTCATTCCGCGAGGCAAAGGACTTGGTCCTGGCGCGCCCGGCTCTGCCTGGGACGTCATATGCCTCAATAGTTAGAAAGGCACCCTCTGCTCCTGGCCCATCCAGGCCAACGAGCACGGTTGTTTCCGCGCCCATTCGGAGCCCTTCTGTGGGCTCTACCCAACCTGGGCGCTCCCCTGGTAAAGCTGGCGGCAAAAAGGGTTCATACCCTGCCCCGGCTAAAACCAGGGCTCCCCCCTCTTCCCCCAGCGTGACCGTTTCGCGTAAAGCGAAACGGCCACGCGCCTCCACCGAGTCGTTAGACTCACAGGAGGCAACACCCCTGAAGATGGTCGCTAGGCCATCTTCCGGGGTTCCTAAAGCTGTTCCCCGAAAGGAGGACAGCAACAAAGGAGCTTCGGCCCCTTTGCCCACGCCCCGAGGTGGAGCGAGTGGCTCGGAGACGGTGGTTCCTCGAAAAGAGGGCCCCCCGCCTCCGAAGCCGCAACGCCCGCCTAAAGTTTCGAGGCGGAGGGAGGAAAAGACTCGCATGGCGAGCCCAACCTCCCCCAATAAGTCCTCGAAGGCGACAGCGCCTTCAGCGCTTTGTCCGGCCAACAGCGCCCGGGGTTCTGCCCCCGGGAAGCGTACGGCCATTCCCGTGAGGGTCTTCAATTCGAGGAGGGCCCCCGCGTCTCCTCCGAGCTAGGCCTGGAGGGCATATTCCTTCAATGGAATTGCCGTGGACTCCGGGCCAACTGGGAGGAGCTGCGGAGGCTCGCCTCATCCCGTTCCCCGTTAGCTATTTTTTTGCAGGAGACCATGCTAGGCGCGTGCCCCCTGCCTGCCCTCCCGGGGTATAAGGGTCTTGCGACCCAACCACCGCGGGACGGCCGGGCTGGGGGATGCGCGGTTTACACCCGGCATGATGTCTCCGTTCTTCCTTTCTCTTTAGATACCTCCTTTCAGGCAGTGGCTGTGCAGCTGCACCTGGATAGGAGGTATACTATCATTTCTGCGTACATTCCACCGTCAGCTGACTTCGACGCGGGGGACTTTCGCCGCGTCGTGGCACGGTTGCCGAGGCCCTATCTCTTGCTTGGAGATCTGAACGGCGGGCATCCTCTCTGGGGAGATTACACCATAAATCCCAGGGGACAAGTCCTTGCCGATCTGATCGAAGAGCTTGAGATGGGTGTCCTAAACGTGGATGAGTTTACGCATCACTGTCCGAGAACCGCTTCATTTTCTTGCCTTGACCTATCTTTGTGCTCTTCGGATGCACAGCCTGATTTTGATTGGGGGGTGGTCGATGACCTCCATGGTAGTGATCACTTTCCCATTCAAATATCATTTTCAGGGCAACTGCCGCCTGAGAGACCACCTCGGTGGTGCTTGGCGCGGGCGCGGTGGCCTGCATTTCAGGAAATGACTGAATTCTCTATCTCAGTCAAGGAGTTTAGGTCGGTAGATGAGGCCGTTGAGTTCTTCTCCGGCAACCTCATCGCCGTGGGCCTGACTACTATTCCTAGGACGTCTGGCCGTTTTGCACGCCGACCACTCCCATGGTGGTCGGCCGAGTGTGAGACGGCCCTCAAACAGAAGCGTTATGCCTACATGCGCTATAAGCGCCGCCCGAACGATTTCACCGTCGCTGAATTTCGTCGGGCTAGGGCTAGGTTCCGGTATATTTCGAAGCACGCCCGCCGCTCTTCTTGGCGGGCATACGTGTCTTCACTTAACGGGAAGACCCCTTTAGCTGAGGTGTGGAAGCGAGTCAAAAGGATTCGGGGCAAGTTCTCGCAGGACCCCCCTCCCGTTCTCCAGGAGAATGGGACCGCAATCTCGGACCCCGCGTCCGTGGCGGAATCCTTAGCGACCGCTTTTTCCGCATTCTCTAGCCGTGATGCTGCTCCGCCAGCATTCAATGCACGTCGTGATGTCGCGGAAGGCCGCCGGCTGGACTTTACCTCCAGAGGCGGAGAACCCTTCAACGACAAGTTTACTGTGAGTGAGTTGCGTTCCGCTCTCGCTTCGTGCGCGGACACCGCCCATGGTCCGGACGATGTCCCGTACGCCATGCTTCGACACCTGGGTGAGCGAGGCATGGCCTTTCTATTAGATTTGTTCAACAGGATCTGGGTGGAAGGTCTCCTCCCAGACTCCTGGCGAATCGCTACTGTGCTCGCCTTTCGCAAGCCGGGGAGAGATCACTCTACTCCGACCGGTTTCCGCCCAATCTCTCTAACCTCTTGCGTGTGCAAGTTGATGGAGAAATTGGTAAATGTTAGATTAGCCTATTTCCTGGACAGCGGAGGCCATCTGTCTTCTGCACAGTGCGGCTTCCGTAAGTTCCACTCCACGTCGGATGCTCTGCTCCGACTGGAAAATGCCGTCTGCGAGGCTTTCCTTCGTAGACAGCACTACGCCACGGTGTTTTTTGATCTGGAGAAAGCCTATGATACCGCATGGCGATACGGTATCATGGAGACTCTCCACACGATGGGGGCGAGGGGACGCCTCCCAATGTTTATATCTGAATTTTTGCGAGATCGTCGATTCCGCGTACGGGTGGGGGGAGCCCTCTCCGGCCCAAAGGAGCAGGAAGAGGGTGTCCCGCAGGGAAGTGTCCTCAGTGTCACACTCTTTGCCCTGAGCATCAACGGCATCACCTCGGTGCTGCCGGAAGATGTTCTCGCTACGCTCTACGTGGACGACCTTTCGATCTCTTTTGGCGCGGCCCAGATGCCAACTCTGGAGCGCCGACTCCAACAGGCATTGAACCGCGTCTCTCGTTATGCCGAAGCGCACAGGTTTCGCTTTTCTTTGGCCAAGACTAAGGTGGTGCACTTCTGCCGCCATCCACGGCTTCACCCCGACCCAGATTTGTTTCTTAATGGGGTGCGCCTGGATGTGGTTGAGTCGCACCGTTTCCTTGGTCTTGTATTCGACCGACGCCTCACCTGGGAGGCTCACATTCGCAGCCTTAGGGTCTCTTGTACCCGCGCCATGGACATTCTCCGTTCCGTGACGTTCAGCGCTTGGGGCGCTGATAGGGCTACCGCCTTACTTTTTTATCGATCCTTTGTTCGCTCGAAGCTCGACTACGGATGCGAGTTTTATGCATCCGCAGCCGAGCGTTTATTGCGGAAGGTGGATTCGATCCACCACACCGGCCTTCGCCTTGCGACCGGTGCCTTCCGCACTTCCCCCATTGAGAGCCTGTTGGTCGATGCTGGGGAGATGCCACTCGCTCTGCGCCGCGTGCAGTGCATCACTCGCCTGTACGCGCGAGCCCGGCGCCTCCCCCAGTCGCCAACAGCTCTCACTGCATCCGCAGCTGATCTCGATGGTGCCTATGCCGCCGAGAGACGCCAGTCATACCCTAAGCCCTTTGGGTTTAGGGCCAGGAAACTCCTTCGAGAGGTAGATATAGCTCTCGGGCCGGTGGCGCCCCTGGTTCTGCCCAGGACGCCACCCTGGAGGGTACCACATTTGGCTATTTGTCGCCACGCCTCTGCTCCCAAAGCTTGTACTGCGCCGGGAGTATTGCGTTCGATCTTTTTGGAGCACACATCGTGTCACGCTGGTACCGTGCCAGTGTATACGGATGGCTCCAAGTCCCAAGAGGGGGTCGGCTTCCACGCCGTATCCCCTCTGTTTGAAGTCAGCGGGGCTCTACCAGGCGCTGCGTCTGTCTTCACGGCCGAGCTGGTGGCAATACACCACTCGGTACGGGAGATTACGCGACGTGCCCGGTTCGGAGACCGGATTGTGATTTATAGCGACTCACAAAGCGCCCTGAGTGCTCTCGGGGCATTGGAATCTCCGCATCCCCTGGTTCGCGAAATCCGTGACGCCACGGTTTTGGCGAGCCGGGCAGATGTCGAGATTATCTTCTGCTGGGTTCCTGGACATGTAGGAATTGCGGGGAATGAGGGCGCCAAAGAGTCCGCGAGGACTCTGCGACCGGACCAGCGTTTCGCTCTTCCTCACACCGACTACATGGCAGGAATACGGGCAGCTCTTCGGACTGCTTGGCAAAGAAGATGGGAGACGGTCGAGGGGAACTTAAAGTTGCGTGCCATTGCGCCGCGACTGTTCCCATGGACCTATCCCCCAATGCCGCGGCGGCTTCAGGTTGCTTTCTGTCGTCTTCGAATCGGACACACTCGTGTGACGCATCGTTACTTGGTGGAGCGCTCGCATGTGCCCTATTGCAACGACTGCGTCGTCCCCCAGACTGTTCGGCATATTCTTGTCGAATGTCCCAGTCTGGGTGATCTTCGCGCACGATACCTGTCTCGGTACCGGGATGGGCGGGGTCGCTACCGCCTGTCCCTTGTACTCGGGACGAGTGCGTGCACCATGACTGGTGGACTTATTGACTTTTTGGGGGAGGCCGGCCTTCTCCCCTTTATTTAAGGTTCCTTTTTTTGTTATTGTTTTGTTTTAGATTGCACTCTCCTGCACCGGGGTGAGGGGGACCTCCCCCCGCTGCCGGAGATTGCTTCGATTGTTAAGTTTTTCAAATTTATATTGATTGTTAAGTTTTCATATTTTAACTTTAAAGTAGCCTAATTCTAGGCTGTCGTGTTTTTCGGCGACTTATGCCCAAGTGGGTAGTTGCCAGATGGGCTCTATAAAAAAAAAAAAAAAAATCAGGCGAGAAGGCTCCCGACGTCCAACAGCTGATTTCTTCTGCTGAAGGGCTTCCTCAACGAGCCAAAAAGAAAAAAGAAGAGAAAGTAGAAATAGAAGAAGAGAAAGTAGAAAGAGAAGAAGAGAAAGTAAAAGGAGAAGAAGAGAAAGTAGAAAGAGAAGAAAAGAAACTGGAAACAGAGGAAGAGAAAGTAGAAGCAGAAGAAGAGAAACGGGAAACAAACGAAGAGATAACAAAGGAAGTCAAGAAGAAGAATAAGATAAAGAATAAGAAGAAGAAGAAATTTTTTTTTAGAGATACAAGAGGAAAGCGGCAAATTGCCTCAGAATGGAAAGACTAAGTCGTCCGCAGACAAATGTGCAACAGTCACCCTTATTGGTGATTCTCAAGCACGGGGTCTGAAGCCCCTGATAGCGGCCCGCCTTCGCACAAGCGTTAAGGTGAGCTGCATCCCAGGCTGGGGGAATAAGCAGGTAAGAGCTGAGGCTGAGAAGTCTCAGATTTCAGAGACTTGCCCTTATGGTAAGTGGCAACGACCTCTACCTCAGAGGAGTTAGGGTAGGCCCTACAGGTCAGATTATGAGGACAGTTATGGGCGCTGGCGACGACTGTGGATTGAAAACCCGCAGACGCGTCGTGGTGGGGATGCTCCCGAGGTGGGGTCCAAGCCGGACTGCCCACTTGAGGAACATGTCGCTAAACAGGCGCCTTGCAGACCTCTGTACGGCGGAGGTGTCTTTTTTGTGGACCCGTACGCCGTATTCTATGGGGGAAAAGACCTCTACCAAAGGGACGGGGTGCACCTCTCCTTTAAGGGCAAGGCTTTCCTAGCCAACCTCATCCAGGATGTCGTGGAGCGCACCCAAAGAAGTGTCCGGCCCATTGGGAAGGCGGACGTACGCCAGTACGCCCGAGTCACTCCCCAAACAACCTTCTCGGAGGTTGTCAAAAATGGTGCCACCGCGATAAACAAGAAGCCGGGAAACGGAAGAGTATAGGGAGTCCTACATTAGGGGACTCCCTGAAAGTTCTTCTGTTCAATGCGAGGTCAATCAGGAACAAGTTTCCTGAGCTCCGTGGCCTCGTAGCGACGGAAGAACCCGAAATGGTAGCTATAACAGAATCGTGGATAAAAACCTCAAACCGAGACTTTGAAGGCGAATTCACGGTTCCTGGCTACCAACTCTTCCACAAAGATAGGCCAGACAGAGAGGGTGGTGGTGTAATGTTGTATGTCAAGGATACAATCAAATCTACGAACTCCAACGTTATATCCGACCACGAGCTCCTAGGCGTTGACCTAGAGATCGGTCCTGTCAGATACAGGACCCTGGTGCTTTACAGACCCCCTTCCCAACCCGTTGAGAAGGACAGGGAACTGTACCAGCTGCTGGGTGAGCTTGTTCAAGGCAGAGTGTGCATCGTTATGGGCGATTTCAACAGCCAAGTTGACTGGGAAACCAGAGCAGCCTGTGGCGAGAGCGCGCTACTCTTGGACTTCGCCAACAACGAGTTCCTCACTCAATGGGTCAGAAAACCGACGAGAGGAGACAATATCCTCGACTTGTTCTTCACCTCTGAGGATGATATCGTTGAGGATATCTCTGTAGGCGAAGAGCTCGGTGGCAGTGATCACCAGCTAGTTAGATTTAGCGTCAAGATCCCGAAGGTAAGGTGTGTTGCCAGTCAATCAAAGAAACTTGACTAGAGAAGAGCAGACTTTGCAAGCCTTCGAGCTGGACTGACTTACGTGAGGCTAGAAGTGTGCGATGCTGTTGAAGACTCGTGGAATAGTTTCAAAACCACATTCATGAGTCTTCAATCGCGTTTCATCCCTCTGAAATGCCCCCGTCTGTCTTCTGTTCAACCTAAGTAGTTTAATCGAGAAATCGGCCAACTGCTTAGGGAGAAGAGAACTGTGTACCGGCAATCGAAAATCTCGGGTGACTTTGACGAATACCAGAGGCTAGCCAGGAGAGTGAAGTCCAGCATAAGGGCGGCTAAGCGGTCTGAGGAACTCCGAGTGGCGAGACTCTGTAAAGAGAATCCCAAGGAGTTCTTTGGATATGTAAACAGCCGTAAACCAATCCGTCGAACGATTGGCCCTTTGAGGAACGAGGAGGGGACATTAAAGCATTCAGATGCAGAAAATGCTAAACTCCTCAACGACTACCTCTTTTCAGTGTTTACTGAAGAATGTGGTCCCATCCCCCAGCCGACGGATTCCTACTCGGGGGAAAAGCTGGAGGATATGGACTTCACCGAAGTTGAAATCAAAAAGATCAGTGACCTAATGACGAATAAGTCACCTGGCCCGGATGGGTTTCTACCTAAAGTGTTGAAAGAAGTACGTGATCAAGTGTCACGACACCTGAGCGCAATCTTCAACATGTCAATCCGGACCAAATGCGTTCCTAGAGACTAGCGTGAGGCGGAGGTGACTCCGATCTTCAAGAAAGGAGACCGTAGCCAACCGTCGAACTACCGACCTATCAGTCTGACTTCGATAGTCGGTAAACTCATGGAAAGCATCATGGTGGACAAAGTGACGTCGTATTTAGAGTCAAACCTGCTACTGAGGAGTTCCCAGCACGGCTTCCGAAGGCAACGGTCATGCCTGACGAACCTTGTGGAATTCTTCCACTTCGTTTTCAGTGAGCACGATCGGGACAAGGCGGTAGATGTGGTCTACCTAGACTTTCAGAAAGCCTTTGATAAGGTACCACACCGCCGCCTTCTCCGGAAAGTGCGAGCGCTTGGCATAGACGGAAAGGTAGCCGGCTGGATCGAGAACTGGCTAAGTGGCAGACGGAAACGGGTGGTGGTGAATGGACAGTCTTCTGAGTGGGTGCCCCGTTACTAGCGGGGTGCCTCAAGGTTCTGTCATGAGACCACTACTATTCATCATCTACGTCAACGACATGGACGGTGACATGGTTGCCAAGATTTCCAAATTTGCCGACGATACCAAGCTTGGATGAACGTTGCAAAGGATGGAAATACTTCCCGCCTGCAGGAAGATCTTGGGGAGTGGTCAGACACGTGGCAAATGCCTTTTAACGTGGGGAAATGCAAAGTGATGCATATCGGCCACAGAAACCCCCAATCTCAGTATATCCTTAAGGGCACTGCTCTTGAATCGAGTGACACTGAGAAGGACTTGGGTGTAACAATCACTAGTGACCTCAAGTTCTCGAAACAGTGCAGTGAGGCGGAGAAAAAGGCCCAAAGGATGCTAGGCTATATTAAGCGCCATTTGGTTATCGGAACCAGAAGATTGTACTGTGCCTGTACAACTCACTTGTCCGACCGCACCTGGAGTATGCCGTACAATTTTGGAGTCCTTCATTGAGAAAGGACATCGCGAGATTGGAACGCGTACAAGCCAGGGCAACCAAGCTGATTCCCTCTATCCGACATAAAAGTTATGAGGATAGACTAAGGGAATTAGATCTGTTCTCGCTGGAAACCCGTAGACTGCGGGGTCAGCTCATCAAAGTTTTCAAAATACTTCGAGGGTTCGACAATGTTGACTACCGGGATATGTTCACACTGAGTGAGAACAGAACGCGCAATCACGGCTTCAAACTTGAACTGAAGCGTTACAACCGCAATCTGTGTGGAAATTTTTTCACTTACAGTATCTGCGGTATGTAGAACGCACTTCCAGTGGAAGTTGTCAGCAGTGAATCTGTTGACCAGTTCAAGTCAAGACTAGACAAGGTCTTGAAAAGTGGCCGTTTAGGAACGCAAAACAAATGAGCAGTCATGTGCCCGCTCGATTGCTAGTCCAAAGGATCCCTCCTTGAATGAACCGTAAGGTCTCCTAGGGTACCTTCATTCCTTGTTGTTACTCCTTGTTGTTACTCCCGTTCTCCAGGAGAATGGGACCGCAATCTCGGACCCCGCGTCCTTGGTGGAATCCTTAGCGACCGCTTTTTCCGCATTCTCTAGCCGGGATGCTACTCCGCCAGCATTCAATGCACGTCGTGATGTCGCGGAAGGCAGCCGGCTGGACTTTACCTCCAGATGCGGAGAACCCTTCAACGACAAGTTAACTGTGAGTGAGTTGCGCTCCGCTCTCGCTTCGTGCGTGGACAACGCCTATGGTCCAGACGATGTCCTGTACGCCATGCTTCGACACCTGGGTGAGTGAGGCATGGCCTTTCTGTTAGATTTGTTCAACAGGATCTGGGTGGAGGGTCTTCTCCCAGACTCCTGGCGAATCACTACTGTGCTCGCCTTTCGCAAGCCGGGGAGAGATCACTCTACCCCGACCGGTTTCCGCCCAATCTCTCTAACCTCCTGCGTGTGCAAGTTGATGGAGAAATTGGTAAATGTTAGATTAGCCTTTTTCCTAGACAGCGGAGGCCATCTGTCTTCTGCACAGTGCGGCTTCCGTAAGTTCCACTCCACGTCGGATGCTCTGCTCCGACTGGAAAATGCCGTCAGCGAGGCTTTCCTTCGTAGACAGCACTACGCCACGGTTTTTTACAATCTGGAGAAGGCCTATGATACCGCATAGCGATACGGTATCATGGAGACTCTCCACACGATGGGGGCGCTTCCCAATGTTCATATCTGAATTTTTGCGAGATCGTCGATTCCGCGTACGGGTGGGGGGGAGCCCTCTCCGGCCCAAAGGAGCAAGAAGAGGGTGTCCCGCAGGGAAGTGTCCTCAGTGTCACACTCTTTGCCCCGAGCATCAACGGCATCACCTCTGTGCTGCCGAAAGATGTTCTCGCTACGCTCTACGTGGACGACCTTTCGATCTATTTTGGCGCGGCCCAGATGCCAACTCTGGACCGTGGACTCCAACAGGCATTGAACCGTGTTTCTCTCTATGCCGAAGCGCACAGGTTTCGGTTTTCTTTGGCCAAGACTAAGGTGGTGCACTTCTGCCGCTATCCACGGCTTTACCCTGACCCAGATTTGTTTCTTAATCGGGTGCGCCTAGGTGTGGTGGAATCGCACCGTTTCCTCGGTCTTGTATTCGACCGACGCCTCACCTGGGAGGCTCATATTGGAAGCCTTAGGGTCTCTTGTACCCGCGCCATGGATATTCTCCGTTTCGTGACGTTCAGCGCTTGGGGCGCTGATAAGGCTACCACCTTACTTTTTTATCGATCCTTTGTTCGCTCGAAGCTCGACTACGGATGCGAGTTTTATGCACCCGCAGCCGAGCGTTTATTGCGGAAGGTGGATTCGATCCACCACACCGGCCTTCGCCTTGCGACCGGTGCCTTCTGCACTTTTCCCATTGAGAGCCTATTGGTCGATGCTGGGGAGATGCCACTCGCTCTACGCCGCGTGCAGTGCATCACTCGCCTGTACGTGCGAGTCCGGCGCCTCCCTCAGTCGCCAACAGCCCTCACTGCATCCGCAGCTGATCTCGATGGTGCCTATGCCGCCGAGAGACGCCAGTCATACCCTAAGCCCTTTGGGTTTAGGGCCACGAAACTCCTTGGAGAGCTAGATATAGCTCTCGGGCCGGCGGCGCCCCTGGTTTTGCCCAGGACGCCACCCTGGAGGGTACCACATTTGGCTATTTGTCGCCACGCCTCTGCTCCCAAAGCTTGTACTGCGCCGGGAGTATTGCGTTCGACCTTTTTGGAGCACACATCGTGTCACGCTGGAACCGTGCCAGTGTATACGGATGGCTCCAAGTCCCAAGAGGAGATCGGCTTCCACGCCGTATCCCCTCTGTTTGAAGTCAGCGGGGCTCTATCAGGCGCTGCGTCTGTCTTCACGGCCGAGCTGGTGGCAATACACCACTCGGCACGGGAGATTACGCAACGTGACCGGTTCGGAGACCGAATGATGATCTATAGCGACTCACAAAGCGCCCTGAGGGCTATCGGGGCATTGGAATCTCCGCATCCCCTGTTTTGTGATATCCATGACGCCACGGTTTTGACGAGCCGGGCAGATGTCGAGATTATCTTCTGCTGGGTTCCTGGACATGTAGGAATTGCGGGGAATGAGCGCGCCGATGACAGCGCCAAAGAGTCCGCGAGGACTCTGCGACCGGACAGCGTTTCGCTCTTTCTCACACCGACTACCTGGCAGGAATACGGGCAGCTCTTCGGACTGCTTGAAAAGAAGATGGGAGACGGTCGAAGGGAACTTAAAGTTGCGTGCCATTGCGCCGCGACTGTTCCCATGGACCTATCCCCTAGTGCCGCGGCGGCTTCAGGTTGCTTTCTGTTGTCTCCGAATCGGGCACACTCGTGTGACGCATCGCTATTTGATCGAGCGCTCGCCTGCGCCCTATTGAAACGACTGTGTCGTCGTCCAGACTGTTCGGCACATTCTTGTCCAATGTCCCAGTCTGGGTGATCTTCGCGCACGACACCTGTCCCGGTATCGGGATGGGCGGTGTTGCTACCGCCTGTCCCTTGTACTCGTGATGAGTGCGTGCACATCGACTGGTGGACTTGTTGACTTTTGGGTGGAGGCCGGCCTTCTCCCTATTATTTAACCAGGGTTTGTTTTTTTTTGTTTTGTTTTGTTTTTTGCATTTGTTTTTTTTTCCTTTAGGTTGCACGCTCCTGCGCCGGGGGGACCTACCCCCGACGCAGAAGCTTGCTTCCTTTCCCCCATTTGTGGTGTTTTTTTCGTTTCTTTAATTTTTTTTTAAAGTAGCCTAGAACTAGGTCAGTTTTAATACGGCGACTAATGCCCATGTAGGCAGTCGCCAGATGAGCTCTTAAAAAAACAAAAAAACAAAACCATTTCTCACTTTCACACCCTTGTCTCCCAACACATCCTTTGGATACAAATCCTCTCTTCTTAAAAAAACTCCTCACTTTATATATCCATAAACACTACTAGCGTACTATCACTAGTATCGAAGTCAGTATGGTACTGGCTATCGTACACCCAGAAATTTCGATCCTTCGTAGTGGTAGAGTATGAATTGGCCATAATTAAGTGACCAATTGACATCTGACCGGAGAGGGCTTCTTTGGAATTTTAAAATGCCCGTCACGGCGTCACCCACATTTACTTGACTCTCTCACCCTCGCCAGTCTTCGTATATAATGCTTCCCGTCCTCATTGAACATACCTCGCCCACCCACCTTCGTCGTCTTTTTGGAGTCCATTCATACTTCCTCCTTTTTTTTTATCTCAGTCTAGATTGCTTCATCTTTTGTAATTCTACACCAATTTTATCATAGTTTAACCTTTTAATTTGAGACCTGATTTAAATGTATCCTTTTTTATGTTTTAATCGGCGTCAGCGAATGTTCATTGGGACTGGGTTTCTAAATTAATTATAATTATTATATTGTGTATTTACTTTGTTTATTTATGTGTCATTTACATCCTCTTATCTCTCTCTATTCATTTTTTTTACTACCTCGCTGGAGGTCGACACCTTCTCGCGTGTTCACCGTGCGTAGAAAGTCCCCCTGCCCCGGCCACCTCTCCGTCTGAAAATTGCTTTTCTCTCCTGTATTGCGACCTTGAGGTAACAACACAATTCTTTGATAGTGTTGTTTGGTGGTAAGCGAGAGGCTGGGTCGGCCCTGCTTGCTCAATTGGTTGGTCCACCTGGGGACTTGCCCCCATGGTCTTAAGGCGTCACTTGTCACATGAAGTCCTGATATCCCATTGACCAGGTACTAGTAGTGTCTGAGCTACTTGCGGTTACCGGAGTAAACCAGTTCTGTCATTACTAGGGGCGCTGGTATATGAGATCCTCCTACCAACATAGTGCCTTCTCGTCTACGTCCCAGTGTATGGGGCCAAGCCCCCCTGGTGAAGTAAAAATGATAGGCAAATAATTTAACGTTTATTCTAAGAAACTTCAATTTCTGAAGCTCGTCCCAGTATCAAATCTCCCATACGACCATCTGTTCTTAATTGAGGCGGATCTTGATCTGGATTATCACGATCTTTTTCCCAGCTCAGATTCCAACTAACTCCTCCCGAAGTACTGATTCCGCGATACGTACACAATTACCATTCATAAAGCCTGTAGTAGGGTTGTTAGACATTTGTATTGATCAGTGTCCGCTTCACGGAGGGTTAATCTTCTCGTTTGTCGCCGACAGTCCGCTTGTAACGTTTCTACGGTCTCCAGGAATATTGGTCATTCTGCTGCTCCCTCCGATGGGAGCTAACTCGGATTAGGTCAGAAACCTCTGATGCTAATCCTGTGCCTTCACGATCTTCAAACGCAAAAGTTCGCCTCTCTCGTTCTCGCGTGTGCTTAGTGACTCTTAGCCTTCCTCCGCGTCGTCTCTGGAGCGTGGGTTGAGTGTAGGGGGCGATGCCGGAATGGCAGCTGCCTCGCTTCTACACGTGGCTTGCTTTTCTTACCACAAGTCATTTTGGGTTCCCTATTTTGTCATGAATAATTTTGAGTTCTCTATTTCTGTCATGAGAAATTTTGACTTCGCTATTCTTACCACGAGTAATTTTGGGTTTGTTATTCTTGGCATGAGTAATTTTGGGTTCGCTATTATTGCCATAGGTAATTCGGGTTTCGCTATTCCTAACATGATTATTATTGGGTTCGCTATTGTAGATATAGGGGTGTAGGAAAATGAGCTAAGAAAAAATACAGAACGAAAGTAGGGTAGGCGAGTTGCGCACAACTCCTGCCTCGCCGGACTACTGTAATTTTGGGTTCGCTATTATTGCCATAGGTAATTCGGGTTTCGCTATTCCTAACATGATTATTATTTGGTTCGCTATTGTAGATATAGGGGTGTAGGAAAATGAGCTAAGAAAAAATACAGAACAAAAGTAGGGTAGGCGAGTTGCGCACAACTCCTGCCTCGCCGGACTACTGTTAGCGACCGGCGAATCCACTGCGCCATCCTGAATCTCAAAAAAATCATTTAAGCGAAGCTTTTTACAGCTCGCTTGCAATTCGCGGTACGCTACACAGCCCCTCTACCAAGAAACGGAGAGTATTTTGAAAAAAATGAAGACGACAAAGGCCGCTTGGAAACGTTATCCAAGGGGTAACGCTCCCTTTCATGGGTCTGGCCACTAATTTTAACAGGGTTGTTAATGAAATAAACTAAATTATCTATTGCAATAACTTTCCTGTTAATTTTATTAAGTTTAGAATGGTGGAAGATAAATTTCTATGGATATTACGCACGTACGAATGCTTAGATGGGAAATATAATGCAAACTTGAATAGACGAGGGGGGCTACACAGCCCCCCTCCTAGATACGGAGTGTATTTTGAAAAAATGAAGACGACGAAGGCCGCTTGGAAATGCTATCCAAGGGGTAACGGTCCCTTTCCTGGGTTTAGGCACTAATTTTCACAGGGTCGTGATTGAAATAAACTAAATTACCTATTGCAATAACTTCCCTGTTGATTTTATTAAGATTAAAAGGATGGAAGATAAATTTTTATGGAGATTATGCACGTATGAATGCTTAGATGGGAAGGGAAATATAATGCAAAATTGAATAGAAGAAATATTATGAATAAAATTCTATTTATTGAAAATAATGGCAAATGAATATGTGAAGACTATAATCTAATAGTATATTTAATTGATGTACGAGAAATATAATTTGGTTGAGAATATTATACGCTAGAAAGTTGGTAATGAAATAAAATTTACTTTAATAATGCTTGGTCAATTATAAAATAACTAATTTGTCTACGAGAATTTAACTGGCGAGAATAGTGAAACAATTAATTAATAATGTAAATATTAAATAGCTTAAATAGTAAGTAGAAAATAAAATACAATATTGATTTGGTAGAAAATTAAATTGAAGATTGTTTGAGTGTAAGAATTGAAATAATAGGATTGTAGGAATTTAAATAGTAATTAAAATATAATATAGTAGGATTGTAGGAATTGAAATAGTATTTAGTGATATAATTTAGATAAAAATGTGAAATATTGTTTTATTAAGCTCGACCATAAGAAAATTTAAAAAACACAAGTTTCTAGGATTGTTTATCTTTATAAGATAAAAACAGGAGTCGGAGTTGGATGTTGTTAACTAACTCCGACTCCGCCACAAATGTCTCGGACTCCGACTCCACAGCCCTGTATTTTGGGACAATAAAATAGGCTATGAGTTTAAAAGGAGAGCCTTGTTCATTGCCTCTATTATATAGAGGCAAAGTTACTCATGGCAAAAATAGCGAACCCAAAATTACTCGTGGCAAGAAAACAGAAGCACAATTACTCATGGGAAGAATAGCGAACCCAAAATAACTCATGGCAAGAAAAGCAAATCTAAAATTACTCAAAATTACTCATATTTGAATAATATTCATAATAACCAAAATAAAATTCGTATGCCTATGACCTTATAAGTTCACGGGCATTAAATAGAGAAACAAACAAACCAGAATACAAAAATAAACTGAGGCAGGAAGGAATATTCCGCTTAAACTATGTGGACCAATAAAATATAAACACCACACCCAAACTTTGCTTGTTTGTTTTTGTTTGGTTTGACCTTCATTCAGGTTGTGTTCGTTTTTAGTATTTTATCATAGTTTTCATATTTTTTGCTGAAAGGGGATGCAGGTAAGTCAACAAATCAACCAAAATATCATATGCTTTGGGATCTAAATAGACACGGGATGCCTTTGTTGCTAAACTACCTTAGCCCAAAAAGTTAACGGACAAGAAATTAGAAATTACCCAAACTCTGGTTAAATACATAATTTAAATAAAGTTATGATTTTTTTTGGTTAATTAAATCAATTTTTTAAATCCAGTAATGATGTATGTACTTTTTATAGCTTTCTGTATTATTAAACATATTTTTTATATACATAAATGAGGAAATAGTTTACTACAGGGTGTCCCAAAAGTCGCGATACATTGCTAATAATTTAAACAAGAGAAACAATAGTTTTCTTAAGGGGGGGATTTGTCTTTATGTTCTCAATGTATGGTCTGATATACAATAGATCCCTGAACATCTAATTTTTATGTATAGTGATTAATTACAGGTAAAGGGGGGGTTATAGTTTTTTCTATGTAGGGGGACTTTTAGGACACCCTGTAGTATGACGGATCAAGAATTATTTATGGGAAAAGCAACCGTAAGGGCGAAACTGCCCACTTACAGCGATTTTCTTAAAAAGATGTTGAGGATTTAGCTTGCCATTGTCCATTAAATAACTAAATGCTTGCATCTTAAGGTTGAAAGAAGATGGGAACACAAAGGAGGGCGGCTGCTCCACAGTTCGGCTGTAGAGTTAAAGATTGTTCATAAGGTGAGATTCTGTGGTTTGAAACTTAAACGCAATATCTATGGAAAGCTACTGCCTTAGAATATGTAATCAAGTTTTGAGTGTAGGAATGCATTTAGTAAGTTCTTTAGAACACGTTCCCTAAAAGTATCAGTGGAAAAGAGAGAAAAAGAGGCGATTTATCGACGGATTTTCAGGATCTATAACGGCAAAGATGAGATTTGGTTTATCGATGAAGTGAACGGCTCTTTAGTATGGTATCGAATAATTTAGTGACCACAAATATGCAAACAGTATTTAATGTAAAGGCGCATTAATCCCTTGTAAAATCTCAATAAGTGAGAAGAATCTTTTAAATATGAAAATGATCGTAATTTTTTTAGAAGCATTTATAGTTATGGCTGATATGTGTTTTTTCCCTGATAAATCTGAAACGATAGTAACACCTAAGATATTGATTATGGACTAGGGTTGCAAGAGTGAGTTTTAAAAGATATGTTGATATTCAGGTGTTAAATGTTTAAATGAAATGGATATAATTGTGTTTTGATAGCATAAGATTTAATCAGGTTAAAGGATCTCCACTGTGCTATTGCCTCTAAATATGATGCTAGTTGAGAAGATTGCTGAAGGCCTTACTAATCAAGGTCGACGGAGGAAGAAATATGGAAAAAAATGAGAAGTGTAAAGTAAAGGGATGAATGGATTGGGAAGTTAAATTTCGTAGATCATTAATGAAAAGTAGAAATAGTGTAGGAGATAGAAAAAGATTAGAGCAGAGCCTTGTGGAACACAGGTTATTTGGAAAGCAGCTGAAGGAGATTCGTCTACAACACTCAAAATGGATCTGTTAGTATGCAAACTTAAGATCAGTTCACAGAGAGGAAGAGAAAAGACGAAAAAGAGTAGTTTAAACAGTAGTTATTTAAACCAAACCCTGTTTACAGCTTTAGAAATGTCCAATTCAATGGCAAAAGATTCCCCACGATCTCCGAGAAAGGATGGCCACTGATGAATAAGGAGTGAAAGGTGATCGCCAGTGGAGCAAGCCTCGCTGAACACGTAATGACAACAAGGGAGTAAAGTACAGCGTTCAATATGTTTAAGAAAGTGAGAATTGAAGATATTTGAGATGAAAGCAATAAAACAATACTTATTGGGATCAGAGGGGCTACCCTTTTTCGGGACTGGTTGGCCCAGCATGTGATTCCAGCACGTGGGCAACATCAGAGGTGTACTCTTTCAGGTCACGAGGTGCTACACCATCTGAACAGTAATCTTTCTGAATGTGTAGAGAGCATAGAGTCTTCTGGACAGTTTTATGTGAAGTAACGGGTGCATAATTAGGATTAGGGAGAGGCAACGTGGTAGGAGCATTAGTAGTGGAGTCATCCAGAGATGAGCTAGCAGAAAATATGGAACCAAAAAGAGTGGTTTTATCAGAAAAAAAAGCAATTTATCCATCCGCACTAAATTAAGATAAGAAAAGGGGTTGACAGAAGAAGGCTTTCAGATTCAGAGGAGTAGAGTTCGTCACATTTCCTTTTAAAATATGTTTACCAGTACGAAAAATAGATTTTGCAAGATTCCTTTGAGAGATAAAATTAGAATGAGTAACAGGGGAAGGGCAATGGCACCATGTTTTGTGAACCCCGTTTTTCATTGTAATGGCATATGGGAGGGGGAGCTTGTCAAGACTCCGCCGACCTAACGTGGTACTCCCTTAGATCCCTCACTCCGTAGTTCTGTATATTTTGTCATAGGCCTGGTACTCTATGGCTTGTTTTGAATGTGTTGAGCAGTGTCTGGTTCCTGCTGGCAAAAGGTGTAAATGTCTGTATCAGTTAGGCCGTTACAGTGCCTTTCAGTGGTGCCGGGAGAAGTGGACAGCCGCGAAGAAACATGGATGACATTTTCACTTCGGGAGAAAGTCCAGAAAGTAAACAACACCACCTCCCCATCTGTTACCCCTGACGAAAACACGTCCTCCTCTCTGCCTCTGAAGGGTACCTTAAGGGCACAGCCCGATAGCGCTGTTCCTCATGGACCATCTCACATACAACGGTGTTTAATTGGGAGTTTGCCTTGTCCCTTTTTGTTGGGGAATTGCTTGCACCGTGTTTTGAAGGAAATATGCACTTGTGGTAAGCTCACCGGACAAAAGAATAGTCACATGGTGTGTTTAAAATAGTTTAAATTACAGGGGCCTGTAGTTAGCATTGAACGAGGAGAATCGAGAGTTTACTACTAGGGTAATGTGTGACGGGATTTATAGATTTCGCAGAAGTGGTATGGTGCAGTACTTGTCTTGTAGAATGTGTAAAATAAGGCACACAGCAGATGTTACTGAGTGGCATAAAAGATTGTATTTGGGCGCACTAAAGGCCACCCTGTGAAGAATGTAGCGGGATTTGCAGGTGTATCTACGTGTACGGTAATACTGGTATACTTGCACTGATAAAAGTCCCGGGTTACAGGAAATTCTCGCCAGAATTGTAGCGGAAAGAAGATAATGATGGACCGCCGGAATGTTCCACGACTTGTGGCTAAAAATCGCTTCGCGTCAAGGCAGGAATTGCTGCAAGACATAAACGCCGGTCCTTCGGCACCCATTACTGAAAGAACACTTCGCAGGGAACTGCATATCATGAATATATGGGTAGATTGGTACGCAAAAGACCTTTGCTCCCTTCTGCTACAAAGTTACCTGGACACAGTGGGCGAGAAGACACAAACAGTGAACCGTGGAGAACTGGAAACGCGCTATCTAGTCCGACGAATCATGTTTCTATCGGCGTCGTGTTCATTGTAGACTTCATGAAACACTCAAGGAAGACTGCGTGTATGGTGCGGTTCAAGTCGGACGAGTCTCTGTGATATACTGGGGTGGGGGGCAATTTTACGGAAATGGGTCCTTTGTTTGAAGGAAAAACAATTGGGACCAGTATGCCTACATCGAACTGCTAGACGAGCAGGTTTTGCCGTTTGCCCTTCATCTTAACGCTGAACGTAACATTTCAATCCCTGCCTTCCAGAATGAAAACTCCCCCATTCGCCAGGCTAGAACTGTAACTGACCTCCAATGATGAACATTCAGAAACAATCACACATGTGGATTGGCCCGCAAAATGACCAGATCTGAACCCCATTGGGAAATCTATGGGTTTACATTGAATAACATGTTAAACATTAGGGACGACATCCACGCAATCTGGTTGAATTGCACAATTATTTGACGTAAAAGCAGCTAAACATTGATGTACACTGCACCCAGAACCTTATCCAGTCCACTCCAGGTCGAATTGCAGCTGTTATTCAGGCTCGTGGAGGTAGTATAGGCTATTAGGTACGTTACCGTCCGGTGGGACTTATTCTTTTTGTTTGGTTAACTGACTTTTGGTTGCATTTTGGGTAATTCTTTTGTTAACTTTCAACCATTTAAATTCGTTTATATTTTTTTTTTTGTTTATGATCACGTGACAAGCACATTTTTACATTTGGATTTAATGACACGTTTATTTTAATTTCATTTTAATAAATTTGGGACTTGAATGCTACCAAAGTAAGTGTGGATATGTGAAAGATACATATCCAAATTAGCCTCATAAGGAGACTATTAAAATAGTAGAGAATAGGATGGCACGCAACTCTCCTGGAAGGGCATTCATTCCGCAACGAAGGCAGGTCACCTTGTGGGATGGGGGTAGGAAACATAATTTCTTCTACCTCAAAGGTATTTTCAAGACGTAAAAATATCAATATCGACCAGTTTACCACAAAGTGAGGTTGGTGCGCTTCAACGCACCTAAGAACCGCCCACTTCTTTATGACCTATTAGCAACGAGGAACCCCCCCCCCCCATATTTCTCCCCCATACCATATGGTGCTATGCGTTTCAGAATCTTCCTCACTCACAAACCCACTCTATGCACACTTATCGTACACAATATCCCCCTCGGTCAGCCATTTCTCTCTCACACATTCATTCGCATCACCAACTCACCTTTGATCGGATTTTCCGACCCTTCTCACACCCTGAAATTCACTCTCCTATATTCTCTTCTCTAGTCTATTTCCATCCACTCTTACATGCCCACATCAGCTCAGAACACTTTTAGTCACAACCTCATTCACACCAAAAGTACTCCTTACACAAACGTTCCTCAATCTAACTTTCTCACACCAATCATTCATCTCAAGTTGTCCATTTGCACTGCTTTTACTCGAGATCTTTCATTACCCTTCCATACCATAGTCTCACTCACATACATCAACGTTAGCGCCAAATATCTCTCATACAGCTTCGTGGCACATTCTACACTCAAATCCTTACCATTTGCTACCATTTAAAACCTCTGGTCCCAATCTGCTTCATCTGTACCACTATCAATTAGAAGGTATCCTAGTTACTTAAAACTTGCACTTGTTCAGGGGTGACAGCAAAGACTCGGATATCACACCTCACCCCATTCTCACTCACAGATACACATACTCATTTCTGCATTCACCTTTTTTACGCCTCCTCTCAAACATCCCTAGCAATCTCAGTCACAAACACCAGACCATGAACATATACCAATTTAGATAGATCCCATCCCTTACCACTCCTCATCAATTTTACTCTCCTTTCTCACATTTCTACACTTACTTCTCTCAGTGCTCAATCCATAATGTTATTAAACAACCATGGCAACATCACACAACCTTGTATTACTCCTCAAACTATTCAGTCCGGCTATCTTTCAGTCTAACGACCTTGCCCACGCCTTACAACATAAATGCTCTTCCGACCATCCAATTGTTTGCCACTCATGCCATACATTCTTACTACCTGCCACAATTCTTCTATATCTAGAGGATCATAAGCTTTGTGCACATCCATGAACCACTCATTCAATTTACATCTTTTATTTCTTGTTTTGACAAGTATCTGTGTGATCGAAAATGCCTGATCCACACAGCCAACACCAACGCTAATCTCTCCTTGATAATCCCTTATGAATCCTTCAGTTATCTTTCTTTTAGACCCAATCAGAATTATTCCATATATTTTACCTAAAACATCAACACACTTATCCCTTCGTAGTTCTTGTATTCACCTTTACCCTTATACAACGACACTATTACTGTATTCATCCACTCCTCAGGTACACCTCGACCTTCTAATGTCTTACAACACAGCCACCAGCCCCTATTCCATAACACAATTACCACCACATTTTAGCATCTTAACGATTATATCATCTACTCCAGTTGCTTTCCTACTTTTCAGATCTTTCAGAGCACTTTAACCTCTTGCATGATTATTCTCTTCAAACCCCGATAAATCATCCCATTTCCGCCCCCGGAGCCAAGTATGTTTACATTTATTCATCTTCCACACCCGTATCATACAACTCATCAAAGTATTCTTTTATAGGGTGTTCAAGTGGTCACCAGTTATATGTTCAGATGACGATGGTGTCACCAATTATGGGGTAAATGTCACCGGTTGAAGGTGTAGGAACGACACTGTCACCAGTAGTAGGAAGCAAATGACGAGCACCAGCTTTGGGGGCGCGACGACGTCCTAACTTCCGAGTGATGGGTGTTGTTGCAGTGATTTATTAATCTGACTCGAAAGATTAATAATTTTCAGGCGTTCGTTTGCTCGACTGGGGTTATCGAAGGCTTAAGGCAAAGATGGGCTTACGAAAAAAAACACTTTATTTTATAAAGAAAATTATATAAGCGACGCCATTAACGAGCGTATTCGACGGGAGACTAGAATGTCTAAGTATAAAAACATCGCGAATACGGGATGAGGCGAGACAAGACTCAGTGATTACCCGGGAACGTGAAAGCTAAGTAAATAGCAATGGGGATCCGACTAAATAATGATTACGAGTAGTCTGATCGATATCTATGTCTTTATTCTCTCTTTTCCTATTCTGACTCTTCTTTATATATGCTCGAAATACAGAGCACCGGTGTGGCCAGAGGTACCCGCGTCCATATTCGGAGCCTCAACTCTCCATCCTATGGGTGGAGCTAAGTTGCCTATACACCGTGTCTGCATTTTTGGATCAAATGTTTATTTGGGTCATTTGATATGCTTCTCGCGGCATCGCCTCGTACGCTCAGCAGCTGTATTTATTCAGTCTTCTAAGTAAACCTACATGTCTGATAATTTTATCTCGAGACACGACTTGGGCCATCTTATCAAACAGGTGTTCGAGCGCTAGGCATTCACAACCTTTGAGTCTCACGGTCTCATGCTTAAACACAACTATATATGTACATTTACAAACCAATACAATATTGAGTCTTTACATTATATTTTGTAAGGCATACTTGGATAAAATAGGACCAATTCGCATCCACTTTGTGGAGTTTTTTTTTGGCCTATTAAATCCAGCACAAAGCCTACTTATGGTCTAGTTCGACCACCACACTCTTATCTACATACTTTTGACATCCCCATTGCTTACAATGACCATGTCATTCTTGTTCTTGATGTTCACACAGCAATCTTCTGATTCCGCCAACTTCTCACTTCCTTCAAGAATAGCTTCCCGTTCCCATCTGGATCATCATTCATCTTCTTGTTCCCATCGGGATCTTCATTTATCTTCTTGTTCCCATCTGGATTCTCATTCATCTTCCTGTTCCCATCTGGATTCCTCCATTTTTGCTTTTCACTACACGCTTTATCTCGCCTTTCTGCCATTCAGAATTTTGCTTCTTTTTTCCAGTTTTAGCACACCAACACACAACCCTTGCATTATTGTCTCTTCTTTAAATTTCTTCCACATTTGCTTTATTTCTACGATTGCACTTTTCTCTATTCTACAATCAAGCATTCCCACACTTCCCTTTCTCTCTGATTAAATAACCTTTCACTTCTGATTTCCCTCATCCTTTCCACCTTCCTCACTTCTTCTCATCCATGCAATAGTCAGTTTAACCATACCATGTGATCATAGATTCTCATACTCATAATTCTTACAGCTTTCAAATCACCTGATCTCACTCCATTCACCCCATCTCACACAAACTCTTCATTCCCTTTCATGTTTGCCTCAAATAGTGCGAGCCTCTATAATAGCCCTGCTTTAAATAGATTTATTACCACTCCTCTCTTTTCCACGCCACTATGTATACCGCTCACACTTCATAAACCAACATGATTCACACATTAACCCTGAATAATCAGCCTAAAAGGACCGGGTTCGCGACAGTCCCGCCCATTACTGTCATTGCGGGTCACGCTCCTAGGACGAAGCCTTTGGCCGTGGGTCTTTCTTGCAGTCACATATCCACGTTTAGTCGTCTTTTACGGTACGTGCTTGGGGACGGTATGAGTATTCTTCCACCATACACTTTAACATTCCAAGTTAAGCCACACAAGAGGGTTCGTTTCATACTTTAGAATTATATGATTTAATTTTGAAGGTTTCGATGCACTGCCCCGGGCCAGAATTTGGGTTAAGTACTTCTAGGTCTCTTTTCTTTGATAAACCCGAGTAGGTATAAAAGGGGGTCTTTAATTAATTAAAAAATACGTGTATCAATGGACACACGAGTGTATGCAGTGTATGCAATCCATCCAGGTATCCACGCACGTTTCGGTGATATACCCTATCAAGGACCTCTTCCCGGAGCGACCGAGCGGGTTTTCCGTAAATGAGCGAAGAGGGAAAAAAACCCGTGTTGAAATAATCTTCAAAATTACTGAGTTTTTTTTTCCCTATATATAGAAGAAAATAAAAAAGAGAAAGTAAACAAACACAAGAGAAATAGGGGTTATGTCAATAGTCTCTTGTTTTTAATAGGAATTTCCTCTAAATCTGATTCATTAGATTAGAATTTATTCCATCCGATATAGATCTATTTCAAAAGAAGATAAGACGTTTACAAAGAGTTGTAAAGTAGATTTATTTTTCTTTTAAGTTAATACTTTGTCTACTCCTAAGGGACTCCCGGGTTTGTCCGCATAAGTTGTTCGAGGGTTTGTCTGCATAAGTTGTTCGAGGGATTATCCGCATAAGATTTTCCCGTGTTTGTTCGCATAAGATGTTCCCGGGATTACTTTAAATAAGCCCATCTAGCGAATGTCTATCAGGGCAAAAGTCGCCGTAATCGCGTTACAGCCTAATGGTAGGCTATATAAAAAAAATGCAAATATAAAGTAAAAAAAAACATATCAAAATATAGGCAAAATCAAGTAAAAAACAAGAGAAGCAAAAAGGAGAAGGAAGTAAGTTCCGGCGTCAGGGAAAGCCCCCTCCCGGTGCAGGAACAAGCAACCTACAAGAGGTCAGACCCATCGAAAAAGTCAAATAGTCCACAAGTCTGTGTGCACGAATCCGTCCCGAGTACGAGGGACAAGCGGTAGCGAGCCAGCTCCTCCTAGTACCCGGACGGGTAACGTGCGGGAAGATTACCCAGACTGGGACATTCAACAAGAATGTGCCAAACAGTCTGAGGGACAACGCAGTCGTCGCAATAAAGTACAGTGGAGCGCTCCATCAAATGGCGGTGTGTCCCGCGAGTGTACCTAATTCGAAGACGACAGAAAGCACCTGAAGCCGTCACGGAATTGGAGGGGAACGGGATAGAACCATGGGAACAGTTGTGGCGCAGGGCACGCAACTTTAAGTTCCTCTCTATCGTCTTCCGTCTTATTTGCCAAGCAGCCAGCAGGACTGCCTTGATTCGTTCCATGTAATTGGTGTGAGGAAGAGGGAAACGCTGGCCTGGTCACCCAGTCCACCAGGCTCGCGGCAACCGCGGAGTCACGATTACCACAAACCAGGAGTTGTGGAGAATCCAATGCCTCGAGAGCACTCGGGTTCTTTGTGAGTCGCTATAGATCACAAGACGGTCTCCGAACCGGGCACAACACATGATCTCTCGTACCGAGATGTGTATTGCAACTAGCTCGGTCATAAAGACAGGCACAGCGCCTGGTTGAGCCCCGCTGACTTCAAACACAGGGGATATTGCGTAGAAATCGATCCTTCCTTGGATTTAGAGCCATCCGTATAAACTGGCACGGATCCAGCGTGGCACGAACTGTGCTTCCCAAAAGACCGAACGCAATACTCCAGGCGCTGTGGAAGCTCTGGGAGCAGAAGCATAGCGACAAATAGTCAAAGGTGCTAACCTCCAGGGTGGCCTAGTGAGATGAACAAAGGAACAAGTTGCCCGAGAGCTGCACTGAGCTCGCGAAGGAGACTCATACCCCTAAACCCAAAGGGCTTAGAGTATGACTGGCGTCTCTCGGCGGCATAGGCACCGTCGGGATAGGCTGCGGATGCAGTGAGAGCCATTGGCGAATGAGGGAGGCGCCAGGCTCGCGCGTACAGGCGCATAATGCACTGTACACGGCGCAGAGCTAGTGGCATCTCCACATCATCGAGAGTAGGCTCCCAATGGGGGACGTGCGGAAGGCACCGTTCGCCAGGCGGAGACCTGCGTGGTGGATTGAGACCACCTTCCGCAATACGCACTCGGCTGCGGATGCAAGAAAAAAAAATCGCATCCGTAGTCAAGCTTCGGACGAACAAAGGATAGATAGAAAAGTAAGGCAGTATGCCCATGGCGCGGGTACAACATACCCTAGGGCTGCGAATATGAGCCTCTCAGGCGAGGCGTCGTTCGAAAACAAAAGAAAGTAAAAGATGCGAATCCACCACTTACAGGCAAACCTCGTTTAGGAACAAGTCCAGGTCTGGGTGGAACCGTGGATGGTAGCAGGGGTGCATCACCTTAGTCTTGGCTAAGTAAAACCGAAACTTGCGCTCTTCTGCATAGACAGAGATGCGGTTCAATGTCTGTTGGAATTGACGCTCCGGACACTTCTAAAGGACACCCTCTTCCCGGTCAATTGGGACAGAGAGGGCTTCCCTCACCCGTACACGGAATCGACGATCTCGCAAAAACTCATAAATAAAGATTGGTAGGCCTCCCCTCATCCCATCGTGTGGAGAATGACCAGTCGACAGCCTTCAGTGATGTCAAGACGTGTATTGAATGCTGGCAGACCTGCATCCCCGCTAGAGAATGTGGCGAAAGCTGTCGCGAAGGACTCCGCCGCAGACGCGAGTTCCTAGATTGCGGTCCTATTCTTCTGGAGAACGGACCTGGGGTTCCATGAGAACTTGCCACGAATCCTTTTGACTCGCTTCCCTACCTCAAACAGAGAGAACTTTCCCCTTAAGTGAAGACATGTAGTCACTCAGGGAAGAGCGACGGGCGTGCTTCGAAACATACATGAATCTAGCCATAGCTTAATGTAATTCACCTACAGTGAAATCGTTCAGGCGGCGCTTGTAGTGCAAGTAGGCATAACGCTTCTATTTGAAGGCCGCCTCATACTTAACTGACCACCACGGAAGCGTTCGGCGTGCAAAACGCCCAGGCGTTCTAGGAATAGTACCTAACCAGATGGCAATGATGCTGCTGGAGTAAAACTCAACGGCCTCATCCACTGAACTAAACTCCTCGATTAGAACAGAGAAATGAATTATTTCTTGAAATGATAACCACCGCGCTTGCGCCAAGCACTACCGTGGGGTGTGGGGTCTCTCAGACGGCAGAAGTCCAGAAAATGATATTTAAATGGTAAAGTGATCACTACCATGGAAGTCATCCACCCCTCCCACCCTAAATCAAGAAGTTCATCCGCAGATCAAGACAGGAAAATGAAGGGGTTCTCGAGCAGTGATACGTTCAAATCCTCGAGCAGTAGAATGGGCCTCCTCAACCGTGCCACGATGCGGTGGAAGTCCCCTGTGCGAAGTCGGCTGACGCTGGAATGTACGCAGAAATAACAGTATACCTCCTATCCAGGTGCAGCTACAATGCTACTGCAGGAAAGGAGGTATTTAAACCAAAGAAAATAACCGGGTGTAAATGGGTAATCCTTATGCACGGCCCCATCCCATGTTTGTGGGGTTGCAAAATCCTAATACCCGAGGAGAGGGGGCAGGGGCACGCGCCCAGCATGGTCTCATATAAAACAATATATAACGGGAAACGGGAGGAAACGAACCTCCGCAGCAAACCTCAGTTCGCCCGGAGTTGGCAGTAATTCCATTGAAAGGTTATGCACTCAAGGCCTACCTCAGAGAAGATGGAGGGGGCCGACTTCGAAGATAAGGCCCTCACGGCTATGGCCAGATGCTGCCCTGATGCAGAACTCTGGGTGCTGTTGGCTTAACGAGGCACTGACGGCGCTGTCACCTTTGAGGACTTATCGAGCGAGGTTGGGTCCGCTATGCGTCCTTTCCTCCCTCCGCCTCCAAACCTTAGGCGGGGTGCCTCCTTTGAAGGACCCACCGTCTCCAAGCAACCCAGCTTAGCCTTAGGTGGGGGCGTAGGGGCCGAATCTGCTTTGGTGTTGTCCTCCTTATGGGGTGCAGCCTTAGAAATCCCAGAAGACGGCCTCACGACGACCTTCAGTGGTGCTGCCTCTTGTGAGTCTAATGACTCAGTGGAGGCGCATGGCCACTTCGCCTTACGGGAAACGGTCACACTAGGGAGAGGGGAGCCCTGGTTTTAGCCAAGGAAGGGTGTGAATCCTTTGTGCCACCAGCTTCTACCAGGGTAACGCCCTGGTTGAGTAGAGCCCGCAGAAGTGTTCCGAATAGGCACGGAAACGATCGTGCCCGTAGGCTTGTAGAGGCCAGGGAAAGATGGTGCCTTTTTAAAATTGAGGCATAGACGTCCTAGACAGCGCTGGGCTAGCCAGGACCAAGTTTTTAGCCTGGCGAAATGAGAGACGATCCGTAGCCTGAACGGCCAGGATTTACTTCTTCAGGAGATATGCACCATATTGCTTCGAAGAAGTGGGGATGGTTGTCCACAAATGGCACACTTAGCCTTACACGTTAGGGACTTATCGTGTACGGCTTTGGAGCAACTTACACATACTTCGGCTAAACCCAACTTTGCTCGTCTACATTAGAAATTCGAATGGACGAAGCGGTGACAGTAATACCACTGCGGCAGTGGTACAAATGCCTTCAGTGGTATCGATATCATCCAGCACGCATCAATTCCGTGAGTCTGTCACGGTAGAACGTGACGAAGAGTTTAAAGGTGGGTTTCGAGGCCTCTCCATGTTTTCTCCTCACACGTTCGACCTTGACCGCTTCATGTTTGGTCATCTCTAAGGTTATGTCATCTTTGGTGTAGTGCACGAGTTCTCTCCCGTAAACCACTCATTTCACTAAGTTCATGGTAGAGTGCGGCGTCACACTCACCAGCAAAGCATCAAGTGTCGGAAGGGAACTAATCATGGCTGACTGTAAAAGATCCGATGCATTAGCCAGAAGACTCCCGTCCTGAAACGGGTCTCCCTAGGCTTTCTACCAATCAAGCTAACTAATGCTCTTCTTTGAGGGATCATTTTGCCCTTGCCCAACATGCTGACATAAGTAGAGCAATATACAAAAAGTGTTTGAAGCCAGCGGGCTCAAAAACGTCAGGTATTCTGTCAATGAGGGGCCCCGACGTAGTCGAGGCTCCGCTTAGCACCCTTGCACTTTGGTCTTAGTTGGGGCTCCCTCACCCGAGTGCTCCTCTGGGGCGGGGGTGTCGATCATGTCCTGGTGGCATACTAAAGCGGCAGCGGACCCGACCCACGAAGGGAGAGGAACCCTTAGTCCTCTTTGTCTTCTTCTCTATTCTCTTTTGGGAGAAGAGGGTGGGGAATGAACTTGTTTCTCTCCAACGCCGGAAGGAGCCGCTAGGCTGGAGCGACCGGCCCCTGAAAGATCCTTCACCGAGATTGAAAAGCTCTTGGCTGTCAATGGCTTACCAGCCGTGGGAGGTGGCCCCTCCTCTCCTTGTGAATCCTCGGGGACCCGAACCCTCTGAGGAGAAGCTTACATAGGGGCTGACTCGGTCTCAACTCTTTGGATCTTTGGCCACTTCATTCCCTGCAATTCCTACATGTTCAAGAACCCAGCAGAAGATAATCTCGACATCTACCCGGCTCGCCAAAACCGTGGCGTCACAGATACCACAAACCAGGGGGTGTGGAGATTCCAATTCCCCGAGAACACTCAAAGCGCTTTGTGAGTCGCTATATGTCACAATCCGGTTTCCGAACCGAGCACGTCGTATAATCTCCCGTACCGAGTGGTGTATTGCCACCAACTCGGCCGTGAAGACAGACACAGTGCCTGGTATAGCCCCGATGACTTCAAACAGAGGTGATATTGCGTAGAAACCGACCACCTCCCGAGACTTGGAGATATCCGTGTATGCTAGCACGGATCCAGCGTGACACAAAGTGTGCTCACGGCTCTGTGGGAGCTTTGGAAGCACATGTGTGGTACTCTTCAGGGTTGCGTCCTGGGCAGAATCAGAGGCGCTACCGGCCCGAGAGCTACATCGAGCTCTCGAAGGAGTTTCTTAGTCCCAAATCCAAAGAGCTTAGGGTATCGGCTGCGGATGCAGAGAGAGCCATTAGCGAATGAGGGAGAAGTCAGGCTCGCGTGTCCAGGCGCATAATGCATTGTACACGGAGTAGAGTGAGTGGCATTTCCACAGCACCGAGAAGTAGTCTTCATTGAGAAACGTGCGGAAGGCACCGTTTGCCGGGTGGAGAGCGGTATGGTGGATTAAGAACACCTTCAGCAATGCAGGGTCAGCTGCGAATGCATAAAACTTGCATCTGTAGTCAAGCTTCAAACAAGTGGATACGGCGTTGGTCTCCTAAAGTCGCGGTGCTGGGTTAGATCCCGAATCCCGGCATGAGTGGACACAAACGTCAGCGCACGTAGGGATCTGGCTACCGATTGGTAGAGCGCTGTGCTCACCCCTATATTCGGGTGGGTGATCTTACATTTCTCACCACACACATAGCCAATTACAACAATGCTTTCTTTCCTCTCCCGTCTTCACAGCACAACACACACACTCTCTGTTCCAAATTCCAAAGAATCCTGCCGATGGGTATCTATATCCACATACCTCTGACGCGGAACACACCCCTCTGCTCTGGGGCGGCGAAAGTTCCACTTGAACACTGTTGGTGTAAAAACATAATACTTCCTGGTACCTCTCCCCAAAAGAGGACCGGTCCCTAGGGCCGACCAGCAATTGTCATACTGACCTTTATGTAGATTTCACTCTCCGATCGGGGATCCCTCCTGGATAAAGAAAGAATTGGCGTAGACTAACTAACTAACTAACATCGATAAAAACAGCAAGGCAGTAGCCCTATCAGCACCCTAGGTGCTGAACGTCACGGAAAGAAGAATATCCGTGGCGCGGGTACAAAAAATTCTAAGGCTGCGAATATGATCCACCCTAGTGAGGCGTCAGTCTGAAGGTAAGATTTTCCAGGGTTTGTTAACATATGATGTTCCTCGGTTTGTTAACATAAAATAAAATGTTCCCCGGTTTGTTAACATAACATAAAATGCTCCCCGGTTTGTTAACATAACATAAAATGTTCCCCGGTTTGTTAACATAATATAAAATGTTCCCCGGTTTGTTAACTTAACATAAAATGTTCCCCGGTTTGTTAACATAACATAAAATGTTCCCCGGTTTGTTAACATAACATAGAATGTCCCCTGTTTGGCATATAAGGTGTTCCTAGGTTTTCAGCATATAATTTTGCAGTGTTGAAAGCATAAGGTGTTCCCGGCTTTGTCGCATAAGGATGTTCAATAGTTAGTCAGCATACGATGTTACAGAGTTTGTCGGCATGAGATGTTTCTGAGTTTTTCAGAAATTATGTTGATGGCTTTGTCCCCATAAGATGTTCCAGGATTTGTCAGCTTAAGATTTTCCGGGTTCGTTAGCATAAGATGTTCTCGAGTTTGTCAAAATAAGATGCTACCTGTTTTATATGGTTTTTAGGATGAAATGTTTTCTGGTTTGTCAGAACAAGATATTCAAAGGTTTGTTAGAATAAGATGTCCCCGCTGTTTTCTGTTACTGGGTCCGTCAACATAAGTGTTCCTTGTTTTTTCACTAAAAGATGTTCCTGTTTTGTTTTAGCATAAGATGTTCCTTAATTTCTCAGCACAAGATGCTCCCGAGTGTCAACATCAGATATTCCTGGGTTTGTCAGCATAGTGTTAAGATGTTCAATGGTTTGTCTACATGAGATGTTCCCTTGGTTTTGGAATAGGATGTTACGGGGATTGTCAGCGTGAGATTTTCTCGGGTTTTTCAGCATAAGATGTTACAGGGATTTTTAGCATGAGATGTTCCCGGGTCTGTCAGCATAATATGATCACTGGTTCCATATCATAAGATATTACCGGGGTTTTCAGCATAAGATGTTCCTGGAGTTGTTTTTTTTTAGCATAAAATGTTCCCGGGTCTGTTAGCATAAGATGTTCCCGGATTTCTCAGCATAAGATGTTCCCGAGTTTGTCTGCATGAGATGTTCCCAGGTTTTCTGCATAAGATGTTAACGTGTTTGTCAGTTTGATATATTCTTTTATTTTTCAGCATAAGACATTCCAGATATTTTTAGCATAAGATGTTCCCACATTTTGCAGCAAAAAATATTACCAGGTTTGTCATCAAATGATTTTCGCTAGTATCTCAACATAAAATGTTCGTGGTTCTGTCAGCATAAGAACGTCCTCATTTGTTTTTCAGCATAATATGATTCCGGGTTCTTCAACATGTTACTGGATTTTTTCAGGATAAGATTTTCCCGTGATTTGCAGCATAGGATGTTACCGCGTTTTGTCAACATAAGATGTCCCCCGTTTTTTTTGTATAGATGTTACATAGGCTTAAGGTTTTTTATTGTTTCTCAGCATAAGATTATCCTGATTGTCAGCGTAAGATGTTACCAGTGTTTTCAGGATAAGATATTCCCGAGTTTGTCAGCCTAAAATGTTTCCGATCTTTCCGCATATGACGTTACCGAAGTTTTCAGTGTTATTCAAGAAATTTCAACATATGTTGCCGTGAGTGTCATGATAACATATTCCCTGGATTTAATCATTAAATGACTCGTGTTGGGCAGCATGATATTTCCTCGGGTTTTCAGCAGATGATGTTCCCAGTATTTTTTAGCATAAGATATTGCTGGGTTTGTCAGCATATCATCTCTGGTTCTTCTGCATAAAGTTTGACCTGGTTTTTCAACATAAAATGTTACCAGGTTCGTTGGCATAAGGTTTTCCAGGGTTTTTAGCATAAGATGTTCCTAGGTTTGTCCTCGTAATAGGCTCACGTGTTTGCTAGCATAAAATTTTCCCGAGTTTTTGCATAAGATGTTACCGGGTACATCAGCATAAGGTTTCTTATGTTTGTCTGCATAAGGTGTTCCTTGGTCTGTCAGCATGAGATGTTCCCGAGTTTGACAGCATAATATATTCTCGGTTTGTCATCCTAAGATGTTTCCTGTTTTTTTTTTAGCATAAGATCTTCACCTGTCTCTCAGCAAAGGATGTTACCGGTTTATTAAAAAATAAGATATTCCTCGGTTTGTCAGCATAAGATTTTCTCGAGTTTATCACAAATGATGTTCGCGGATTTGTCAGCATAAGATGTTCCCGAGTTTTTGCATAAGATGTTACCGAGTTCATCAGCATAAGGTTTTCTCATGTTTGTCTGCATAAGGTGTTTCTAGGTTTGTCAGCATAAAATGTTACCGGTTTTTTTATCATAAGATATTCGTGGGTTTGTCAGCAGAAGATGTTTCCGAGTTTGTCAGCATAATATGTTCTCGGTTTGTCACCCTAAGATGCTCCCTGTTTTTATCAGCATAAGATCTTCACCTGTCTCTCAGAAAAAGGTGTTACCGGTTTATTCAAAATAAGATATTCCCCGGTTTGTCAGCATAAGATTTTCTCGAGTTTATCACAAATGATGTTCGCGGATTTGTCAGCATAAGATGTTCCCGAGTTTTTGCATAAGATGTTACCGAGTTCATCAGCATAAGGTTTTCTCATGTTTGTATGCATAAGGTGTTCCTGGGTTTGTCAGCATAAGATGTTACCGGTTTTTTATCATAAGATATTCGAGGGTTTGTCAGCAGAAGATGTTTCTGAGTTTGTCAGCATAATATGTTCTCGGTTTGTCATCCTAAGATGTTCCCTGTTTTTTCAGCATAAGATCTTCACCTGTCTCTCAGCAAAAGGTGTTACCGGTTTATTCAAAATAAGATATTCTCCGGTTTGTCAGCATAAGATTTTCTCCAGTTTATCACAAATGATGTTCCCGGCTTTGTAAGGTTAAGATGTTTCTTGGTTTGTGAGCATAACATGTTTCCGCGATTGTCTGCATAAGATGTTTACTGCTTTCTCAGCATAAGGCGTTGCCGTGTCTGTCAGCATAAGATGTTCCAGGGTTTGTCAAAATAAGATGTTCCTGGGATTTTCAGAACTAGATTTGTTCAGGGTTTTTTTAGTATAGGATGTTACTGGGTTTATCAGCAGAAGATTTTTCTGGGTTTCTCATGATACGATGTCCTGTGATTTTCAGCATAAGATGTTCCACGCTTTTTCAGTATAAACTATTTGCAGGATTAAGGACATAAGATATTCCCAGCTTTTCAGCATAAGGTATCACCGGGGTTGTCAGCGTAAAATATTCTCAGTTTGGTAGCATAAGATGTTCCTTGTTTGGTCAGTATAAGGGATTCCCGGGTGTGTCAGTATAAGGTGTTTCAAAGCTGGCATAAGATTTTCCCGTGTTTGTCAGCATAAGATTTTTGAGGGTTCCCGGGTTTACAAAAGATAAGGTGGTCAACATAAGATGTTCCCGGAATTTTCAGCATAGGATTTTCTCTGGTATTCAGCATCAGATCTTCATGGATTTTCAGCGTAAGGTGTTCTAAGTTTGAAAACATAAGATCTGCCATGTTTTGTTTCCATAAGATGTTCCTTGAATGGTCAGCATAAGGTGTTCTCAAGTTTGTCGGCATAAACTTTCCTGTGTTTGTAAGCATCATATTTTCCATAGTTTGTCAGCATAAGATTCACGAGGGTTCCTGTGTTTACAAAAGATAAGGTGGTCAACATAAGATGTTCCCGGAGTTTTCGGCATACGATTTTCCCACGTATTCATCATCAGATCTTCATGGATTTTGAGCGTAAGGTGTTCTAAGTTTGAAAGCATAAGATTTGTCGTGTTTTGTCTCCATAAGATGTTCCCTGGTTTTTATGCATATGATACTCGTATTATCGGGTTTGTCCCCATAAGATGTTCCTGAGTTTTTATGCATATGATATTATCGGGTTTGTCCCCATAAGATATTCTCGGGGTTGTCAGCATATGATGTTCCCGTGTTTGGCTCATATTTTTCCCGAGATTTACTGCATAAGAGTTCTCCAGGCTTTTGAGCATAAGATGTTACCGGCTTTGTCAGAACATAATGTTCTCTTGTTTATCAGTATAAGATGTTCCCTGGTTTTTTAGCATAAGTGTTCTCGGGGTTTCAGTCTATGATGTTCCCATGTTTTTCAGCATTTGGGAATTACAGCGTTTGTCAGCATAAGATTTTCCCCGAGTTTCTCTGCTTAAAGTCTTGCGCGAGTTTGTCAGCATAAAATGTTTTTGTGCTTGGCACAAAAAGTATTCCCGGTATTTTCAGAATAGGATTTGACCATGTTTGTTAGCATATTAACTTCATGATTTCTTCAGCATAAGATGTTCCATGATGGGCCAGCATAAGATGTTCCCATTTTTTTTTTCAATATATGATGTTGCCAGGTCTATTACCAAAAAATGTTCTAGGATTTGTCAGCAGAAAATTTTCTCGCATTTGTCAGTATAAGATTTACTCGAGTTTGTCACAATAAGATGTTTCTGCGTTTGTCAACATAAGAGGCTTCCTGGTTTGTCAGTATAAGATGGACCCAGGTTTGTCAGCATAAGATGGATCCGGGTTTGTCAGTGTAAGATGTACCCTGGTTTCTCAGCTTAGGATTTTCTCGTGTTTGTCAGCATGAGATGTTCCAGGATTTGTCCGAATAGGATGTTCCCAGATATATCAGCATAAGATTTTTCCTTGTTTGTCAGCATAAGATGTTCTCTGGTTTGTCACCATAGGATCTTTCATGGTTTATCACCCTAAGATATTCCCATGGTTTGTCAGCATAAAGAATTTTCCAGGTTCGTGAGCATAAGATGTTTCCTGGTTTGTCACCATAAGATCTTTCCTGGTTTGTCACCATAAGATATTCCCATGGTTTGTCAGCATAAGATGCTCTCGGGTTTTCAGCATATGTTCCAGGGTTTCTCAGCATAAGATGTTCTTGTGTTTGTCAGCCTAAGATGCTCCAGGGCTTGTCAGCGAAAGGTGTTCCCGGCCTTGTCAGCCTAAGATGTTCCCCGGTTTTTCTGCATAAGATGTTCCGGTGTTTTCCGCATAAGGAGTTCTCAACCTTGTTAGCATAAAATATCCCCGGGTTTGTCAGTATAAGATGTTCCGGGGTTATCAGATGTTCCCGGACTTTTAAACATGAGATTTTCCCGGGTTTGTCAGCATATGTTGTTCCCGGGTTTTCAGCATAATGTGTTCCTAAGTTTGAAATCATTCATAAGATGTTCCAGGGTTTTGAGCATAGAGTGTTCCTATGTTTGCCATCATATGATGTTCCCGGATTTTTCAGCATAATATGTTGCCGAGTTTGTCAGCATAAGATCTTTCAGGGTTTGTCAGCATAACATCTCCTAACGGCAAATTACCTGCCATGAAACTTAAGTTTCCTGAATCTCTTCCTCTTTGGATTTGTTAGCAAATTTAAAACTTAAGTTTACTTACAATGCCAACAATCCTTGTGCGTGTCCTTTTTGTCTTTTACTCCATGTATCGTCCTTTGGTCTTTTTCTCCTTTACTCCAGTTATCGTCCTTTAGTCCTTTTTTCCTTTACTCCATTTATCGTCCTTTAGCCATTTTTTCCTTTACTCCATTTATCGTCCTTTAGTCTTTTTTTCCTTTACTCAATTTATCGCCCTTTAGTCTTTTTCCTTTACTCCATTTAGTCCTTTAGTCTTTTTTCCTTTACTCCATTTGTCGTCCTTTAGTCCTTTTTTCCTTTACTCCATTTAGTCCTTAAGTCTTTTTCTCCTTTACTCCTTTTATAGTCATTTACTCTTTTTTCCTTTACTCTATTTATCGTCCTTTAGTCTTTTTCCCTTTACTCTATTTATTGACCTTTTGTAATTTTTTCCTTTACTCCATTTATCGTCCTTTAGTCCTTTTTCCTTTACTTCATATAGCCCTTTAGTCTTTTTTCCTATATTCCATTTATCATCCTTTAGTCTTTTTTCCTTTACTCCATTTAGTCTTTTTCTTTTACTCCATTTATCGACCTTTAGTCTTTTTTCCTTTACTCCATTTATCGACCTTTAGTCTTTTTTTCCTTTACTCAATTTATCGCCCTTTAGTCTTTTTTCCTATATTCCATTTATCATCCTTTAGTCTTTTTTCCTTTACTCCATTTATCGTCCTTTAGCCCTTTTTTCCTTTACTCCATTTAGTCTTTTTCTTTTACTCCATTTATCGACCTTTAGTCTTTTTTCCTTTACTCCATTTATCGTCCTTTAGTCTTTTTTTCCTTTACTCCATTTATCGACCTTTAGTCTTTTTTCCTTTACTCCATTTATCGTCATTTAGTCCTTTTTCCTTTACTCCATGTATCGTCCTTTAGTCCCTTTTTCCTTTACTCCATTTAGTCCTTTATTCTTTTTTTCCTTTACTCCATTTATCGACCTTTAGTCTTTTTTCCTTTACTCCGTTTATTGACCTTTAGTCCTTTTTTTCCTTTACTCCATTTATAGTCGTTTACTCTTTTTTCCTTTCCTCCATTTATCAACCTTTAGTCTTTTTTCCTTTACTCCATTTATCGTCCTTTAGTCCTTTTTCCTTTCCTCCATTTAGTCCTTTAGTTTTTTTCCTTTACTCCATTTATCTTCCTTTATTCTTTTTTTCCTTTACTCCATTTAGTCCTTTAGTCGTTTTTTCCTTTATTCCATTTAGTCTTGTCGTCTTTTTCTCCTTATAGTCCGTGTGCAGAAGTCCTTTACCTTTTTCGAATGTACACTAAAAGTATTATAAATATGACCTATTCCGGACATGGGAGGGGTTAAATAATGCAATAACGATTATATCTTCCATTATACAAAAGATAAGAGAGAGAGAGAGAGAGAGAGAGAGAGAGAGAGAGAGAGAGAGAGAGAGAGAATGAGAGAGAGAGAGAGAGAGAGAGAGAGAGAGAGAGAGAGAGAGAGAGAGAGAGAGAGAGAGAGAGAGAGAGAGAGAGAGAGAGAGAGAGAGAGAGAGAGAGAGAGAGAGAGAGAGAGAGAGAGAGAGAGAGAGAGAGAGAGAGAGAACGATTGGGATATAGTACTGATAATTATTTACACTCTCTTCTTTTACTTACTAATTTATTTATTTTCATTGTTTGTATTGTATTTTTTGTAAGAAGGGAGAAATTATTTATATTTTAGTTATCAGAAAATACAAAGACAATAGGTCGTTAGCAGCTTGCGAGATGACACAATAGGGACCCTTCACACAAGACACCATGGGAGTGCCAACAATTTTATCCTAGCCACCAGTCACGCCACCAAAAGAGCTCATTCTCGTCATGGTCGCACTTAAAGTCGCGTCTTGTGTGAATAGCCCTGTTAGTTTTCATATAATCAGATGGTGGCGCCACCAGCTTGGCCACGCATAAATAAGCCTTGCTTCGCCACCAGAAATCCGATCACGCCACCAAATGTGATGGCGAGGCCACGTCTGAAAAGTTACATTTAAATTACTGCAAACTTATGGTGGCGCCGCCATACATAGTGAATATGTTTTCGCAATGTTATCTTTCACCTTATTTTGTGATGGTACTCTTCTCTTTTACACTACATTCACCACTTGAATTAAATTACTTTACAAATGTAGTTTTCATAACATAATTCTTCAAACTCGATTTAAAATTTTGATTTTTCGAATAAATTCGCTGATATTTTTTACGAATAGAAAATTTAAAATATTCTTTTCAATTTTGCTATCGACCTTCGATTACCCCCCTCCCCCCCTTCGGTGGGTTATTCTATATAGTAACAAATTCATCATTAATAAAAATCACAATATTCACATTAATCCGCTGCATGTAACCTTTATCCATCTTTTTTTCTGTTTACGTTGGATTAAAGTTGTAAATGACCCCCTTTTAATCCATTTGGCCTACTAAACCATCCTAATACACTCATAGCCTACCTTTCTTCTAATTTTCGACTTAGGCCTTTTTTAAATAGGCTTCCATGCTTAACAGAATGATTTTGCTCACACACCCTTTAATCCATCTCGTCAAAATATTTCCCTCCTCATTTCCTGTTTTTATCCACTAACTTTGAATTTTAAAATATGATAATATTCACCAAAGCATTATTAATATTATCATCATTAATAATCATTATTATTACCGTTAGTATTATAATATGAGGGTTCTTCCCTTTCACCCGTAAAAAGAAACTGTCCAAATTTCTTCACATGGTAAAAATTCACTCTTATTCAATGATCAGGTCAGATACTTCAAAATAATCATGCAATGTAATTCTTTTTTTTTCCTCATAGTTTAAACTCCTTTGCAATCACTATGTTGCCGTTGACAGTCACTCCAGGCAAGGCGGTTTTTATTTATTCCAACTCTTACCAGATCCACTACGATTAACGATGAATTAAGGAAGTAAGTATATTTAATGATCTTGCCTTCATGTATTTCTTCTCTTGTCTACACGCGATCCTTGTCAGATGAAATGCCCGTTGCGATTTTAGTTCATTCGTATGTACGTGCGCACGAAAGAGGAAAGGAGCTAACCACCGGATCGTTTCTTTTAGCGTGTAATAAACTCATGTCTGTTTTCCATAACTAGTAAGGGAGTTACCTAATGAAAAAAAATGAAAATAACTGTCTGGCTGGTATGGTAGAATTTTAAAGTGAGTGGCATTACTGCTCTGTTGCGAAGCAGTTTACTTGCGTGATGTGAAGAGAAATGACGTGTGTTAGGGATAAAAGGTACGTAAAATTGATAGCCATCTGAATCCCCCTCTATTTTGGTATATTAATGATTCCATGTTGGTGTAATCATGTATCTCGCAGCACTAATCTTGAAATGTTACAAATAAAGGTACGAGATTCTATCGAGATAATAGAAAGATCGCATTTTTCTGGTTCCTCTCCACCTCTTTGATGACTCATCTATTGTTCGTCCTTCAAATAATTCTTTTCCATGCGAATTTCGGACATCTTGTCGCAATGACGTCACGCGATTTCTTTCCTAGTAGTAAAATGACGCATCTGACCGCCGTATGTAAGCGTCACTTCTATAAAGAATAATATCCTTTCAGAATGAAGCGGGTTTGTTTGAGGGGGGGGTTCCCCACTTACCTGGTAAAAATCCCGGATACGAGAGAAAAGAGGTGAAAACGGGAGTTATAGCACAGACTTGGCTAAGTGCGAACGCATTCCAGTCGCGATCTTCAATATTTAGTAATCTTGTTGGTTGTAAAGATTTAACTAATTAAATTTTGTGTTAATTAATTGAGTTTTCAAACGGACTGAGGCGACACCGAGGTGAATTATAAAGTTGTTAATAAATTGTGAGACATTTAAAAAGTTGAAGAATTTGGTAAAAATTGATACGACATCATGGTTACTGAAAGGTGGGTATATCGGCGACAGAGGTACAATAGTAAAAACCTTTAATTACTTTGGTTATATAATTTACGTACGTTTCAGTTAGCAATAATAATTATCCATTTTCAGGCAACCTAAATTCAGTTGCTCTGCTTCATGTCAATCACGATTTTATTTCTTATAAATAAAATGAGGTGAAAGGAGAAAATTAGCGAATTAAAAGATGTATCTCATGTTGAGAACCCTGTAGGGAAGTGTATTGTACGCATGATATTTGTCCCCCTCTACCCCCGTCCCCCGATGGTGCAACATTATTAGAAGCGCCATCTTGATTCTCAATGTTCATTGGATGGACAAGTTCAAGCGTCCAGTCATATTTGCTCCTATCTTTCTTGTTTATTTTCTTCATATTTGCTGTCCTTTTCCGTTATTCGCATTCCTATCTATTTACTGCTGTCATTCAGGTTTGTGAGTTAAGGCGATTTAGGAAATCAAAGTCTGACCTGTTAATGATTATGAAATTTGCTTCACCCCCTTCCTTGCTTGGCATAACTGACGCTGTGTATAGTTTTTGTGTAATGATTTGAACTCTTAAAAGGCAATTCATACCAAGAAATCCGATAAAAAGAGCGTGGGCAAATAACTCCTATTAAAATGGAATGACATTATTTTAAGAGGGTGCGGCTCCTGCAAAAACATTTGCCTGGTAATGTTATAGTCCCGTAACAAGGAAGTAGCCTTTGATAGTTCCAAATAGTATTGTTTTTGTGAACTCAGTTGAATTCCCACAGGTCCAAAATCTCTTCTCGATACTACAGGATGGATTAAAGATTGTCCATCTTTTCGAGAATTTATATTATTTAGAAGATATATAAGAAAATACCGAATACTTAAGTTTCTTCTTGGATGAATTATTTTTATACTTAAAAGACTAAATTTGAAAAAGAAAACAATTCATTGACCCCCCTTATCTAGGTTGGTCCACGAACAAAGTCAGAATTTAACGCAGTACAATCAGATATAGCCATATACTGACACTTGCTAATATACACAAAACCTATGCTACGAATGAACGAAAAAAAAACACAACTAAAACCTAACGAAGGATTGAAACAGGTAGTGAAAGATGAAGAACTTAAACTCCGTTAATCAACATATTACCATATAAAGTAAAAGGTAATCCCTATATCAAATTACCAATACGCAATTCTAATACTGAAAAAGGGTAAGAGAAACCAAATGAGACATGAGGCTCTTTTGTACTGACGTTTCGCTCTCTTGGAGTTTCTTCAGAGCGACATGAAACAGACTATAGTTTCCTTTCACTCTGAAGAAACTCCAGAGGAACGAAACGTCAGTACAGAGTAACTTCATGCTACATATGGCTTTTCTTATCCTCCATCCCGAGTACCTCCACGGTATGGTCATCAATGTCTTTTGAGGTACTACTATTCCTTGTGACTCCTTGTGACTCCCCATCTGTTGTCGAAGACAGTTCTTGTGATAGAAAAGCCTTCAAAGGCGGGGAAAATTCTATAATTTTCCTTCATAGTTCAAATGGTCTAAAATCAGGGCTATGACGTCATGGCAGAGGTGTCGGGAAACGCTGGTGGCCTTTGAGCTGCGCTTCAAATTAGATCATCATCAATCGCGGGTTTTTTCCCAATTTTTATTTTTTGTCTCTTTAATCGAACTTAAATAATTGTTTTAAGGGGATCAATTTGATAAAGGGGTAATCAAAACTAAGGTTATATAATATACTTATTAAAAGAATTAGCATCCCCCCAAAAAATGACACGAGAGTAGAAAAAAATTCATAATGGCGTATTTTTAGAACCTGATATTTTTTCCACTCGTGGTTCGGAACTTGTCATATACTAGTACTACTACCCTGCAATGGAATACCAGATGCTGCATAGACAATCGCGCTGCAGCTGTCATCTGAAGTATTCTATGCCCCCCTAGCTGTAATACCCGAGGTTGCGTACCCTTTTGACCCCAATCCCTGCATTTTTACTTCCTCCAACTTCACCAATTTCCTTACAGGGAGATGCCATCGTTAGTTTTCGCTAGAACAGCCCCTCCCCTATAGTTTTAGCTTTTGGGGACAAGAATTTAAATTTAAGTTTTGTGTTTATTTGTATTTTGGGGGGACTATTTTAAGAAGAACCCCCTCGTACTTCCTAACATCTTCACACCTCCAACGTCACCATTTCTTCCTGAACCTCCTGGGGGAGATTCCCTCGTTGGTCGTTTTTTAAATGAAGGATTCAATCAGTCATGGGGGTTCAGACCCTCTGTACGAAATTGTTCCCAGTAATTAGGGTTAACGAGCTTTGCTCTTTGTTCTTGTTTATTATTCCTCTTCTTCCATTAAATTGTCCTCGAATGTTCCCGAAGTTTCTCTTCTTTATCATCCTTTCCATCTTTATCTAAGTTTCCTTTATCTATCCCCTTTTTCTCACTCTTTCTCCGCCTAAAATGCCCTCGATTCTCGATGGTTACGACAGTTCCTTAAAGGTGCCCCACCCCCCAGACATATTTTTTTTAATAACTAATCAACTGTTATAATTTAAACTAATAACTAATCATCTGCTTTAATATAAACCAACCAGGCAATGGCTTCGCCACTCCCCCCTAAGGGGGAGCTTGCGCTTCGCTACTAAGATTAAAATTTAAAATCTAAAAAAAAGCAGCCATGGTTAAATTTTTATAAATTTTCTGAACTTCGCCAATTATAATAATTTTAAAGAGGACCTCTAAACTAAATTCCCCCCCTTTCAAAATATCACGTTGCTAAAATATAGTTATAGAAGAAGATATATAAAAATAAATTTTCTGAACTTCACCATTTGTAATTCTTTGGGTTTCAAAAAATTCACAAAATTTCGATACTTATATTTATTTCTGAACTTCACCATTTTGTTTTTTGATATTATAAAATAATTATTAGAAATAAATTTAATAAAAAAACATAAGTCATAACCAAACTAAGATGAAATTATTATTCAAATACTAAAAAAAATCCCCTTAAATTATAGAGTTAGTGATGATGATGATAACTAATCAACTGCTTTAATTAAACCAACTCCTATTTAACTATTTTGGAACAGACGTTTCTAGGAAGCGATTTTAGGTTTAGCAAAGTCCTTCGGGAAGTCATACTTCACTACCTTGGAGGTCTCAGGACCCAGTTTTTGCGCCTCAAACTCGAGTGGAAGGCATTGATGGCAACACTCACTTTTTGCAGTAAATCTCGTAAACGGAGATTGAAAGGATGTTGTGTTCACATAATTAATGTTAAATAGATAAGGCGGTAATGAGTAGATTGTTGCGAAACGTCAGGTAAAAAAGAAGTTGATATTTTTATTTTAATGTCATATCAACTAGAGCATAATTACCTTCGCTCTAACTGAAACTTTAAGAGGAGGACGAGGTAGATGGAAATATTATTTCGTAATTTCTGTCTATATAAAATTCAACTAATGTATGTGTCCGTTTATCTTCCCTATAGACACAAAAATGGTACATGGTGCATTATTTGTCTTGATATACACGGAGATAAAGGAGTTTTGATCCAAAACCTCCCATTAAAAAAAAAAACTCGATTTTTTTCATTTTCGCTCTCTATAGGCGCAAAAAACAGGGTCAATGGGAGATATGGAAATTCATTCAGCTTAGGCATATTTTCCAGGAAGAGTAAATAATGCAGGTTAGCTTAGGTAATAATAAACAAACAATAAAAGTAATTTTGAAACCCACAAGCCCCCAAACATGACAACCTTCGTAATACAACAAACAACTCAGAACTCATAAACATCAACCAAAATCAATAAACCTAAAAAAACTGTCCTAATGTTCATTACTCTTCAAACAGCTCAAAATTAAACCACCAAACCGAAGCAACCCAACATAACTTAGGAAACACATCAAATTTCCTCAGAACCCCCTTAGTGTACCATTGAAAGTTGCAAATATCTCAGAGTAACGTCGGGTATCTTCCTAGTATATTCTATATGTAGTTCAAACATAATTAGGTATAGTTAGTAATAAAACACAATGAAATCTCTGCCAAAGATCTTCAACACTCGTCAGTTTTCGAGTCACAACCTTCTCACCGAGCATCTTCTATAGGATTTATATCCGGTTTAAATTAGGGTTGTGGCGGAACAGTCCATCATCTCGATATTTTCAGCATCTAAGAATTCCTTCACTGTCTTTTCATTGTGGAAAGTGTAGCAAACACATGGTCTTGCATGAAAACAAGCATACGTACTCTCGATGTTCAGAAAAAGGGGATCACATATTCCTGAAGGAGGCTCTTGTATACTGCAGGGTAAATGGATAGAGAATCCAACGCTTGAAAACATGTCCTACACCATAAAGTTGCCACCTCGAAATTTACCTGCCTTTTTTGTGCGTGTCGGATTCAATTTTTCAACTGTACGGCGACTTACATACTGCTTCCCATTCATCCGAAAAATTTAATTTGATTTCGCTGTCGAAAAACAATTTCCTACCTTTCGGCACTCCACATGACATGATCAGTAACAGAGGATAACCTAGCCGCTAAATACTCTTCATTTAAGAATGGTTTCTTAGGAGGGGCACGTGCCATGAGTCCCACAACTCAAACGACTTGACGAGACACATCAAGGTCGGGTTCTCGGCAACTTGGCGTGAATTACAGGCTGCTGTTTCAAATCTGTCCCCTGGTGATATCTGTTGCATCGAATGATTATCCCTGGGAGTGTTTTTACGAGGGCGACTTGTTTTCTGTCTCAACGCGCAACACCTGGTATCCTTACCGAGCTTTATTCTGCGTTTTCATAGTTTTTGGCCAATTACAATGCCTCAAGATTTTATACATTGTCATTTTTCATTCTACCATTGTACAATCTGCTTTCTGAAGGATTTGTCGACCTTAACTCGTTTCTCCATCCTGATAAATTAGTAATATCATTAATAGTATTCTACAATAGTACCTTAACGGTATGGTCCGCAGTGTCCTTTGAGGTACTACTATTTCTTGTGACTCCTCCTCCTTGTGACAATACACGCGGGACTGTTGGCATAAATAGGTATGAATTTTTACGGGTAAATTAAAAGTTATGTTATTGTTCTCTATTTTGGGACGCATCCTTTAAATACACATTTCATTTCTTAATAACTTTTAGCAATGTTCTATGAGTAACTTGAACATTATCTGAGGGAAATATTCTACCTTTTTCCAATTCTATTCAGACACTCAACATAGTTTTTAGTCTCTTTGACATTGCTGCTGTTACACTTAGCGACGAAATTATTTGTACACCAATTAATATTCAGTATTTGCGTTTATTTCTTGAAATTGGTATGTCGTATGACGTCATGTTGAATATATATTTATAAGAATATGGAGAGGATTGCAAAACATGTTTTTCAGAACTATTAATTTAATATAATAATTCCAGAACAGGAATATTACAAAAGCTACACAGTCAAGATTATTCGTACAGCGAGGAAATCATAATTAATTTTATAATTATACACGTTTCAAGCACTGTATTTCACGTATAGAGCATTCCAGAATATTCGCCCACCGGAACGTTCTGGAAATATCCTTGACGCTTAGTTACAAACATTACGTGGAGCACACACTTATCATCCGCGTGAGTCTCTTGTTGCCAGCATGATGGGAAAGACGAAGGACCTCAGTGGTGACTTACGGCAGAAGATTATTGACTTCCACAAGCGGGGAAACAGTTACATCATTATACCAAAACGTTTGTCTATACCTCGATCAACGGTACAATCTGTTATAAAGAAGTTTAAGGAATGTGGCACGACGGAAATTTGGCCTGGGCATGGAAGAAAGCCAAAAATGTCAATAAGAACTGTACGAAGACTGTGTCGCGATGTTTATATGAACCCCGGAATTGTATTGGACGACATTGCTAAGGAATTGGATACGAAGGGCATCAGCGTAAGTACTCGTACATATACGATACAGCGTTGTTTAAATAAGAATAAGCTGAATGGATATCTACCACGGCGGACACCTCTTCACAGGCCATGTCATATTTTTGCTCGCAAAAATTTCGCAAAAAGTTTCGTAGATAAAGACACTAGCTTTTGGTAACGTGTACTTTGGAGCGATGAAACAAAAATCGAACATTTCGGCCATAACAATGCTAGGAAGATTTAGCGCAAGAAAGGTGAAGCCTTTCTCCCAAAGAACACTATACCAACAGTTAAATATGGAGGCGGTCGCATAATGTTTTGGGGTTGTTTTAGCTCTAATGGGAACGGTAAATTAGTTCCAATACGAGGAAGAATGAAATCTGAAGACTACATAAATATACTGGATGGAAATCTGAAAACATCAGCTACAGATCTTGGGCTAGGACAAAGGTTTACCTTCCAAAAAGATAATGACCCCAAGCATTCATCTAAAACTGTTGCTGAATAACTTAACAACATTGCCTATGGCCCTCGATGAGGTTGTGGCCACTGAAGAATGGATGAAAATCCCAACTGAAACATGTTAAAATTTAATAAAAATGTTACTCTTCTGGAATTGTTAGATTACATTAATAGTTCTGAAAAACATGTTTTGCATTCCTCTCCATATCCTTATAAATATATATTCGACATGCCGCCATGCGACATACCAATTTCAAAAAATAAACGCAAATACTGTTATTTGGCGGGGGGGAGGGGGTCGTTCTAGCCTTCTTCCCTCAAACAAACGACATTGGACAGTTCGAGAGTTAATCTCAACTCCACTTTGCTACAATCACATTTGTAACGTTTTGCTTCAGTCTTTCCTTAGCTTCCTTTAATAAAATACCGTCATCTCTTTCGGTTACAACTCATTTTCTACCACAACAATTCTTCTTTTATGGAGTTACAAGTTCATCATTCGAAAATTTTTGACTCATTCTTGATATCAGAGACCTACTTTAAGGAAAATCCTTATTTATGGTCTCTTTCGAGACGTTATATAATTTTTATTACCCATTTTAGAGGGCAAAAATACAAACCTTCCCTTATTCTGGTTTATGGGAACGAATTTTTATGAAATTAGATTTAAAGCAGGCATAAGCATCGTTTTTGGGACTTACGGACCGCACTCGGGTTTTGCGAGAGGGGTGGGGGGGGGGACCTATGACCAAATATAAAATTTAGGCAGAGGCTATATAGTCTCAAAAACACAAAAGAGGCGTCTTCAAGTAGTGCAAAATAAATGCATGTACCTAATAACGGGTACACGCAGGCATGAAAGAAGACGGCAAGAAGACCTGCACAGAGAGGCGGGGATAATTCCCATTAACAAAGTCATTGAAGAACGGACCCGGAAAATGCAGGATCTGGTTAATCGTGAACTGAGTGATGAAATCACCCAGATGATTAACCAGAACAGAAGAGCTGATTGTCGCCCCAGATTCCCCAGCTCCGCCAACCGAGTGGCTGGCGGAGACGAAGTGCCGTTCTATGCGTAAAATGAGATAAAGAAACCTGTGAAAACAAGATCAAAAATAAGTACAAAGGAAAAAAAAACTCGAAAAATTACTATGAAAACTTACCGAAATAGACTACTCTATCAAGAAGAAGAAAAAAAAGCCGATTACAACGAGAACTTCAATAGATGAAGACATCCAAAGAAGAAAGAAAAAACAATAATACTAATAAAACACACACACAATAAAACAAAACAATAAGCACGCACTTAAATATATTTAAAACATATACAAAGTAAGCAATGCACAACATAAACCATAAAAAACTAAAGTTGCTAAGACAAAGGGCTTGAACGCCATAATAATTATAATTTTATAATTATTACAAAAATCGAATACAACAACAATGAATTCACGCATCCAAGAAAATAAATAAAAGTGATAAGTCTGATCACCAGACCCTAGGCATCTCTTTGCACCTCTACCACACTTCTTTCTCTCTTCTCCACTTGTCTATTTTCTCTATCTCTCCACACACCCTATCGTCCTCCCCTCACATGCACCCCCCCTTAAACAAAGTCAAATATCACACGTCCTTTTTCCCACCACCGCCCCTTCCCCCACACCTGCAGGTACCCTCCCGGCACCAATACCTACACGAATGCGGCTATATATATTTCACACATTTTTACTTTTATCTGTGGATCTCGAAGAATCGGTAAAGGAGGATATTAGACAGTTACAACTTGTGCTTTACCACCCATAACACAAAGAAGTGATATTTATTTACAAGGAATTACTGACTTCAACGAGAACTCGAAGTGAAAAACCGTAGTGACAAAAAAGTGCAAAAAAAACAAAATAAATCCGATATTGCCTAATACGGTAATAAAATATACAGCGTAAAAGTGATTTAATATTAAATAAGTGCCCAGATGCTCGCCAAACACTGGAAGTAGTATTAATTGTGAACACTTTAAATAAACTTTAACAAACATGATTCACCTGGTGCCTCTTAATACTAAAGTGGGATTGATTGCCCCAAATTTAGAAATAAGTGATCCAATTAGTGACTTATCTAACTCAAAATAAATAATTTAACTCATAAAATTCCGAGGGCTGCTTATAAGTGATTAAAATCATTCGACCATTAGAAAAAGTGCTAGTACCAGTACGCTTCAACAAACAAAGTGAAAACAAATGTTTATAATTACATGAACTCACCATCGGAGACTTGTGTGTAAATAAGTGTCCAACAATGATTTTGCTACAGAAATGAGAAAGTAGTTTTCTATTGTAATTTTTTGCGTAGATTACGAAAATGATCTTTATTTTTCATGAAATGACTTCAGTTTTTGGTAATCTGCACATTTATTTTTTTATTAATATTATATTATTTAGTATATAGAGGTATGAAATATTTTTTATTATTTTTATTTTATATGACAAAAGTACAAAGATAAGTGGAAGCAAAAAGCTTATTCCTCAAAAGAAATTAATAAGTCCTTTTAATACATTTCAAAGTGTGGTATTGTATAAATATATTTTAAAAAATAATGAAGATTTAAGATTTTTTCCAAATTGCTGAAATCTATACAATAGTCATATATTTTTAGAATATTTAGGCTTCTTTTTATGTACAACATCTTGCCTGTCTCTGTAAAGGGTCCAGCAGAAGTCAGCAAGCATTGTAGGACTCCATTTTCCTTTATAACGATTTTCTATAGTAGCAATATTTTGGTGCAATCTTTCACCATGCTCATCGCTGACGTCTGGTGGATTCTCTGGAAAGAAAGACAGATGGGAATGCAAAAAATGCACCTTTAGTGACATACTACATCCCAAATTATTATAAGACCTAATCAAATTCTGAACAAGAATGTGGTAATTTTCTGATTTGTGCCTTCCAAGGAGACCATTGCATACACCTTTGAAACTATGCCAGGCCTCAAATTCTGGCTTGCTCAATTTTGCCTCAAACTCACTATCGACTATAAGTTGTCAAATCTGAGGTCCAACAAAGATTCCTTCTTTAATTTTAGCATCACTAATCTTAGGGAATTTTGTTTTTAAATATAAGAAGGATGGCTGGTCATGCTTTAAGGCTTTCAAAAATTGTTTCATTAAACCTAATTTTATGTGAAGTGGTGGCAAAATTATGTTTTCCTTAGGAACCAATGGTTCACGTATGGCATTATGACAACTTACTTTTGTCTCTTCTCTTAAAGGCCATTCTGAGCGTATGTAATGTTCTCCCCGAGCTCTACTGTTCCACTGACACAAAAAAAACACATGAATTTTGTGTAGCTTCACTGCAAGCCATTTAAAATGGCTACTACCTTAAGGTCAGCACAAATCAACCATTTATGTTCACTGTATTTAATGCTTTTTAAAATGAAATCTAAATTCTCATAAGTTTCTTTCAAATCAACAGAGTGAGCTACTGGTATCAATGGTAGTTTATTTCCATTATGCAGAAGCACGGCTTTACTACTATATAAAGAAACGTCAATGAAAAGTCTCCATTGACTGGGTTCATAATGGATATCTAATTCTTCAAAGAGACGTAGAATATTATTACAGTAGCATAAATTGTTGTCAAATGAAAATTTGTGTTGTAAATTGTTTGATCGAATGCGAAACTTAGTAATTCGAACATCTTCTGCTACTAAATTTCTTTCTTTCAGTCTTAAGGCCAGCAATTCACTCTGTTGCTTTATTAAGTTTAGATCTCTTACAAGATCATCTAAATCAAGTTGTGAAAAAGGTTTTGGAGTAGTAGCAACAGTTTCAGAACATAAATTTCAGTTTCTGGTTCACATGATTCCATATCTGATTCATCAGAGTTAGACAAAACAATTTCTGCAGGTGGTTCAGGTACTGGAATGTCTTTTGAGTGAGGTATAGGCCGAATAGCAGATCTAAGGTTGAGATATAGCACAGCTGAAGCGCTCTTCGTTGTTTTACCTAATAGTATGAAATGTATATGCATAAAATTTAAAGTTATGTACATATGTGTGATTACAATAAGGTGGTTCTAAACTTAATTAATTTTATATTTTTAAAAAGTAATATTACAGTATACTACTTCAAAATATAGGTACAGTGGACAATAAATAATTACTTTCTTTGTATGTCTACCAAACAGAAATAGCAGTCAGTGTCATGATCTTAGGGCTCTCGCCATATCATTGTGTCGTAGAAAAGACTCCCGACGATATACTATATATCTATTCTTTGTGGGGATTATTCTATATTCGAGTGTGGGGATTTAATCAGATGGCTGAGTATTATTCTACGTTAATAAATAGGCCTGGAGAGGGCTTATTTATCTTCAATATACTTAAGAAGTGGAACGGAGCCCAAGGATAAATAATATTGGCAGCATTAACAAAATAGAATTTTATTAATTAAACTAACAAAAATAACACATGGAAGATACTTACATGACCGGGGATTAAAATGGGAGATGCACATGAAATGAAAAAGTCATAGGATAAATTTAACTAAGCGGTGAATTAAGATTTGGAAGGATTTAAATGACAAAACAAACAAGAAGGGAAAGGGTCGACTAAATCCGTGTTAAAGCACGGAGTTACGTTGGCAACAAAGTTAAATAATTAAATGAAATTCGTAGCTCACGTATTTATAAGGTCGGCGTGCAGGTGAAGGCGATTTAAAGGAATGGCTTCGGTCCGACTGGCGATTTCCTTCCCAGGAGGAGGGTTTTTTAGGGGGGTTGTCCTTAACTAGGGGGAAAGGACAGACTTCGAGAAGTGGGAGCGAAGTGGGGCTCGGAAGTACGGGCAATCCTTGAGACAGGATACCGGAGATGTTCTGGATGAACAATTGAGGTTATTGGTGTAACCAAGCGTTCTCTTAAAAGAACGTTAAAAGGATGGAATTAAATTACCACTGACGTGATATCAGGGGAGCGAGAACCGTTTCTTGTCAAACGGGCTCGAAGAACAATGACTGTTCTAAAGTTGTTCTCTTCTGAACAATTGAACAAAATGAGGGTGGGGGGCTGTTGACTTAGCGTCTCGAGGGGCACGAACATTGGCACTCAAGGATATTGTCCTCTTCTGCACAATAAGGGGGTTCTCGAAGTAGAGAGTTCCTAGGTGCACAAGGGAGACCGGATCGACGTGATGCCTGGCGAAGATAATCGGGATCTGCTTCAAATGCAAAATTCTATCGCATAAATAGCCTGAGCCAGCCCCTCGGGGTATGGGGCAATAGGAAACTTCCATGGAATGTGCCGCTAGCGATTCGAACACTCTTATCTTTCCATAAGCCTAACTCAATCTGGCCAGATCGACGCCTGCAGGCAAACGGGGGATTGAACCTCCTTGATTAAACTTGGGGCGGGGGAGGATAAGACTCGGGAAATGTTCGAGGCGATGAGAACGCCATGCTCCTCTCTTCTCGCGGGATACACATGGGAAGCATGAGTAAAAATATGTGATAGAAGCGAGGCGCGGCAGCCTCAGGCAATTCTATCGCACATTGGAACACCAAATTGAAGGCTTTATTTTTTTCCTTTAGACCATTTTGATAAAGAATTAAAACATGTGGTACAACAGATATGTGGTACCCATGGTTTATCTTGGTCGCCAATTTTACATAGAAAATACAAATTAAATATGTAGTTTTTTCGCTAGAGAAGAAATTTTTCTTTGATTTTTTTTTAATGTTACTTAACCACATATGTAGTGGAATTTATCTGGGCTATTTTTACACTGTCCTCTTGGTATTTTAATTAAAATTGTTGCTATATTTAAAATTTTATTAAGTTAAATAACCGGAAAATAAGAAATAAAAAAATGAATTTCGTTCAAATCTTCAAAATTTGACAAAAAAAGTAATTGGCAACTTAAAAAAACTGGAGTCATTTCGATAAAAATGACTTCCATTTTTTAAATCTACACATAAAACTACATTAAAAATAATGTTATTCTAATCTTTGTTTTTGACAAAAAGTTAAATTTTGTTAGACAGTGTAATAATAAGCTACTTACACCGATCCCTTACTAAACTGTGCAAGTGACAATAGTGAGAATACTAAGTAATGGGTTGAGAAATAAGTTCTTGCGGTTTTATCATATTTATTCATTACCATTAACAAATTTAGAAAAACTTCATTTTTAATTGATAACAATATGCAATTTAATCAATAATGTATTCTCCATTGTTATTTACGACTTCTTCCCAACGTTCAAATAGTTTTTCGATGCTTCTGGAATAAAAATCTCTGGATTTTGACTCGAAAAATTCGTCTAACCAGGTTCTTAATTCCACATCAGTATTAAACGAAACATTGCGCAAATTGTTGGAGAGCGATCGGAACAGATGGAAATCCAATGGAGCCAAGGCTGGCGAATATGGAGGATGCGGCAGGATTTCCCAATTAAGCGTTTGGATGGCGTCTTTTGTCATATTGGCAATGTGAGGACGAGCATTGTCATGTTGCAGAAGAACTCCATAACCTCGATGAGGTCGCTTTTCACGAATAGTTTCGGCGAGTCGATACATCTGTTAAACGTAGAGTTCTGCATTGACAATCTCGTTGTTCGCAAGGAGCTCATAAAAAATGATTCCTTCCCAATCCCACCACACATACAACATCGTCTTTCGTGGAGTGGTTTTTTATTGGGGCTCAGCCATTGTTTTCGATGGTTCATGTTGACATAAACACACCACTTTTAGTCGCCAGTGATGATGCGGTGAAGAAATCTGTCCTTAAATCCACGAGTAGCCTTGTGACGAGCAAGCAAACCTGCGGCAATCGTGGAGCGTTGAAGTTTGTTGCTTTCGCTCAAAGCATGCGGAACCCATGCACCGTGTTTTTTAACTTTCCCCATCGAATGAAGGTGATTAACTACAGTTTTCTGATCACACGCCAATTGTTCAGCCAATTCTCTAGTCGATTGACGAGGATTTTCATGAAGACGGTCGTTCAATCGATCTTCATCTAACTCAATGGGGCGACCAGAACTTTCCTCGTCATTAAGATTGAAATGACCGTTTTTGAAACGTGAAAACCACCATTGAGCTGTCCTTTCTGATAAAGCATTTTCTCCGCACAAAGCACAAAAATCGCGACGAGCTTTGGCTGCGTTTGCATTGTTCCCATCTCGATTGAAAATGAATAACAACAAGTGTCGAAAATGCGCCTTTCTTTCAACTTGACATTCCATTTTGAGGGTACAGAACAAAAATTTAATTAGCACAACTTTTAAATAAACCGCAATGACTTATCACTCAACTTCAAGACGTAGCCTAAGCAAAAGCCTAATAGTCTACGCTGTTAAGAGACGTAGCCTAACCTTTGCAAATTTTGCTCTCATTATTTATTATTGTTTCTTAATATGTGCACAAATCACGTCAACAAAACTTAAATCAACACAAAATAAAAAAAACCGCAAGAATTATTCCTCAACCTAATAAAAGCAAAGAAAAACCCTAGCAGCAAGAATAAGGCTAAAATAACAAACGGTGCTATATCCTAAACATAGAAGAAAACTCAGAAGAAAGGTACGTGTACAAGGACATATAAAATTCTTTATTCTATATCTTTCTCTCCTAACCCTTCCCCTCCATCCACCAAGGTCTCTAAATAAAATTATGTACTTTCAAGTAGACAAGTCATAATGTTTCCCTCCCCTAAAAATGAAATAAAAGAAACAAACAAATAATAATACCCCCCCCCCCTTCTTTCCTCCTCCATTACTACAAAACAGTAAGGGTATCATGGTTCACCAAAACCCACTACAGATACGAGGGAAACTACAAGGATCCCCCTCAAAGCCCTAACCAGGGAAAAGCCCAACAGAGGGAAATTATTCTCAACAAAATATTCTCAACTCAATATTGCTTTGGTTAGATTAATGTGTAATCCCCAAGGCTATATAGCAATGTGCCAAAATGAGAAGGACGTCGAAGCCCTGACGACACAAAAGTCAGTGGACGTTCTGAAAAATATCGGTCTAGCTCCTAAAATCCATCCTTAAATACTAACACATAGAAGAGTTATATGTAGACGTCCGGACCCATGGGTCGGGTCTCATGACACTGAAGAGTTAAAAAGAGAAGTTGAAACCAACCACAGCTGGGTTTCAATGATAGAAGTCATCAAATTTAAAGACCATACCCATGTATTTAAAGTGTTATTTAGAGATAGATACAGGTATGGCTCAAAAAGTCACTGAAACAAGACTGTTAGTTTTCAATGTGAGGGTCACTCCCGATCAAATAGAGAGGGAGGAGTTCACAGAAATTCAGATATGTTTCAGATGCTACTGCATGGATGACCACCCCACAAGAGCATGTAAACAGGAAACCGAAAAATGCTCTGAATGATGACCATAAGTGGAGGAGCTGCAATAGCCAACGGAAAAGGTGCCTGAATTGCGGTGGAGACCACCAAAGCATAATAAAAAAGAGGAAAAATGACAAGAAGAAGAAAATAAGAAGAAAAATACATACGCCTAGGTTAAGCAAGCATCCACGGCAGAAACAACCAAGGACAGTACTTTGCCCCATGTCGAAAACGAAAACTCAACGCAGATAATGGCCTGTATTTATTACGCACACATTGCGAACCTATCAAGACCAGGGACGTTCAAGACGAAACTGAATATGATGCTGAAAAACAACGGAATGCCTCAAATGTGGTACCACGACGATCCTCCATCAGAAGAAGTTCTGAAAGTTAAACGTATCGAACCCACCCAGGTTCAACTACCAACAAAATCAGGAAGAAATGCCTCCAACTGCAAGAATCCAAGAATTGCTGCACAGGAAGCGAGAAAGAATGCGGAAGCAAACAAGAAACAAGAAAAACAATATAATAATACAGAGGAGATGGAAACAGAAACAGAACAGGAACAAAAAATAGGAAAAACTCAGAACGTGCAACTAGGGACCAAAAGAGGTCCAACAGTCAACAGAGGAAAATATCCCCGACGTCTACCCAGAGAAAAAAGCAACAGATAAATGCAAAAAGGATAAATCTCAAACCTTTCGCTACAGTGAACACTCTCCATCCAAAGGAACACCATGCTGAGACGATCACCGAGGGAATCATAAACAAGAAAATCAAATGGCAATACGAAGACCAAAGGCCAGAGAATCAGGTTGAAGAGGCCCTTTATCAAGGAAAAATTAAGTATTGACCAGAAATCTTCAATAATATCTCTCAGAGTGAGTTCAATAAAAAGGGAAACAATAAATGTAGAACACCCCTTCACCAGGCCACAGAATCAAAGCAAGACACAAGAGAAGACTAAAAAAATGTACAACCAAGTTAAAACAAAGCAACAAGCAAAACAGAAGACCCATTCTACAAAAATGGACACTGCAAACAGAAACTTAAAAATAATGTACATGAATGTAAATAGTGGGACAAGAAAAAGTTCCGAGTATGGGAACATAATTCAGAACCTTGATCCGGATATTATTTTAATATCCGAACACGGCACCAACACAAAAAACAAAGACATGAAAATCTTCAGATACCAAGTTGACACAACAAGCCATACAGATGAGGTCTTTGACGGTGCGGCGATAGCAATCCGAAATGGCCTCATGCACAAACTTCTACCTCCATTAGATGAGTCATACGTAGCAATAGAGGTCAAAACTTCCATAGCGCCCCTAACTATTGCTACTGGGTACCAACCTCCAAGAAGGGGGTACATTTCTATCCAAAACTTCATGAGGCTGTTTGCCCATAAGAAAGCGGTGATGTTCATTGGAGACTTAAACGCAGGATGCAGGGCCACTGAGTACACCAGCACCAATGCGGCGGAAGGAAATCTGGAACTTCTACTAGAACGAAACGTAGCAGTACGCATTGGACCAGAGTTCCCGATCTATTACTCAGCGAATGATGCAATTAAGCCTGACATAGTCTTAACAAGCTCAAGGTTTCCCTACAACTATCACATCGCCCCCGGACCCGTGATACTCAGCGACCACGAAGCATTAACCATCACACTGTCGACAAGCCCAATTCAAATATCAGTAAGAGAAAGGAAATCGTATGCGCAAGCAGACTGGGAGGCCTACCAGGCCGTTTGCCAGAACTACGTTCCAGCAAACCTAGAGGAAGCTACACCAGAAGAAATCCAACGGGGAATTAAGCCACCTAATAACGAAACTATTGGAGGCAGATAGGAACACTATCCCAAAGATAAAATATAAAACCCTACCAGCTCCAAAATGGACACCGAAAATGATTGCTATTCAAGAAGATTATAGAAGATTAGTGGACGCAATCAAAAGATGGAAACCAAACAGGGACCTCCACCAGATGAGGCATGAAACCAAAGAACACCTCCACCAGCTGATCCTACAGCAGCAAGCAGACATTTGGGACCGACTCATTTAAGAACTCGATGAGGAAATAGACACCAGAACGTTCTGGCAAACAGTGAAGAGATACAGAGGAAAGCCAGTAGACAAAACAAATGAACATCAAGAATCTAGAAGGTGAAGTGATCACTGAACCAGAAGAGATAGAAGTCGAATTTAGAGAACACTGGTCAAACATATTTAAAATTTCTCCTGAATAAGAAGAAAATTTCGACACAGAGTTCAAGAACGGGATAATAGACCTGCTGAACGAAGAAATTGAAAGGACATTTCCGTTCAATAACGCTTTACCGGAAAAAACCCATGGTGGGCCTCGGGAAAAAGATCTCCTTGCAGGAGTTAAACGAAACGCTAAAAGCCTTTAAGCAACGTGCGCCAGGACACTCAGGACTAACGAAAGCAAACTTCAGTAATGCTCCACCCAACATAAAACAAGGATTAACTAATATCATGAACGCGGCCCTCAATACGGCATACTTTCCCGATGCCTGGAAACTATCAAAAATTATAGTCATTCCTAAGTCAGGGAAGTCCCCAATCTTCCCAGCAGACTACCGCCTGATCTCTCTCCTCGAATTTGGAGGGAAAATTTTCGTAAAAATCATCGCCAACAGAGTGCAATCCTACCTGGACGCCAATAATCTGCATAACTTTCAACAACACGGATTTAGAAGGCAGAGAGGTAAGGACACAGCACTAGCGATGATAACAGAGAAATAAGCCCAAATAGAAAAGGAGAAGAAGCACGCTCATCTAGTATTAAAGGACGCCATGAAAGCGTTTGATAAAGTGTGGCGCCGAGGACTACAGTTTAAGATCCTCCAACTGGGACTTAATCCCAGATTGGAGAAAATAACCTGTGACTACGTCATGGACAGAAGAGCCATCATCAAGATAGGGGAGTACCAGGGACCAGAATTTCAACTAGAAGAGGGCGTCCCTCAAGGTGGGTGTTTGAGTCCACTGCTCTACTCGATATTCACTAGAGACCTCCCTAGTCCTAGGCTAGCAGAATCTTTGTATATCCAGTTTCCTGCGACGTGTCACAGATTATGGTCTCCCCATATTAAAATGAAAGGACAATGGCAAGGATGACGGCATATGAAATAGAGAACTTAAATATATACGAACACCGCTGGAAAATCGAAATTAACATGAACAATTTACCATCATTCCAATCAAAAGAAATAAAATAGCGCAAATTTATGTAGGGGATGAGAGATATCCATACAAGAGACCAAATAAACGGCATAATTGCACGCACGGCTCAGGATATCAGAGAATTATATCAATTCAGAAACCTAAGAAGAAGCAATAAAAATAAAATATACTCTGCCTACATCAGACCAAAAATAATGTATCCGCCCATGCACTAGCGGCCATTCCAAAGACTTGGATGATGAAATTGCAAATAGTGCAAAATAAAGCACTCTTAATAATAAACAACGCTAGAAGAGACAGAAAACGCCAACAGACACTACACGAAGAAAACAAGATCAGCGCGATAAACAAACACCTAAGTACCAGGGCCCTCAATATTTGGCGGAAGGTGGAGATGAATTCTGACTCATATTTCATCAGGAATCACTTCGGAATTCCCGACCTACTCCGGAACCAAGCTTGGGAAAGGTTTCCCAGCACAGAAGAGCTGCGCGGCACAACCAAGACCCAATCTACGCATAAAAATACCGGATAAGAAATATAACCCAAAGATACCAAAAACAATCGACAAAGTCACAAAACACACATACAAAAAGGCTTGAAAGCTACAATGTACAAAGGTACAAATGATTTGTTTGTACAAACTAATAGACATAGAATTTGATCAAATTATTTAATAAAAAAAATCACACTAAAACAAATGTTAGAAAAACTTTAAAGGCTACGAAGCTAAAATAACAAAGATGAAAGAAGAACAAATACACGAAAGAAAATACACAGACATAGTTACCCTTTCCCCCGAGACCTAACTATCTTCTCTATTCCTAGTTCCAAAGTCTTTCACAACTAAACCCTTCTATTAACTAACTATTTCTCTATCTATCTAGTTTCTCCACTTTTTATGTCCAATGTTCAACTTTTCTCTGTATTTCACACTTTTTTTACAGATCTCTCTTTGCAAACTTTCTGCCTCGTTGCTAGTGCGCTTTAAATTTAAGAGACAAAAATTAACCCGTATATATTACGACACACATTTTAGCCATTTCATCCTTAACTTATACTTCACTTGGAAAAGCAAAATATTTCACAATATTCACTAATATAACACACACTTTAACCTAACCCACACCTTGGGGAGGTGATGTTCAAATTCCAAAATTTCTTGATGTTAAAATGGCAACAAGGGGGTGGATGTTAAAGTGATTAACCTAACCTATTCTTTCATCCATAAAATAAACATTGCATGTTTTCCCTTTCCATGATATTTACATTGGGTTTACTATTCCTGGCATTATATATTTAAAAAAAAAATCTTCCATTACATTTACGTACATTTGGTTCGCTACTCTTGACATGATCCCGTAAGTTTTCTATTTGCCCGTGTGTCAGTTTCCCACTTTTCTTCGAAATAATACATCACACCGAAAAACACTCCATGTTATTCTATCCTTACTATATGAAGTGGAACAAAAGTGTAGTTTATAGTGTTTTCAGCCAATGATATCGCGATTCTAAAAAGGGAATAAGGGACTACACCGATTCAACTCTTATAGACGCAAGATAGAACTCGGTTTAAGTACAGGATGGTCTGAAATTCAATTCACCCCTTGTAAATATTATTTTAATTTTCTATTTCAAATATTGTTTAATTTTATATTTCAGTTAACCGAGTCTTGTCACCCCGTGTAAATATTGTTTTAATTTTCTATTTCAAATATTGTTTAATTTTATATTTTAGTTAAACGAGTCTTGTCACCCCCTTTAAATATTGTTTTAATTTTCTATTTCAGTTGATCGAGTTCTGTTACCCCCTGTAAATATTGTCTTAATTTTCTATTTCAAATATTGTTCTAATTTTCTATTTCAATTGACCGAGTCTTGTCACCCCGTGTAAATATTGTTTTAATCTATTTCAAATATTGTTTTAATTTAAAATTTCATTTGACTGAAAGTCTTATCACCCCCTATAAATATTGTTTTAATTTTCCATTTAAAATTTCAGTTGACTGAAAGTCTCGTCACCCCCTGTAAATAATTTAAGAAGGGGATTTTTTTGAGTATTTGAATAATAATTTCATCTTAGTTTGGTTATGACTTATGTTTTTTTATCAAAGTTATTTCTAATAATTCTTTTATAATATCAAAAAAACAAAATGGTGAAGTTCAGAAATAAATATAAGTATCGAAATTTTGTGAAATTTTTAAAACCCAAAGAATTACAAATGGTGAAGTTCAGAAAATTTATTTTTATATATCTTCTTCTATAACTATATTTTAGCAACGTGCTATTTTGAAAGAGGGGAAATTTAGTTAAGAGTTCCTTTTAAAAATTTTTATAATTGGCGAAGTTTAAAAAATTTATACAAATTTAACCATGGCTGCTTTTTTTTTAGATTTTAAATTTTAATCTTAGTAGCGAAGCGCAGGCTTTCCCCCCCCCCCCCCTCCGTAAGGGGGAAGTGACAAAGCCGTTGCCTGGTAATTTTATATTTCAGATGACACGAGCTCCTACAATTTGAAAGAGAGGCTGATTGCAAGTGTATGTGCATATGATCGTGTGCATTCTGACAAGATGTTGTGCGATATGACTTTCTCTGCAACATTCGTCAGACTAAAACCAGTACATATGTTTGATATTATTATATTGTTTCTTTATTGTTCATAGTACTTTTCGGTAGGAGTTAACAAGACTTTAGGACCACCCTGTATATTTGAGGTTTTGGTTATTTCCTTTTTCTATTGGAATAAAAAAATCAGCATGAAATCTTGGGCTCGAGAACGGCAGGAAATCTTAGTCAACAGGTAAAGAAGCGGCGGGAAATCTTAGCCAACAGCTACATGAGCGACAGGAAATCTTAACTAACATGTACAGGAGCGGCAGGAAATCTTAGCTAACAAGTAAAGGAGCAGCAGGAAATCTTAACCAACAGGTACAGGAACGGCAGGAAATCTTAGCCAATAGGTAAAGAAGCGGCGGGAAATCTTGGCCAACAGGTACAGGAGCGGCAGGAAATCTTAGCCAACAGGTACAGGAGCGTCAGAAAATTTTAGCTAACAGGTACAGGAGCGGCAGGAAATCTTAGCCAACAGATACAGGAGCAGCAGGAAATGAGTCTACATACATAAGGCGGAGAAAATAAGAGGGACACCAGCTGCCTATGATGTTATATTCCTATCAGAAATTATACATAAATAAAACAAGGTCAACCGACCTAAGTCGCGTACTCTTAATTATTCTGACTTATGACCTTAAGACCTTCAAAAATTTCAATAATTCCTGGACTAACATAGGGAGGACTTTGACAATGATATCATTCAAAGGAGAATGTAAAACAACACAAGGTTTTTAAATTTTGTTAGAATCGACCAAATAGTTACGATGTTATTGCAAAAAAACTCATTGAAAAGTATAATGGTTTCCACCCGACCAACCGACCGACCTACGGACCGACATAATAACTTATAGAGTTGCATTCACGCGACTAAAAACAGGTGTCAACCAATTGTGTTTGCAAGCATTGTGGACATCTTCTACCTGATGTTTAACAAAGGTTTGCCTCTATTTATTAATTCAGAGCGAAATGAGTCATTTCAGATTTTCCAAGGGAGTAAATTGTTGGAGCCGTTGGCTGGAGCATCGATTACAAAAATTGCAGACTTGTGCCATGATTTGATAAGAACTAATTGCAGTCTTTTGCCATGATTTGATAGGAACTAATTGCAGACTTATGCCATGATTCGATAGGAACTAATTGCAGAGTTGTGCCATGATATGATATGAATTGTGTCTGAAGTAATGCTGACATACTATAATCCAGAACAACACTCTATGGTAGGCGTATCTTTGGACGGGATGCGAAACTCAGTAACCAGAATCTCAGACCAATAAACTCCATCGTGTCGTAAAAAGCCTCTAAACCAACACTTTGCCAACTCAGTGTCGACCAAGACACTTCATCGAAAGCTTCATGTAGTTGGATATTATGGAAGAGGCTGAAATTTCCAAATCTTTCTGAAAGGAAAAACATTAAATGCAAAAAGATGGTGTACTGATAATCTAAAATGGACAATGAGAGTATGTCATTTACGTTGAAAAATCGCTCCTGACGCTTTATCTTATCAAGCCTTGTTTACCTTTGCAAGCAGACCCAAAAAGGTTTCAATCCTGATTGCCTGACCACCATCCTGAACCATAGTGGCAGGACCTTTTCTAAGTCATGCTGTACTAGTGCATAGTAGGATTAACACTCAGGAGATCTGTCAGGTTTGAGTGACCGGGGACATCTCACATTACATCACATCATCATCATCACTCTATAATTTAAAAAGGGGATTTTTTTTATTATTTGAATAATAATAATTTTTTATAATATCAAAAACCAAAATGGTGAAGTTCAGAAATAAATATAAGTATCGAAATTTTGTGAATTTTTTAAAACCCAAAGAATTACAAATGATGAAGTTCAGAAAATTTATAAAAATTTAACCATGACTGCTTTTTTTTTAGATTTCAAATTTTAATCTTAGTAGCGAAGCGCAAGCTTCCCCCGTAGGGGGACAATGGCGAAGCCATTGCCTGGCTGTTCTATAATTGTGGCGCGATCTTCCAGGATGAAAAGCCATTCAATCACACTTAAAGAATTGTTAAAGAGTGTCATATAAAGCATGATAGTAAAGTAGGACACGGATCTTTTACAAATTTGCCGGACCATCTTAACATTATCGCCCATCTGTGGGTGGAATTGAAGCAATAGGTGGAGAACAGCTTTCCTTCGCCAGCGTCGCTGAAGAAACTGGAACAGGCTTTGCCTCAAGAATAGTTAAAAAAATCTAGTAACCACTGTAAAAAAACTGTATGAGTCGATTAGTCTAAACATTTAAGCAACTAGTGCTACCAAAGTAGTACAAACATCATATTAAATAATAAAACTTTGATTACATAATGCATTTACATCATTTTGTCCGGTCCCTCTAGGTTCGATCCCAGATATGTCCTAACTCAATTATGCAGTTGTGATTTTCCTAAAAGCCCCCACCGCCCAAATTTTGCTACCTCACTGAGGTAAAAATCCACTCAAAGCCTATGGAAATAGTAGACTAATTCTGGTTACCTCGCAAAATGCTACCTATCAGTTATAAAAAAAACACAAACGTTAGAAGTGCTACAGAATTTTAACAGGACAATAAATTCGTATTGATATTTACTTGTATGTTGGTCTGCTACCAAGGCAGTAATGGGATTCAGCCGGTTCCCACCGGTTCGTAAGAACCTGTTCTTGAAATTTCATTAAGCCAGAGAAAAGGTTGTTAGCTTAAATGAGGTGTTCTCAATCTTTTTTGAAGTTGGGAAAAATAACTAAAATTAATAATTTCACTTGCAAGACTATAGTATATAACAACCAGAAGATCAACCTTTGTACCTATATTGGGCCAGCCAGCATGGTTTGCTGCTAGAGACTGATAATGAGAGAACATGTAGTGTGAGAACCTGTTCTTAAAATCTTTGAATCCTACCACTGTACCAAGGCATTTAAAAAAAACAAAAAAAACATACGTTGTTTCTTTTTAGTTTTCCTCCCAGAAAGAAGAATTGCTCAGGTAAAGATCGATGGATTGAAATCGAAGGATAAGAATGTTCATTTAGATGTCTCAATAAAGATTATAAATATTTAATGTACACGATTTCCTCGGAGTTAAATTATGAGCGTTTGAGTTGCAGTTATCTTTTCAGGGTTTCTAATATAGAATACTGGGTTTAGGGCATCAAATTGCAAAATAAAGTGAAAATAATAATAATTCGTAGTAGTAGTTTAAAACCCAATTGAGGCATTTTGCCCAAAAGCTTTTGAAGGGGTTTATAAATAAAATAAAATGAGGAAGTGATATGTGTCAAAAGACATTTTGCTGAACAAATCCCAAAAGCAGATACGCGTACAGCTAGTAACCTGAATGCCCGCAACTTTGCTGAACTTACTCCTATCTACAACGGCATTAGGTTCCTTTGGTCAGCAAGTAAATTGACTTTAGGACTGTCTAGAAGAAATCCTATGCCAGACATTGGAAAGACTAAAATTACTAAATCCCTATGAACACAAAATGTACCCACATCATTGAGAGGAGCTAAAGATGGTATCCTGAAGCCCCAACTATATTTTTTAATAAATCCACGTCTTTTATGATGATACCACGTTCAGGCTTATTGCTGCCTGATAAAGGTTATACAGATCAGGAGAACAAAGATCTTACAGGAGATGACCCATCCGGGTTATTCTTTCCTGCATGTTCCTCGGAACTACCGTGGAGGAGGATGGGGGGGTGCACTGATTTCCAAATCATCCTTCTCCCTGAATCTCTGAATCTTCTCCCCTCCCCCTCTCTTTCCTCATTTGAGGCCCCCTTTGCTGTCTCGCGTGCTGTGCCCGCTCTGACTATTGTGGTCCTTTACCGCCCTCCCAGCTCGTCTCCGGCCTTATTTCTCGAGGAGTTCAGTAACCTACTCTCCGACTAATCCTCTACTGGTTGTCTCCTTATTCTTGGTGACTTCAATCTTCCTAGCCACAATGAGACTTTTGCGCATTAATTGACATCATCGACCTCTTCTCTCTTACACAACATGCTGTTCTCCCTGACCATAATCCATTGCCGCTTAATGTACTCACTCGGGCGTCCTCTGAGGAAGTAACTACCCTGATCTCACGTTCTAACAAATCTGGATCCCCTAAGGGCGTCTTTCCACCCAAACTCCTCCACCAAATTATCCCTGCTCTCCTCCCACTAATTATTCATCTCTTTAACACTTCTCTTGCCACAGGGGTGGTTCCCTCTTCCTTCAAACATGCCTAAATTCGTCCTATCCTTAAAAAAATACACCTTAACCCCTCTAAACCATCTAGCTATCGCCCTATCTCACAGCTTCCATTCCTCTCTAAGATCCTCGAGAGAGTGGTTTTCTCTCGCCTTAATTACCATATTTTTAACTGCAATATCGATGAAACGTACCAATCGGGGTTCAAAGCAAAGCACTCTGCTGCAACCGCTCTTCTTAACGTTTCAGACGGTTTACGTAGAGCAGCCGATAGGGGTTGTACGTCCATTCTAGTACTCCTAGACCTCTCCTCTGCTTTCGACACCATCGACCACACTGTCCTCCTTGATCGTCTTCAAACTTACTTTGGTCGCTCGGGCACTGCAGTGGCTTGGTTCCGCTCATATCTCTCCTCCCGCACTCAGTCGGCCGCTCTCGATAACCTTTCCTCTGAGCCCGCGCCCATTCATTTCGGGGTGCCTCAGGGCTCAGTCCTTGGTCCCCTCCTCTTTCGCATCTACTTACTTACTTTTGGCTGCCTTCTTCGCGATTTGCTGATGACACTCAGATATACCTTTCCTCATCTCCTGTGTCCTTCTCTCAATCAATTACGAAGCTCCTTTCAGCCTACACCTCCATAGACGAATGGCTGTCTGCCAACTTTCTCAAACTTAACCATGATAAAACTGAAGTTCTCCTTGTTGGTACCGCTTCGAAATCTAAAGCTCTCTTCCCCTCACTTAACCATGGGGAAACCAATGTCGCCTTCTCTGTCACCCTCAGTAATCTTGGTGTTATTTTCAACGAGCAATTCTCGTTTAAACCGCACATCCATCGTATCTGTAAGTCTTCTCTCGGTTTCCTCCGCAACTTTTTACCTGTTTGATCCCATTTTGATCGACGAAACCTTGAGACTGCTATTTATGCCTTCGTCACCTCACGCTGAGACTACTGCAATTCTCTTCTAGTGAATCTCCCTTCTTCGTCACTTCGCCCCCTACAACTAGTTCAAAACTATGCTGCCCGGATCCTCCTTCACCGCCCCTGGTTTCCTCCTTCAATGCCTCTGTTACAGGAGCTACACTGGTTACCTATTCGCTTCCGTACTTACTATAAAATTCTTCTCATCACCTACAAGGCCATAAACCTCGATGGTCCACCTTATCTCTTGTCTGACCTCTCCCGTCGTCAAACTCCTCGCACTCCGGTCTAACCTCGCTCCCATCCTGAACACTCCTCGCTCTGTCCTCTGCTCGATGGGTGACCGTTCCTTCTCAGTTTGTGCTCCTAGACTCTGGAATGCTCTTCCTGCCGAAGTCCGATCCTCTTTCTCCCTTGCTACTTTGAAACGTCTCCTGAAGACTCATCTCTTCAGAATTGCCTTCTTTCCCCTATAAACTTTCTCTACACTCGCTACACAACCTGCGCTCTGGGGGAGCTAACAGCCCTAAAGAGCGCATTATATATCCCTTTTATTATTATTATTATTATTATTATTAATATTCTATCTTTTCGTCTGATTTTTGGGGGGGGGGGTCATCTCGTGTAAGATGTCCTCCTGATCTGTGGAACATTTGCGCAGGCGCACGCACACACACACACACACACATATATATATATATATATATATATATATATATATATATATATATATATATATATATATATATATATATATATATATATATATATCTGTTAGATTGTATCAGTTATTCTTCAAGGGGTTACGAGACATTCGGAACACCCTATAGAATCAGTTCTGTGGAGCTGCCTCCTAAGTAGGGGGATGGGAGAGTGAGATTAACCCAAACCAATACGATTTACTAACTTGCGGATAGAGGGCCTAGGTTATCGTTCCTTTTGCCTTGATTATCTGAATAACTTCCTTTTTCTGGCCCCATCAAGGCAAATGTCCCTTAAGGGAACACCATAAATCTGCCTCAATAATTTGCCCTTTTTTTAGTTAGTTATTTTCTCACCTTTTCTTACGCTCGCCCTCAGTTAGCCCCCAAATGAGAAAGTTAATAACTAAATTGAACTATGACACCTAAATGGAGGTTAAGTTAGGTTAAATTTTGCCTCCCATCCATTTTTTCAATCATAGACGCGGGCCCCGACCGAATAGTGAAATTTATATAAAGATCAAAATGACAATCGATAGCATGACCGTGGCCACTAGGGTTGGGTCTTCGCTGTAAGGGGAAGTGGAGAAAGTACGGTAGTATTGTTTTACCGCCAATCAGGGAGAAGAGAACCCTTTCTGGCCCCAAGGAAAAACCCTCGTTTCGTGGCAGGGGTGTGTGGATATGAAACCCACTTAGGTAGGTTTCAGGGCGGAAGGGAGAGGGATGTGTGGAGAGAAGAGGGAAGAAGAGCCGTAGATAGCCGGAAGTATCTACGCTTATGCTTCTCACTCGACGCATCGCATGCCTGGCCACAGCTTTTGCCGGGATTCGAACCCGGTACCTTGGAAATCCAATGCCTTATCTACTATGCTAGCGGCAGTTCCCTCTTCTCGGTTCTTCTCCCATTTCCACTTCAGAACTTGTTAATTTTTACTATATCTCTCACCTGTGTTTGTATTGTTATCCATGCGTTTCTTTCATGGTCCCTGGGGGTTATTTATAACATGTATCGGTTCATATTTCCCTGAGTCGTCTTCAGTTTCTGCCATGAGTGTCCAAGTCCCACTTCGAAAAGGTGACGCTAACGAGGATGAGATCTGAAGGCATTTCTCCACTAAGAACCATGAGGTAGTACGGCTCGTTTCTATGGTTATTAATCAAAGACTACAACCAGGTCGTTTGGTGCCATAAACATAAGAAAATAACGATAAAAAATAATTTAACCTAGCTATTCACTCGCCCCCTTTGCCCCCATGTAAAAGGGGCAAAGGGGAGATTGCGTTTGTGCTCTCTACCCGACACCTGCAGGTGAGCTACCTTAATTGTGGATGTTGGGTAGGCCTTAGAGAGCTGTGCCCTCTACTATATAACTCCTATATATTTTAACTTCCTTCACTCGACTCTCCGCATAAAGGTTCTGGCAGAGTTCTCTCGTTGAGAATTTCTTAGTTCTAAGTAAATGATAATTGATTGTACAATTTTGCCCTGGTCCAAATTTATCCCTTATCTAAGGATAACTTGCGACGACCAACATATATTAAAAGGCCAATGGGACAAGAATACTTATTTAATATGAATGTTATTTCTCTATCGCAATAATTAGCTTAATACAGTTTTAGAAGGTATTATGAGGGGCCAAAACATGTATGGGAATCCTATGCATTCCCCGCGAAAGTTCGGCGGAAGAGCAAAGGTTAAATCTGCTGTTGGGAAAATTCCCAGCCGCGTTAAATCGAATCCCTACGTTTCCATGGCAACTGAAAATTACCTCCTTCCCCAATGGCTGATGCGTGTGGTTTCTTGCCTTTGGTTTGTTTGTATATCTGTATGACTAGATGAGTGTGAGATAATGTTATTACATCACGTTTCTAGTCACGTCACACGTTCTCCACTGCATTTCGTAACTCCTAAAGCCACTTTTCAAAATGTATTCCTTGAAAATTAATTTTTATGGCAATATCTGTAAAAAAAATCAAGGTCTCGTCGTTATATATGAACTCTGACCTTCAATTGTGGCAGTGGGCTGTATACGGGCTGGGAATTTTAAAGGAGATATTACGATTTCGCATTTGTCGTTGCCGAAGCAGACGTTTGTAAATTGGCTGATCGCTTCAGGCTGCCGACTTGGACTGACGCTAGAGTGACTTAGTTACTATAGAAAAAGAATTCGAAAATTAAAGACTGTGAAAATTTGAGGGGAAGGGGAAGGCATGCTAGGCGATGATTTGTGAGGGAGAGGGGGTACTGGGAACCGTGTCGCTTGGGCATTGAATCGCAGATAGGACGATAAGCATTCGACAAATGGAAAATGCTGTAATCGAAGGGAGGTGTGTAGGGGAAGACATAGTATTTTCCAGGTTTTAATTAGATTTGTTAAACAGACATTCGTGAAGAAAGTATCGAAATTAAGGGAAGTAAAACTGTAGCCAAATAAGACTGCAGGCCCTCTTTACGAGAAAGGCAGGAAGAATTAGAGGAAGCATCCAACGGGGCAAGCTAAAGAAGAATCTACCATAAGCGCTCGGGTAACTTGGATTTCTGTTTTAACCACAATTCATCTACCATATCAAATTTTTGTTTTTCTCATGCTTCTGGGTTTGGTCTTCCAAATCCGGTACTTATTTCCCCCGCAAATCACTCATTTTACTAAGTTTGCCAACCAAAATTTCTCTTCAAATCATGGGATGGAAAGTCCCAATACAGTCCAATTATCGTTTATTTATCTCTTTTATTGGACCACCATGAAAATAAATGACCTTTAATTGGACTCTTCTGAGACTATCCATCCACCCTGTGGATGTAACAAAGTAACTATTTATTTGTGATAGAAGTAGTAATAAGAAAAGATGTTTATGTCGAGTAGGTAGAGAAACTTTAAAATATTATAAGTTGTAGAGCAATTGTGGCACGAATGAGAATAATATCCTGGTTTCTAGTTGTTTGTTGGTATAAATACCATACATAATTTGAGTGAAGAATTGTAAAAATCATAAAAAATTATCTCATAAGTACACTTGTGAATGAGCAAAGTATGTAAATTATTGGCAAAGATGCCTATTACATCTAATCGCTATCGTATGACAGAAGCAGTGAAGGGTGGACAGGAGAAGTATTGAATAAAATATCAGGAGTCGATGAATATTAGTGAGACATTTCTAGTAAATGGAAATTAGACACATTTTTAATAAATTATAAAAAATATGACTATCAGGAGTTAAATACAATAGTAAATATGTAATAAACAGAAGAGTTAAGATTTGCAGCTAATAAAACCGCTCGAGCGAGATAGAGTATATTTGAATGTGACACGCCAGTGGATTACAGTCGATTGCAACAAACCGCAAATAAATGGCTGTTTGTTGATATGGATAAAATCGCTGAGACTGTTATCGTTGACTGCGATGAAGTGCATGAAATTTCCATTAAACCAATATGAGTGACTCCAAAAAATGTCGAAAAGTAAAAAATAACGAAGTTTGACAGACGGCAGAAACTAGCACGGTGGGTCCTTGCAATGGAATGACCACTGAACGAGGAAGGAGGATCTACACCTGGTATCTGTAGACGGAAAAGAAATGACAATCAAGGAATGAGAAAGAGCTTGGCGACGAGAAAGGATCGACATTTGGTTTGCACTTGTCTGATGGTAACTTGACAACTTGTTCCCTGATATATTCATCATATAGAGACAGACTTAGCAAGGAATGAATGATAATCAGCATGGATTCAGGTCACGTAAATCACGACTAACAAGTTTCCTGGAATTTCTAGATTATATCACAGGACAATGGGAAAAGGAAATGACATAGATGGGCAGCCCTGGGGTAAAGTTTTCCGACATCTCGGAAATTTTAGGAAATTCAATAATTGCAGGGTCGTAAAGTTTTTATTTGAATATTAATATGGATATAACAGGTAAGTAAGGAGGAATAAATAACAATGTTATATATGCTCCCCAAAATCAACAAGAATAAACAAAATAAAAAAAAATCCCAAAACATGTAACATCGGCAACATATAAGCAGATGAGGCTCTGTGAAAATTACAGCAATACCAAATTGATACAGAAAGCTCAGTAGCGTGTCGAGAGTCCCTTGGCACTGACGAGAGCATTTATTCTTCGAGAGATGTGATGATGGCTCACTAATCGGAGATGACTGAGTTCAGTTGCTCATTGGAGACTGACTGACGAAGTCTTAGGGTCTCTTTCAGGTCCTGCGAGAGGTGTTCTAGTGACTTCATATCCGGAGACTGAGGTGGCCAGTCCATGACCGTGATATTATTGTCCCGGAGTCACTGTATGGTAGACGCAGACTTGTGACATTGTCATACTGGAAAATCAAATTCCGGGCATTTCTGGAGAGGTTTAGGGCTGAGGGTAATATGTAATCTCTTATGACACCTTGGTACTTTTTTGACTTATGGTGTCATTACAAAAGGTGAGACGACCCGCCCCTGAACTTGATATGCAGCCCCATACCATTACAGAGCGGCCACCATGCTTTACTGTTGACACTATGTAATTTCGATTTCACTGCTCCCCTGTCTTCCTGTGGACTTTAACGTTGCTTTGGGTCGAGAACAACTGAAACGACGACTCGCCGAACCATAAGACACGTCTCCACTGACGCACGGTCCAGTTGCGGTGAGCACGTGCCCAAGCCACTCGACGTCGCTTCTGCTGAAGGTTGATCAGTGGCTTCTGGTGGGGTTTACACAAATTCAGGCCTTGTACAAGCAGTCACCTACAGACTGTTCTGACGGATACATTAACCTGGCCTCCCTTTGGCCATTCATGTTGCAGCTGGACTGCGGTTTTCTTATGATCAGGAAGGCTCATGGGACGCAGAGACCTCTTGTCACTTTGCGTACAGACCCTGGGGTTTTCCAGAACGAAGTCGGTCTTAGATATTTCCACTTAGTTGGATCCTCTTCAATACTTCTGCAGCCCCGGAATGCGATCAACCGACCCTCCGAGCGAATTCTTAACAGCTGAATCCCTCCTTGTGCAGCATGCATATTAGACTTCTTTACTTCACGACATACTTCGTATTTTCACCATTATAATATCCTCACCAGATCCTGTCGACATGGAATATCATAATAATCAACAAATATGATGTGTTGTATGAAGACATTTTGACTATAACATAACGCATAGTGATACCAGGATTTTATACATTCCAATAGCATCTCCAATTTAGATATTTAAAAAAAAAGTTATAAGGAAGCTCGTACCTTTATTTTGCTTTTCAGATGTATTGAACACATGTATGCAAACTTACACCAACATATTCATAGACATACGTCGTCTTACGTCTTGAAAAAGTTAGAAGTTAAATGTATATAGTTAGAGTAGAATGGATAGTAGGTGCTAAGTTAAAGTGGCGAAAGGGAATGAGTATGAGATATTACTGTTCATTCAAAGACATACCCAATGAATAAGAAAAATTCCAGGTGTCCGAATACTTTTGGTCACGGCTGTAATTTACTTGGATTTTAGTAAAGATTTTGATAAGGTCCTTCACAATAGACTACATAAATTGAGAATGTATGGAATTTCCGGGAATGTTTTACATGTGGTGGTAGGGTAGCTAATGTCTAGAAAGTATAGGGTAGTACTAAATAGAAATAAATGACAATGTGAAGTTGTTACTAGTGGGGTGCCTCAGGGATCAGTTTTGAGACAATTATCATTCTTAGTTTACATTAACGACCTAGTGGTAAGGGTTAAAAGAAAAAAAAGAAGATATTCGCTGATGATTCTAAGCAGCCAGTGTAAAATGGAATACCCAGCAATTTTACTGTTAACACAGTGATTTAAATGCACTAGTTGTGGTGGGTACAAAAATTGTCAAGTGACATTCAACCTCCAAAAATTCAGTTATTAATATGAACAACCATAATATGGAATTTAGTTAGGAAATTATGTGTTGGTTGTTAGTGTTAAAGATGAAAGGGATAAAGAGTAGGAATGTACAGGTCATTGAGGTTCTTCAATCAGTGTTAGAGGCTAGAAATAAGGCAAATAGGGTGTCAGTTTTATCAATATAAATGTTAGTTAAAAAAGTCAGAAAGTCATCCTTAAGCTATATAACTCATATATTTATCCATACTTGGAATATTCTATTCGGGCATAATCCTTACATTGCAGTCAGGATATCAATATTCTGGAAGTAGTACAGAAAAGAGCAACATAAATGATACTTTCCTTGAGGCACCTTGTTTATATGAATAGATAAGGGGAAATTAACATATTATCATTTGAAAGGTGCTTAGAGGGTGACATTATCCAGCATTTTAAATGTTTAGCGGATTGCTAAATTAGAAATAAGGGAGTTTTTTTAGCTGTAGACTGATGATATGAATGCAGATTATACCATGGTAATGGCTTTCTGGGATGTTGGAATTCCTGACTGGGGTGAGCTTTGATGGGTCTTAGCGGCTTTTCTCATCCTTTACATTGTTATGTATTGTTAATGAGAAGTTGGGACCAATTCCTAGAGCGAAGCATCTGTCATCAGAGAAGGCTATTTCCTTTGCTTTCTGGTGGTGATATTTTTGAGCGAAAACCATTGAGGTCATCGCCGAAAATTTAAAAGGCGAGATCGGAAAAAGGAGGCATAGCAGAAAACCAGAGTGAGCATTTTTTTTATTAACGTTTCAATCGACTCTAGCTTCTTCAGAATAAAAAAAATGAGTAATCTCTAGGTTCTCTAGATAAGATGGGAGATGAGTTGGGAGTGAAAAGAGAATTAATAGTGTGAGGATATGGAGAAGACGAGGAGGGAAGAGAGATAGTATAGAAGGATACTAGAAGGAAATTAAATAGTTGACCTAGGTAGTCTTGGCCCTAAATCTAAACATAGTGCCAATACTCTTATCTTTTTTTAGTCGCGTGCGACGCTATATCTCACTATGTCGGTCGGTCGGTCGGTCTCCATTTTGCTTTCTTCTTTTGGCCATAACATCATAACTATTCGGCCGATTTTAACAAAATTTGAATTCCTATGTTGTTTTACATTCTCTTTTGAAAAATATAATTGCCAAGGTCCTCCCAAGGTTAGCTCCGGAATTATTTGGCCGTAGCATCATAACTATTCGGCTGATTCTAACGAAATTTGAAACCTTTATGTTGTTTTACATTCTCTTTTGAATGATATAATTACCAAGGTCCTCCTAAGGTTAATCCGGGTATTATTAAAAGTTTTGAAGGTAGTAAGGTCATAAATCCTAATAGGTAAGAGCACGCGACTTTGGTCAGCAGACTTTGTTCCTATTCATTTTTATTTGTTGATTCTGTTCCACGATTGGGGGCGACAGTAGCAAATGATTAGGGGAGGTAAGAAGGAAGCTGGAGAGTTGCAAGTTTGCTTGGAGGTCAAGATAATTTCTCTCTATTGTAAGAGAGTTGTAATTTGGAATTTTAGTAGGAGATTAATTACCCGAGTTTCAGGTTCTTGTCCTTAATGTTATAGTGTTGTTTTATTGTATTACTTTAATGTTAGGTGTTCAAACCGTTGTTAGGTAAGTTTGTGTGTTGTTACTGGTAAGCCTATTTTATTCTTGTTTTACTTTGTGTATGTTCATTGTAGTTGTGTTGTTCTTTCCTTAGGTCTTATTTTGTTAGTGTTTTTTTTCTCTTTTGAATTAATCTTTCTTCACTTGGGTAATATTCTGTAGATCTTGATTCGGTGTCTATCTATTAGGTTTTCGTTGTTTGTTATCTTAATAGGTGTTGCCATACGTGTTTTTTTTGTTATAATCAGTTTCTCTTTTGTGAAATAAGTGAGGAAGTGTGTGGTAGATGTGATGGGGGTGAAAAAAAAGTTGAGTATATTTGCCCTGGTCATGAGGGCATCACTTACATTCCTCTACCTTTTTTGTTTCTTATATATATTTCCTACTTCGTGGCCCTCAGTGTTTCCCACTTTTGGCGCTGGTGACCGACAGGATCGGTCACCATAATCTGGATTTTTTATTTTGATTTGGATGGAAGAAGTGAGGGAATGTGTAATAGTGTGATAGGGGAGAAAGAGTTTTGGTCGCCCTGGTTATGAGAGCATCGCCTACATTCTTCTTCCGTATTTCTTTCATATTTTTTTTCCTCCTTTGCCTTCGTATTTCCACTGTTGGTGATTTTTATTTGATTTGATGTGGTAAGTGATGAAATGTGTGGTAGATTTCATAGGGGTTAAAGTAGGCTTGAAAGTTGTCTTAGTGTCGAGGGCATCAATAACGTTTTTCTCTTTCTTGTTTTTGTATTTTCTTTCCTCCGTCAAGATTTGTGATGGTCGTCCAGGACGGTCAAATTCTTCCTTAGGATATACATTTTATTTAACTTTTATGTTTGGTTCTTCCGTCGAGGCTTTCAAGCCTTTCAAGTTATATATTTTGCTAACTTACTCTTCTATCAATTTTTGTTTGTTTATATTATTATTGTTGGGCACTTTGCTTCTTTTTATTTATGCTTTTTATCTTTTGTTGTTTTATTTCTATTTTTCTTATTTTTTTTTATTGATATGCAAAGAGTGAAAAAGTGAGGAAAAAATATGGTGAGTTTTGCCCTGGTGTAGAGGGCATCTCTACACCAGGGCAAAACTCATTTGTCTCTTCTTGTGCACCGTCAGTGGTTGCTTCTGGTGCTTGTTTGGCCGCATTGCGACCTTTACATTTGACTTTACCTCCCTCGTTGTTCTTTGGACTTTATTTATTTATTATTTCTTTATTTATTTATTTGTGTTTTTTGTTTATATATATATATATATATATATACATATATATATATATATATATATATATATATATATATATATATATATATATATATATATATATATATATATATATGTGGAAAACTCACGCAATAAATGCAACAAAGTCCACAGGGAAAGTTAATACGAGGATTCCAAGTACTGTCAAACTTTATTTCGAGTTCTTTATCAAGGATTCCTTGATAAAAAACAAAATAAAGTTCGAAAGTACTTGGAATCCTCCTATTAATTTTCCCTGTGGGATTTTTTGCATATATATATATATATATATATATTAAATATATATAAATATAAATAAACTCTATTTCCTCCGTCACGGCATTCTAGCCTTTCAAGTGTTATATTTGCTATCTCTTAATGTATCTTTAATTTTTCTGATAATTTATATTTGTTTGTATTACCGGTATGTGGGCATTTCGCCTCTTTTTCTTATTTTCCTTTCTCAACTGACTTTATGTACCCTTTTGAATGAATGTAAACTAAAGACGTAATTTTAGCTTGGCACTGAATGGTCCGATTTTTTAGCTTTCGTTCAAATTGGGGAAGCTTCTCCGTGTCGTTCGCTCAAGCTAAGCAGCCATAAAACGTTCAAGCAAAAAGCACCAGGTCAAAGTGCCATAATGAAGGAACATCTAATTAATGCTCCGGAAAACATATATAGGTCAGTAGTGAGGATCTTCAATGCCTGCCTTAATATTTAATATTGGGTACTTTCCCCAAGCATTCAAAACGGCGAAGATGATCCTCCTACCGAAACCGGACAAACCGAAACATCAAGTCGAAGGCTACCACCCGATCTCGCTACTAAAGTTTCTAGGCAAACTCTTTGAAAAACTCCTTAATGAAAGATTAATCAAACATCTTAATCATAACACTCTCTACAACCCACAACAGCGCGGGTTCAGGAGCAAGCGAGGAACGGACACCGCGCTTACGATCATAACAGAAAAAATCGCTACGGAAACAGCGCGAGGCAACAGAGTAGATCTAATACTCCGCGATGTTGCTAAAGCCTTCAACAAGGTGTGGTTGCCCGGTTTAAAAGCCAAAATCTGTAGCCTTGATTTGGAAATAAACTTGTGCAAAACGTTATGCAACTACCTGGACAAACGAAAAGCGGCACTGCATATAAACGGCCGAACGGGTGTCCCATTCGCCTAACAAGCAGGTGTCCCTCAGGGCGGATGCCTCTTCCCAACGTTATATACCGTATACATGAGAGACCTTCCATACCTAACCGTCGAATGCGCTATGTCTATCCTATTATCGAATATCATCACACAGATAATTCCCGGCGAAAGGCAGAACCCCAGAGATTTTGCCAAGGGAAATAAAAAGCTTAAACGACTGCGAGAAAAGGAACAAAATACAAACCAACAAAGACAAGTTCAAACTTAAAGCAATGAACAGAAGGAAAACAGCCGGTGTACGAGTAGATGGAGAGGCATACCCATACTCGACAGAAAGACGTGTCCTCGGTCTAAAACTGACGTCAACTGGGTATATCTTCTATCTATCACAAAAAATCTCCGAGGCAAAAATAATCTTGTCAGCGCTGTACAGATTTTGTAACCTTTCAACCAAAAACTAAAGGAAACCATATTTGGCCTTAGTCCATCCAAAGCTTCTGTACCCGACAATACCGCTAAATACGCTAAGCAACTCACAGATAATAAAAATCCAACGAGTACAAAACAAGGCGATAAGATTTATCACGAACTCAAGAAAACAGGACTATATACCATCAGAAGTATTCCACACAAGAACTGAAATAAAACCTCTGAACATAGTCTTACAAAACCGTGCAAAAAAGATATGGGAAAATATAATAAATATAACACCGCAAAACGAAATAAACCGATTCACCGTGCCGGATAACGAGATCCGCTGGACTCGATACAAATGGAGATTCGGGGAAGTTTAGAACGGACATTAACGGACATCATTCCGATCTATAAATAACGACACTTATAGAACGAAGACCAAATTACCAAAATATATATTAACACACCTAAAGAAGACAAACCAAAATTGACTACCTACTCGACAATCAAATGAGAAACCCGATGTCGAATCTCAAGAAGACAAACCGAAATTGACTACCTACTCGACAATCAAATGAGAAACCCGATGTCGAATCTCAAGAAGACAAACCGAAATTGACTATCTACTCGACAATCAAATGAGAAACCCGATGTCGAATCTCAAGAAGACAAACCGAAATTGACTACCTACTCGACAATCAAATGAGAAACCCGATGTCGAATCTCAAGAAGACAAACCGAAATTGACTACCTACTCGACAATCAAATGAGAAACCCGATGTCGAATCTCAAGAAGACAAACCGAAATTGACTACCTACTCGACAATCAAATGAGAAACCCGATGTCGAATCTTAAGAAGACAAACCGAAATTGACTACCTACTCGACAATCAAATGAGAAACCCGATGTAGAATATAAGAAAAATATATTAATAGAAAAAAAAGGCAAACAAGTGAAATAAGCTTAAAAACAATTAAAACAAAACAAATAATAAAAAAAAGAAAAGAGATGCTCAATTGAGCAAATGAAAACAAAGGCTCGAATGCTAATAAATCATAAATCATAACATACCCCATCAGAAAGCAAAATAAAAAAAACAAAAAGGAAAGCATTAGCCAAGCAACCTGGCACAAATCATTATCATCCTCACAACATCACCTTCATGTATCATTCTACATTCACTACCATTCACACACACGTTTTACACAATGTTTTCTATCTATCCTATCCTTCTCTACACATTCTAACTTTATGCTTATCTGGTCTTGCTAAAATGTCGTTAGCTAAGACCGGAGGCAAGTGACGAAAATGAAGCGATAATTGGTGTTTAGATACTCCCACGCGGCTATGAAGTAACATAAAATCCCGTGTTTGTTAATCAAGAGTTAGACTATTTGTAAGTTACACTGGAGTGAGGCAAGGGGAAAGTTTGTCGCCATCTCTGTTTGTTCTTTATCTGAATGACATTGAAGATGGTTAGAAAATAATTTTAATTATGTCAAGATTGATGATAAATAGATAGATGCGATACTTAAAGTTATTGTCTTATGTGCAGGTGCTGAAATCAGGTCTTCTCCCTCTCTTACCACATTTAAGCGTCTCCTGAAAACGCATCTTTTCAGTATTGCCTTCTCCCCCCTCTTGAATTTCCATTGAATTTCCATTCTCATCTCAGCACAACGTGCGCTCTGGAAAGGCCTCAGGCCTTGAAGAGCGCATTACAAAAGACTTATTATTATTATTATTGGCAGAGAATGAATCCGGTATTTACAATGCACTTGTAAATAAGATATTAACTGTAAACATAAAAATACTATGTATATTTTCTAAAGAAAATGTGAAGCGGAGAAGTATAACTTTCTGTTTAAAGGAAGAAAACTTGGAATTGTTATGGATTATAAATATTTAGATGTCATACTGAATTATAATGGAAGTTTTGAGACATGCAAAGGACAACTTTGACAACAAAGAAGCAGAATAAAATACAATTTGATTGCAAAATGTAAGAAATTTGATCCCGTTATTCATTTACAACAGGAGCTGTTTTGCTATATGGTCCTGCCTATTGTTATATATGGTTGTGAGATTTGGGGATAGTGTTATCATCATCATCATCATCACTTCACTTCACTAACTCTATAATTTAAGATGGAGATTTTTTTTAGTATTTGAATAATAATTTCATCTTAGTTTGGTTATGAATTATGTTTTTTATCAAAGTTATTTCTAATATTTCTTTTATAATATCAAAAACAAAATGGTGAAGTTCAGAAATAAATATAAGTATCGAAATTTTGTGAATTTTTTAAAACCCAAAGAATTACAAAGGGTGAAGATCAGAAAATTTATTTTTATATATCTTCTTCTTCTATAATTCTATATTTTAGCAACGTGATATTTTGAAAGGGGGTAAATTTAGTTTAGAGTTCCTTTTTAAAATTATTACAAATGGCAAAGTTCAGAAAATTTATAATAAATTAACCATGGCTGCTTCTTTTAAGATTTTAAATTTTAATCTTAGTAGCGAAACGCAAGCTCTCCCGGTAGGAGGGAGTGATGAAGCCATTACCTAGTTAGAAATATAAAATATGTACAGTTGCCACAATAACATTTTGAAACGGGCTATTTTTCTAAACAATGTTGCCAAATTTCCTTCAATTTCCATTTTTTCAGCTTAATTGAACTTTAAATATTTATTTAATTTTTAATTATCGATATCACAAAAATATTCGCATTAACATTTGGCTAGCGGTAGTCATCCAAACTATCGAAGATTTATGGAACATATAATATCCGAAACATTTTGGAAAAATATGACATGACTAATTTTCACAACTGTACAGATTAAATTTATGAAACAACGTTTTCAGGACAGAGTTTTTCTAAGTATTATGGGTATTTTTTAGGGAGGAGAAAATATATTTAAATTAAGAGCAATGTGGTTCATTTGACTTAGAAATAACTTTTTTATTGATTTTTTATAATTGAACGATTGTGTACCATTGGTCGACCGAATAGTTTTTGGAAAATTGGCTGGCACATGTATATTCCAACGGATCTGAAAGTGTTAATGTTTGAATGAACATGTAATACTATGGTATATGGGTAAATATAGCTCCCAATTCATGTAAAAGACAAAATATTGAATTAGTGAACAGGAATAATTACTGATAAACTTATAAAAAAAAGTTCAAATCATGATGGTTGAATTGCAGAAGAACTGCTGAATAGTTAAGGTATCTCTGCGATATTATTGGCTCGGAAAGTTTCTAATCTTCTTTGGTTTAAGTTTGCTTCCGAGATTTTTTTTGTTTCATTTTGATCTCTCTTCTGGTGGTCGCTAATAGGGTCATAGCCACCGAAATTACAGACAAACCTAATTTTAGGCTAATTTAAACAAAAGAGGCAACTCTCAATACAGGTGATGAGATAAGAGGGGGGATAGAGGGGATAGCATGAGAGAGGTGTGTTTTTTTTACGAAAATACTTAAACCTAGTGTGATGTGAGGGGGGGGTGTTAAATGTATATATATATAGGATTTATGTGATATAGCGTGCCAGGTTACTGGCTCTTCTATTTCTTTTGTTGTTTTGATTGCGTTTCCTTCTTTATTTCTCCTTCTGTATTTTGGTTAATTCTAAATTTGGTTTATTTTTCCTTGTCTTTTATTTACCTTGTGTCGTTAGTTTCCTTAGTTTCCTTTAGTTTGGGTACCTAGTAGGTAGCGTGCTTCTAAATTCTCGAATGTTGCTTTATTGTTTGTAGTTTCTTTGGTGCCTATAAGGTAGCGTAGTTCTAAATTCTTTTCTCTTATTTTGTCATGTTTGTTTTTTGGCGTTCAAGCCGTTATATTTGATTTCTGGTTGTGTTTTACTTTATGTTATTATGGAATCTTCCTCTTGCAGCAGCATAAGCCCGCTGCTCGGGAAGGTTTTCCGATTTTGTTCTCTATTTTGAATGACCAGGGATCTACTGGTCTCGGGGGTTTTTCTTCTATTTTCTGTCAGATTAATCTGGCCCGTTTCTCCAACATTTTTTCTAGCGGTTCTAAACCGGCTGTATTAATAATGTCTCTTAGTCTTCTTTCTTCTCTTTGTATTTGTTATCAAGTATGCAGCTTTGTTTTGCTGTTTTTGGAGTTTCCTCTTGTTTGATAGTGGTAACGTATGTGTAGGAATCGGTGGGTACACGAGCATCGATTCAACAAAGGCTTTATATAGGGTTTTTTCCTCTGGGTGCTGAGATCTCTAAGCTTATATAGGAGTCTTAACCCCACTTTGCCTTAGAGATTCTTTCGCCTATGTGGGCGTGGTACCCTCTTACATTTAGTTGTAGGCCCACCACTTTTCCTACGTTCGTATAGTCGTAGTTTCTTCCGTCTATCTGCATTCTTTCTTTCTTGTTCCTCATTATTGGTATTATTTTAAATTTGCTTGTGTTAGTTTTGATTTTCCATTTCTTCTCGAACTGGTTATTGTTGTTTATTTCTCTCTCTGTCATTCTGGCTTGCCATCTAGGGTTCGTGAATGGCCTGGAAATCACCTGACTGATGTCATCTGCGTACTGGATATTCATGCCACCCGTTGTTATTGGGGCTGGAATATCCGCTGTATAGGTAGAGCATAAGGTGGGGCTGAGGCACCCCCCTTGCGGGATTCCCGTTTTAAGTTGGAATAGGGGTCCATCGTACTCTTCCATATTTATGTACGCACTTCTGTGCGAAGAGTAATCAGCCAGGATTCTCTCCATCCGGGTGCCGAGTTCGAGCTGGAGCAATTTGTGCTTCAACCCATCGACCCAGACCTTGTCGAAGGACTTCTCGACGTCCCGGAGTACCACGTCCACGTATCCCCCTTCTGCCTTTGCCTAAGTGATTTTTTCTGTAATAATGGTAAGTGCCATTGTTGCATCTCTGTTTTTTTTTTAATCCACATTGATGGTTGTTGTATTTTCCATTTTCTTCTAAGTGCTGGGTTAGTCGATTGTTTATGATCTTCTCAAACACCTTTCCGAGAAAGTTTAGGAGCGATATAGGTCTGAAATTGGATACCATATTTGGTGGTTTACCAGGTTTCGGTAGAAATATAATTTTTGCTGCCTTAAAAATTCTCGGAAATGCTCCGATGTTCAGGAAGGCGTTAAAGAGATCCGTTATATGTTTGGTTATATTATCTGGTGTTCTCATGTAGTTATTTGTTGTTCCAGGGGTCTTCTGCCTGAAGGAGTTATTGTTGTCTTCACTTCCACTGGTGTTATTATGGCCCCTAGGCCTGTTCGTGTATCCGTATTGATGTCCAATCTTATGCGGGGTGTTATCCTTTCCTAGTTGTTCCTGAGGCTTTCATACACCATTTGTTCGGTTACTCTATCGAACCTTTCATTATCTTCTTCTTCGATAGTGTAAATTCTTTCCCAATGTTCCCTAAATTTTTCCTCTAACTCTCTACCGTTTGTAATGAAATCTCCCTCCTCGTTTTTAATTCTAATCTTTTCTCTTGGTGGTCTACCCTTAATTGCCTTTATTTTGTTCCATAGTTCTTTTGGGTTTACTATGTGCTCTATATTGTCTATAAACTCCTTCCATTTGTCTTCCTGTTGTTTTTTTATCAGGAAGACTATTTCTTCTTTTAATCTCTTTAATTCCTTACTTCTTTCTGTTTCTGTTCCTAATTCATTTATTTCCTGATATTTCTCCGTTATACTTCTTGCTTTCCTTTCGCCCACTTTGGGTGTGGCAGGGTTCTATATTTAATTTTAGGGATGCTCGCTTCGTCAGCTTCCTTTATTTTTTCTATGAGGGAATTCAGTTTCTTCAAGCTCCTCTCGGGTTTTCCCGTTTAGGTTTAGCTGCGTATATCCCTCCAGCATCTCTGTATATGTGCCTCAATTCGCCATCTTGTAGGACTTCCTGGTCTTAATTGGGATTTGTATTGGGTTTTGGTTAATGTGACCAAAATCCCAATGTGGTCACTACATGCAATGGGAACCGGTTGCATATGGATGTTGAAGCGGAGTCTGGGCGTGGTCATTACAATGTCCGGCTTAGTGGATGCTCTTCCAGTGATGTAAATCGGGAAGTCCGGGCCTGCGCTTTCGAGTATATTCCTTTCCATCAGCAGTTCTAGATTTGGTCCTGCGGGGTTCCTATGCGGTAACCTGATTCTCGGATTCTCGCATTAAGATCCCCCAGTAGAATGGCTGGCTAGTTTTTATGCAGCAGTTCCATTATCGAATGGATTGGAATATATGAGCGACGGGGTGGTTGGTAGGCCGCTACGATTGTGAGCGAGCTGCGCTCCATCTCCACCGTCGCGGCCACGTATGCCTCGTCCACTTCCCGTTCCTGGGAATATTTTATACCTTTTTTGATGGCGATTGCCGTCCCATCAAATCTTTCTGCCGTGGGGTTTTTCCTAACGATGTTATAGTTATAGATCTTCATGTTTTCGTCTTCTTTTAGACCGTGTTCTGATATCGTGATGATATTAGGGTCTATATTTCTGAAAATATTTCCGTATTGAATGTCTTTCTTTTTTCCATCCGTGTGTGTTGATGTGTAATATCCTTAGCTTTCTTTGGTTGATTTTTAAGTTTCCTTATTGATTCTGGGTTTTGCTCTATTCGTTCCTTTTGCTTTTTCATCTTCCATTTGTGACCTTCTCGAATATTTCCATCTTGAGCGGTTTTATGTCATTAGGGAAGAATCTAATTCTGTTCTCTTCGATTAATTTCTCTATTGAATCTTCGGGGTGTTCTGAGGCGTACGTCCATTTGCACGTGCCTCTTTGGATTCCATTTCTGACATCTTTTGGTTTCGCACCTTTTGGTAAGGGGTAGGCCTCGTGAACGAAGATTTTGAACCTAAAATCCCTTGCCTCGAAGGTGCATCCTTCTGCTGCCTCTGTGTCTGATTCCGTTGCTGATTCTACCGTCGGTCCTTCTTTGATGGTTTTTACTTTCTTCTTCTTTTTCGGTTTGCTGACTTTGATTTCAGCCTTCTTTTCCTCTTGACTGGATGTTTCTGAGTCTTCTGGTACTTCGTTTTCGGCCATTTTGGCTCCGACTTCTAGCATCTCTTTTACTTGCAGAGTTTTTCCTGCCGTTACACCATAAATTAGGGCTGAAGGTGGGTTGGGCGGGAACCACATTTTCCTGATTCCATTTTTCTCCAGGAGCAGGTTTAATGTTTCGGAGAATGTTCCTGGCTGTGCGATATTATGAACGTGTGCGAACATAATGCATGCCAGGATGTTTAGCCCTGTTCCTTCATTAACATTAATGTTAATTTTGGGCTCTTGCGTTTTCTTTATCTCTTCGACCGTAGCTCTCGCCTCGCTTGCATAGGACTGGTTGGATCGCCTATCTTTCTCCTTCCTTTCCTTTTCTTCTTTCTCCTGTATTATCCTTTTCCTTTTTGGGCAATTAACTGCCATGGTTCTGTGAGCGCCTTGGCAGTTAATGCACTTTTTTGTTATTTCCTTAGACTCCCGGAAGTTGTGGCCCATGTTACCGCACTCTGAACATATTTTCCTGTCCTTGTGTGGGCAGTTCTTTGTGATATGCTCTTTAATGGCATAGCATTAAAGGCATGTATGTACGTTGATAAATTTTTCTTTTTTTATATTCTCTGGGGGGGGGGATTCTCATACCGTATGCAAGGAGTCCGTTTGTGGTCGCCCTTCCAGCCATTTCGACCGTGGCACAGATCACCTTGAACATGTGGGTGTGTTGTCCAAATTTAATTAATCCAGTCACCTTCAGGTGTTTGTTCTGTTCCTCAATTTCCTCCTTTAGTTCCTCCGCCGTATGGGGTCCCACGTAGAGATCTACCTTACGATAGATGAATGACCTATTGGCCAGCAGCTGGGGTGGCAGTTTCGGGGCAAGGCTGATCTGGCTTAGTGCCCTTAGTCCTTCTGGTACCACCATTCGCTCTATATCCTCTTGTTTGTGACAGAGGACAATGTACCCGTTAGGTACTTCTATTAGTCTGGTTATCGCTATTTTAATCTCCGTATATATGGTGCGGATGAGAACTCCTTTGTCCGGTTTTTGCTTCCCTGCTTCAGTTCTGAGGGGAAGTCTTCTTTGGTCTGAATCGTCGTTCATGTTAATGTGTTTGGGGTTCCCCCCCCTCCCCCGTATCCCTTGCCAACTGATTTAGCTGTCAGAATAAAAATGGTGATAGGCGATGGATGGATGGACCCGGATGGGCTCCTCCCGAGGGGTGGTAAGTGACGGACTTTTTGGTGGCTAGCGCGGGATCAACCGACGCTAGCTTGGGGTGCCAACTCCTCGGTGGAATTAAAAACCGCGGCTGCGTGCTACCTTACACTGAGACGGTTGCATGTCCCTCAGTGGTCTTGCCCCTCCCCCCCTCCCGACAGGAGGAGTTGTGGGACTCCCCTGCGGAGGTTGCAGCCCGGCTCATTGTCCGGGGGTTCCTCTAGTACGGGTTTCTGGCACCGGGCTAGTCCTCAGACCTCCCTCCACCTATCCCCTCAATTATGCAGAAGCCACTGCCTTGCATAGTTGGGACGAGGACAAAATAACAGCGTTCACCAGTCAGGGCATGGGCCCAGGTTGGGGGTGGGGTGGGGAATTAGGCTGTCATCATTAAGTGAAAAACGGCCTTAAAAGTATTTTCTCTCTTTTAGACACCTCCCTAATGGGAGGATTTTGGTGTGGAAGGAGAAGCGGTGAGCGAGATGAAAGATGAAAATGAAAATAATTGTGAAAAAAAGCTGGAGATAGTTGTCGGTTTTTTCTTCTTCTTTGCTCGTGTGAGGAAGAATATTTCCTTACAGGGCTATATGTATAGCAGGCGTTCTTCTATATAGATCCGTGGAATTGCTTTACCAAGCTGTAACGTCGCGTCGAAAAGCGTGCAAAATGTCTTCCTTCCTCTCAATACAACATAAAAAACTCGAAAGATAAAGGCATGTTCAGGCGCCCGAGGCACCTACTCCCTTCTAAATCTCTACAATACCAAAGTCTGGTCTGCACGAACTCGTACCGACTCCCGAGTATAGGGAATAAGCGGTAGAGAACCCGGTACAGGTAAGGTGCGCGAAACCTCTCTAAACTCAGACATTCAAGGATAATGTGTAGGACAGTTTGGGAGACCAAGCAGTTCTCGCGGTAAGGTTTGGGGAGTGCTCTATCAGATGGCGGTGCGTCAAGCGAGTATGGCTAATTCGGAGGCAACAAAAAACAATCCGAATTCGTTGAGGCATTTGTGGGTATGTGCGTGGAAAAAGCCCTAGCTTTAAATTTCCGTCAGCCGTCTCCCATCTTCTTTTCCATGCAGCCCGATTACTTTCGAGAGGAATGTTAAAGATCATTGCATAGCTAAATAATATACGATCTTAAATATTAAATCGTGTTATACATATGTTCCTTATAAAGAAGTTTTTCTTAGTTATTTAGTAAGATATCAAAACTACGAGATCATTCTTTGTAAACTAAGAACAATAATCACAGATTCCCATTGTAACAAGCAGATTTAACGGAATAATAATATCATAGTATACGAGTATCATGTAGTATTATAGTGTATTAAGAAGATATTACTGCGTTAAGGTGTCGTCAGTATGTACCTATGTATTATATAAATAATCCTAAAAAGCATAAGTTAGTAGTTATTTCAAAACAATAGATATGAGATCTTAAAGTAACATTATTCGTCAAGTCGATATTTAATATTTTCCAGATAATTTTACTAGATACAAAATGAATAAGAGGTACTTCACTACAGGAGCTGTATTCAATACTTTGTTAAAATGTCAGAGCCTAATAAATTTCTGTCTGTCTGAAGGACACCACAGTTGCTGTTTTTAGTGTTTACCGGGATAAAAGACGCAGTTTTACGAAAAAAATTTTGTTTGTTTTTGTTGTTTGCAACTCTAGCTGCCGTTGACCAGTTTATGCGGTGGTCTGCATCTCGCAGGTGTTCCGTTTACGCGTTGCAGAGCCGCACCATCCTGTGTCGGCGGGGCTTTTTCCTCTCGTCGCTGGGGCCAGACCACCCTTTCGTCAGAAAAGAAAGAGTCAGATAACTAACTTTTACCGACGTCAAGAGCAACTATTTTGTGGTCACTAGGTTGATTTAGATGCATGCTGACAAGGACTCAATCGACAGGGCCATTTTCTTGTTGCTTTTCATCATTGACCTGGCGCTTTAGCAGAATGCAAACTAGGAGAAAATGTAGCCGGTGCAATGGGCCATCTTCTATTTAGGGATGTGATTTCCTATGTGTGCCCTCTTACCCGGTTTAAGGATTTAATTTTTTATGCGTGCCATCTTCTATTTAAGAATGTAATTTCCTATGTGTAACCCTCTTACCGGGTTTAAGGATTTAATTTTTTATGCGTGCCATCTTCTATTTAGGGATGTAATTTCCTATGCGTGCCATCTTACTCGCTTTAGGGATTTAATTTCCTCTGCGTGCCATTTACTCTGTTTAGGGATGTAGTTTCTTTCCCATGCCATCTTTTCTCATCTGTTTAAGGATGTAATTTCCTCTGGGTGCCATCTCCCTCTGTTTAAGGATTATATTTCCTCTGCGTGCCATATTCCTTTGTGTAGGGGATGCAATTTCCTCTGCGTGCCATCTTCCTTTGTTTAGGGATAAAATTTCCTTTTCATGTCATCTTCCTTTGTTTATGGATGTAATTTCATATACGTGCCATCTTCCTCTGTTTAAAGATTTTATTTCCTCTGCGTGCCATCTTCCTCTATTTAGAGATGCAATTTTCTTTCTATGCCCTATTCCTTTGTTTATGGACATAATTTCATCTGCATGTCATATTCCTTTGCTTAGGAATGTAATATACTCTGTGCGCCACCTTCCTTTATTAAGGATATTATTTCCTATGCGTGCCATCTTCCTCTGTTTAAGGATTTTATTTCCTCTGCGTGCCATCTTCCTCTGTTTAAGGATTTTATTTCCTCTGCGTGTCATATTCCTCTGTTTATGGAATGCAATTTCCTCTGCGTGCCAGCTTCTTTTGTTTAAGGATTTTATTTCCTCTGCGTGCCATCTTCCTCTGTTTAAGGATTTTATTTCCTTTGCGTGCCATCTTCCTCTGTTTAAGGATTTTATTTCCTCTGCGTGCCATCTTCCTCTGTTTAAGGATTTTATTTCCTCTGCGTGCCATCTTCCTCTGTTTAGGGGATGCAATTTCCTCTGCGTGCCAGCTTCTTTTGTTTAAGGATTTTACTTCCTCTGCGTGCCATCTTCCTCTGTTTAAGGATTTTATTTCCTCTGCGTGCCATCTTCCTCTGTTTAGGGATTTTATTTCCTTTGCGTGCCATTTTCCTTTTGTTTATGGATGTAATATCTAAGATTGTACCTATTGCAATCTTTTCGTCCTCCAGCATCCGCCATGCTCCATCTGACCCCTTGCTTTTATCCCGTCTCTGCATACCAATATTCTGCAGTTGTCTCATTAGCTATTCAATAGGGGTTGAATAAGGAATTATCTAGTGGAAAGTTGGAATAAGTTTTATTGTCTTCCTAATAGAGTACTTTAATACCATCCCTAACAAAATTCACCCCTACCCCCACTCCACCCGGATTTGGCCGCCATCTTGGAAAAATGGCGGACAAATCATTATTTTGTGAATATCTTTGATTAAGACTCACTTTAGAGCGAAATGACTGGACACAAGATAATCTAGATGCAATTCCCCTCAAACCATATTCTATGCATTTTTATGGTGTGTTGCACCGTTGTGGCACTAGAGGAACACAAATCTCTGCATCTTTTTTTTCCATACTATCCCGTACTCTAACTTGCCCTGGAGCATCTTCTGGATGAGCCACACAGTACCGAGATAATGAGAACATTCTGAAGATGCTTAGCGCCATATTTTCGACCCAGATGAGCAGCTAGGCCTAATTATAGAGGCAATCTGAAATAATTTGGCCTCACTGTTGTTATTAGGATGCGAAATTGTACATTTTTTATCCCATTGAATTTTATATCTCTTTTGTTCTTCAAGACCCAAAACTACATTAAAATACACATCGATTGATGTATAACACATCCCCATAATCATTTTACTAATGGGGCAACGGTCATAAACTGGGGGCGGTAATAGGCTGGTAGCATTTAGGTATATTGGGGGTGTCAAACCTTTGGATGGGTGGCTTATTATATATTGTTGTTGGAAAGATCTCGCAATTCCCTATCGATGGTATACAAATACTTCTTGTTCCGTATATAATCGCTAATATTTAAAGCTCTAACAGTACATTTGAGGGTATCTGATATAGGAGATTCCAAGTCATTCGGTAATTTATCTAGTGGTGGTTAGTGATTAAAATCAAATCTGCTACTTTACATCTTCAGTAATTATTTGTCTATCCGTTTGTACTATCATCAAGCCGCTCTTGTGTGTCATCATTAGTGCTTCGTTTTTTATAGAAAGAATTAGTCAAATTTTGTTCACTATATCGTGGAAACAGACATGTTTTCTGTTTTGCTTATGGATATAATGTAGATAGAGTGGTGTGGGAAAAGGGGCAAAAAAAGAAAGTAGAGTAGGCCAATTGCGTCGCCGGACCACTGTTAGCGAGCGGTGAATCAACTGCGCCAGCCTGAGCCTCAAAAAAGACTTATTCAAGCGAAACTTTTCTACCGCTCGCTTGCACTTCTCGCCATGCTACAATAAGAAAATCTTCACCATATTTTTTCTTCAGTTCAGATTTATTGTTTTCTCAGTTGAGCGTTCACCATCCCTCAAATATTTCACTGAACGCAAATTGCCATTTCCGACTCACCTCAACTTAAGTAAAAACATGGCTAATTGCCTTAAAGACTGTAGCAGTTATGGGATGACCATGTTTTTCACCAGATAGTTTATAGAATGTCCCGTCCAGGTTGATTGGTACCTTTTCTCTGCAGCAAATAAATCATGTACCTATGTGATTATTAGCAAGTTTGCTACATTCATCATTTCTCTTCCCACGGTACAGTTTCTCTCATACCTAAAAGACTTTTACTTTGTTTTTTTTATATAAAACACCTAACGCGTCTTTGCCACAAAAGAGACAATCATGAAGAAAATCAAAACACAATATTAGACATCTCGGAGATGTAGGTCTTGGAGAGGTTTGCTGACATGACTGAAAATCTTCAGCACTTTTTCCTACATTTTTTCCATCATTATCTCGCTTTTCATTCCTTTTAACTGAGAATGATTTCCATTATTCCATTTAATGCTAGTGTCTATCATTGCTTTCACACCTTTCTCTATAACTTTCCTAATCAGAGCCTCAGAAAGTAGTCATTCTTAAATGAAGCATATTTTCACGGGAATTTATGAAACAAAAGGAAAGTTACAATTAATTTGGGAGTGGCTAGCACCATTCAAAATCACATGATAATGAATAAAATCACAAAAATAAAATAATTAATAAATATACAACCCAATAATAATAAATAATAAAATAAAAATCATGAATAAACACCACTGGCAGACAAACTATATTTTAATAGTTTCTGTGATTACTGTCACCCTCCTCAACGGTACAGAGAGAAGGACATAAATTCTTGATTTGTGAAGGTATTATTGGGTAAAGTAAATGAAATAATAGGACAATAAAATAAGTAGAATGAGCACGTTACCGTGATTCTTCTAGTTTCTTCTTAACTGCCCTGCAACAATGTCACTTTCGATTTGAGTGACGTGAATTTTTCATTCTCGGTGATAAAGATGGAACCTCAACACCTATTTTCTGTAATCTTTTATCACTTTCGATTTACTTTGCTTTACTAACTCTATATACGACACAACCTTCCACTTCGAGCACCAATTGAACTCTGTACCCCTAATGAGTGTAACAGAGGTCACTGAAACTGTATGGAAATATACTTCTTTGTCTGACAGTGTGGGTTATGTTCACAATTCTGGTTTTCATGACATTGGTGAATGATTCTTTAAAAATAAAAATTCAAAATAAAATCCAGAGGAATAAAAAAAATGTACGTATATTACCACCCCTCGAGCTCCAAATCGGTGGAACGTGACAGAAAAATGTATAGAACATTGTGGGAAATTACACGTAGATTATTTTATCTATAGACACATTTTGCTCTAAATTTAGTCTTAAACCAAGATATTTGCCAAATCCCCCCCCCCCCGAATTTGGGCCACCATTTTTCGGGGATGGCAGCCAAATCCGGGTCGGTAGACGGGATTAAAAAAATAGTATGTTAGTAAACAGACTACTAGAAAGACAAAACTTACTCGGTTTCCACTAATTTATTCATTATCAGCCTTTTTCTTTTCTTGGGATATCTTTCATGGTGATATACATACATATTTTGTGCGTGTGCCAATCTAAACATGTTTGTGTGTACTTAACCGTCTCAACTTTTCTACCTAGTTTATAATTCCTGTTTCTTGCCCTGCCCCCTCGATGAATCGCTCTTTATTTGTATACTAATAATTGTATCTGCTTGAAATTGATATGATCATTGAATATATGTTTTGTCATGAAGTAAATTACTAAAACCCAAGAAGAGACGTTCTTGAAATGGTCTTTAGGCCGCTACAAATTTTTACCGGTAAAAGTTTTCTTATTTGAAATTAATACTATTGAGAGATCGGTTCAAAGATGACAGAAGCAAATTAAAATAATAGTTTATTATTACTTTTATTATTGAATTACTTTTATTGACCTCTCGGGGGTGGAATGTCACCGCAACGGAAATTGATCGCCCGCCGAAAGGGCCAACTTTCTCGAGAAAAACCGTAAATCGAATCGATACATTTTCCAGCAGCTTGGGCTAATTCTTTTTCCCTCCGCAGCAGATGTCTTCCTGGAAGTCTTCCTTTGTCCCCTAGTCCCGAGTTTCCGCTTGGGAAAAACGTTGGGTGGTAAACCACGAGCCGAGACAGCCACCTTCCTGACGGTCGCTTCTCCTCTTCATGTCCAGCGACAGATCTTGTTTGTAGACAAATTCTCCTCCCTCAAAGCGAGTATCCGTGCCTTTTCCGCTTCAGAGAGGTGGTTAGGCATATCTAAAATCACACACACAAATAATAGTCACCGACACAAACATAACAAAAATTGCCCAACGGAGCAGAAAACTAACGGCAAAGCAACACGCGCTACGCAACAGCTGAGAGGCAAGTGAGAGCTAGTATTGTTTTCTTTCAAACCAGGAGGCTGTACAAAGCTGTCAGACGTACGATGTTTGTAAACAAACCGTTCGTATGCTCTGAAATGCAACCAAATTTGATCGCGCTTTTTTCGTGTATTTCTCGCGTAACCCGATCAATTTCCGTTGCGGTGACTAATATAGAACGCCGAGGACAAGGTTGCATAAGCACCACAGGAACAATTTTACTTAAAATTAAAGCGTATTCCAACGAGGGCATCTGGGAAAAGTGTATGGGGAGAGATCTGCTAGGAAAGCGGAGAATATGGAGGAAGGGAAGATATACGGAAGCTTTAGAGTCGCAAATGGAGCTGGAAAGGAACGCAATATCTCAGATGTTAGCTGCTGCATGTTGAACTATATCTGACCCCCTTTTGCAGGGTACACAATGATGATGGGAGGGCGTGCTATTTTCTGCAGGTTTCAGGTGTAGCGGGGGGCTTATACCCTTGCTTCACTAAACAAGCCCCTTGTGGCACACAGGAAAACAAAAGAACGAAGTCGAACCCTCTCCTGTGAAGTGTAAATCAGACCACGGTTAGCAGGTGGGCGAAAGGGAGTCAAACACGGGAGGGGGGGGGGGGCTCGTTGTGGAACCAAGCAAACAGGGTGAGTTACACCCACTTTCACCCTCCAGCGCTCCAATTAGTCTCTGCTTTTGGTTAGGGAAATTTACCACCTTCGTTTCATTCTCTTTTTAGCGAGATGCCCCCGTTAGTTTTCGCTTTTCTTCAGTACTCATCATGGTCTGTAACCACGTTTCAACAAGGTAGGGTCGGCACGAATCAACGCTAGTCATTTCATATGGTGCTCGCAGGAAAGAGAGTTGGGGACCCATCTTCCTAGACAAGCAGCCTCTATCCGGGTTTAGTCCCTTTTTACAGTCAGTGACAGAAGATCGTATGGGGATTATTCATGACCCACACATAGGGGAATCTACCACACATAAGAATAAACAAATGTTAAGAAGGTAAAACTTCAGTTCACTTAGAGTTGGGGTAATTTCTATGCTACGTAAACAATTTAAGCGGTATTTAAGGGAAACTCCCAGTAGAAAGGAGTGTTTAATGTGAATGCGTGAAAAAAAGGAGTATTCGAAAGAGAATGCTGAATTTAAATGTGTGAAAGAAAGGACTGCTCAATGTGGCTGTGTGAAAGAAAAGAGTGTTTAATGTGGATGTGTGAAAAAAGAAGAGATGAATGTGGATGTGTGAAGAAAGTAGTGTTGAGTCTGGATGGGAACGAAAGGAGTATTAAATGTAGATGCGTGAAAGAAAGAAGTGTTGAATGTGAAAGTGTGGAAGAAAGGAGTGTTGAATGTAGATGTATAAAAGAAAGGAGTGTTGAAAATGAATGTAGAAAAGAAAGGAGTGTTAAATGTAGATGTGTGGAAGAAAGGAGTGTTGAATGTAGATGTGTAAGAGAAAGGAGTGTTAATGAGGATGAGTGAAAGAAAGTTTCGTCGAATATATATGTGTAAAAGAAAGGATGTGGATGTGCGAAAGAAAGGAGTGTGAATGTGGATGCACGAAAACAAAGAGTGTTGAATGTGAATGTGTGAAAGAAAGAAGTGTTGAATTTATATGTGTGAAAGTGATAAATTTGGATGTGTGAAAGAATTTTCCAGAGAGCTGTTTATTTTTATATTTTTAATTCGGAAACTAATGTACATTTTCGCCAGAAAGTTTTCGGTGATTTCCAATAAAAGTAATGATGTGAAAATCTGAGGAAGGTACAAAACCTGAGTATTCTTCCTTCATCATACACCCATTTCCCACAAAGTGGAATCGACGCATATTAACACCCCTAAAAACACTATCCACCTCAACCCACCCCTATATGTCCTCGTAAGTAAGCAAAGAACCGACCATCGGTTCTGCCACTCCAAATTGGTCTTTTATTTCAACTGGGTGTAATGTGCTGCTGTAGCACCTTGTCCAGTAAGTGTTCCTTCCTTGTGCAGAAGGTTCCGATCAGATCTTTCATAACCCCTCTTCCCCAAGCAAGACTATCATACACAATACATTTACTTGCTCCTTTGTCACCCTTTTCTCTTTCAAACATACCTTCACATACTCTCGTATATTTATACACCCCCTTGTACTGGAAGAATGCGTTCGACACATTTAAGTTTCTTTCAGCACAAAAAGAAACTACAAAATATTATTGACTTATGTTTTCATAAAAATTATAAACCTTTAATACACAAAAAAAAGTATCTACGCATAAAGAATAAAAATAATTTTAGGAGGAAGTAAGAGAAATAAGACTGCGAAGGGGAAAATTCTGATTAATCCCAGAGCTATAAATATCCGAGCAATTGAACAGCTAAAAATAATCATGAGAAAGGAACCATTGGCGAGTTGTATTGGTATTTGAATTTTATAATTTTATCATAAAAAAATTCTAAACTTTTAATGCAGAGGGAAAAAAATCCAAGCACAAAGAATAAAAATCCTTTTAAGAGAGGTTAAGGGAAATAAAACTGAGAAGGGAAAATTTTGATTAATCCCTCAGCTAAAAATATCCGAGCAACTGAACGTCTAAAAATAATCCTGACTTGTATTAGTACTAGAATCTTATGGGACAACAAAGCAAAAAGAATTAACACGAATGGAACGGGTGTTTGGCAGGGGGCGATTCATAAGAGATCAAAATTAGTGTAAACATAAATACCCGGCTAGAATTCACCGATCGCCAATCCATTTTACCCAACAAACATCTCGAGGTGAATGAAAATAACCATCAGACAAGGAGAGAATCTCCGAAAGTAAAACTGGCGACTTTGGGATTTTCCTGAGGAAGGTGACCTTGGAAGCTGAAGCTAGGATCTGGACATAATCTTGCTCATACACGCATACAGACACAAACAAGATAAGTTTATATAGGTAGAAGATTACCGGAGAAAATAGTGGATTAATAAAAGGATAACCACTTTAAACACAGGTTTTGGTGGCAAAGAAGCTGGGAATGGACAATTATCTTTCACGGCATATATTTGTATTTACATATGAGCAGCAAACAGGGTTGTTAAACGGAGAAGAAGTGGCTTATTAAATGGAGGAGGCTTAGGTAAGCTAGGAGGGGGCACACGGAGGGTGATGAACTCAAGGAAGAAGAACACAGGTTATAAATTGTGGAAAGATGAAGCATAAAGCTGAATACAACTTGGTACAATACGCATTAGTAGAGGAAAAGATAAATGAAACGGAAGAAGACTGCGACTAGTGCAGAGAAGAAGCGAGTGTAAGCCTCTTTTTAGAGGAAGATGAGCTGGAATAGTTAAGGGAAGTGTTCTTGCGACTAGATTCTAGCTCAGCCAGCAATTTCTGAGTTTCAAATTAGTCCCCTGTAATTTTGGTTTCTTAGCTAGTTACAAAAACAATTTTTTTTTTCTATTTCTTCCCATTTATTGAGACAGAAAATTGTATAAACCAACTAGGAAATAATCATTCAGCAAAAAAAGAATCAGGACGTAAACAAAGAGAAATAAACAAAATAGTAAACGAAAATGAATATTACGAATTCTAATCGCCGTAGGCAGCTAGAATAATGACTAGAAGTGGCAGGAGAGGGAATGATTTTAGTCAACGATTAACAGCCAAAATGACTTCACCAATTTGGACTTAGGATCCTGAGAGATCAATGGGCAGGTTTCAATGAACTGTTGTATTATTCTTCTAAACGCGATTACCCTCCCAATTCTACAATCTACATACAGATAACACGATTCTCGATTGCTGTGCACTAAAGGGCTTGCAGCAAGAACTTTATCTTTGTTCTCCTTGAAACAAGCTCTAAACTTGTTCATATATTTGTTCTTAGCACTTTTCAATTGGCTTGTTTGGCTCTGATATGAATTTAAATAATAATAGTATTAAAAATTACTACTACTCAAGACAATTTCCCACTTCGGTATTTAAGGTAAACGAGCTATAGTTTAACATTCCTATATTTTCATTATGCCATTTATCAATTCCTTTGTTTATGCTCTCTTTCGTCTTTACTTCCTTAAGTTAGTGCCTCAAACTACGGGCGACTAACGATATCTACTATAATTACTTGCGTATGGAAGGGTACTTTATCATGCGAACACACAATATCCCGAAATAATACACGAAAAATAGGTAGGCTTCTCCCACCAAGGACAAAAACGTAGTAATTTATGCCTATTAAAAAATATTTTTTCTTCAGGACCTCTCCAAATTCGGTTATTTATCGAGATGCTTCGAAGCTAACTTTAGTTTCATTTATACAGGGTGGCGCACTTAAAATTGGCCTGGCCCAGATTATTTTTTTTTAGTCGCGTGTGCACCACTTTATCTGCTGACAATAAAGAGAGCCACTTGCCTTGCGACTGAGCCCAAACAATGTAAATAGTGAGAAACAAGCAAAATAAGAGAAAAAACTAACAAGAGACCAAACAATGTAAATAGTAAGAAACAAGCAAAATAAGAGACCCCCCCCCCAAAAAAAAGGAATCCAATAACACGAAGATGTAGAAGTTTCTAGATTACTTCATCCCGTACAGTGTCACTACGACCATTAAAAACAAGTGTGTCCAAGTAGACAGCTTGGAAATGCGAAATCAAACCGGCGTCCAAACTGCCTTGGAATGCCGCCAGAAAACTGGTACGACGAATTCCTGGAACTGGTTCGAGTATGCTGCGTGGGCTAGGATAATTTTTCCTTCGAAATCTAAAGCGTAATAGCAACGAGGCCCTATCACCCTGAAAGTAGAGATCGATCTTAAAAAAAAGTACTGAATGTAGATGCGAAAACTGGAAGATATATAGTCGCTTGTCCTCCTACAGCCATTGGGACTCGGAAGATGCACAGCGACTGGCACTGGGGCGGGGACCAAGTGCCATTCATCCAGGTTTCCGTTGGAGCAGTGACACTATCCTTCCTACACCATCTAGCCCCTGAGGGGAGATAAAAAAAGATGTAAAGGGACTGAAATAAATATAGTAGGTGATTTATAAGGCGCAAAGGATGACGCGAGAATGTGCACCGCGTGGGGTTAGGAGTTGGGGTTAATATAGCTAACTTTAGTTTCATTTATACAGGGTGGCGCACTTAAAATTAGCCCAGCCCAGATTAATTTTTTTTTAGTCGCGTGTACACCACTTTATAAGTTACTATGTCGGTTCGTAGGTTGGTCGGTCGGATGCTAACCAATAAACTTTCCAATGAGTAAGTGGGCAATAACATCGTAACTATTCGGCAGATTCTAACTATATTTGAAACCCTTTTGTTGTTTTACATTCTCTTTCGAATGGTAGAATTGCCAAGGTGCTCCCAAGGTTAGTCTGGGAATTATTAAAATAAAACTAACTATGGGTCAGATTGCCCCACTTGTTGAAAGTTTCGAAGGTCGTAAAATCATAAGTTAGAGTAATTGAGAGCACGCGACTTAGGTCTGTTGACATTGTTTAATATATTTCCTTTAAAAAACTGCTTAATTTTATTAAACCCCAAATAGTTATTGGTTTTGTAGATTTTTTAAAAATATAGGCCGGACTATTTTTTAAGTGCGACACCATGTATCAACGGAACTACAGAGGAGGGAAGGGGGCATATAATACCACATCCATGACACATGGATAAGTGAAGTAAAATTAAATACAGGAAGAAAGATTTTTTTTTAAGCCCTGATCTGGTGACTGTCACAGAAGTATGAAAGGAAGATTTTTTTAAAGCCCTCATCTGGCGACTGTTACAAAGATATGAAAGGAAGATTTTTTTAAAGCCCTCATCTGGCGACTGTCACAAAGATATGAAAGGAAGATTTTTTAAAGCCCTCATCTGGCGACTGTCACAAAGATATGAAAGGAAGATTTTTTTAAAGCCCTCATCTGGCGACTGTCACAAAGATATGAAAGGAAGATTTTTTTAAAGCCCTCACCTGGCAACTGTCACAAAGATATGAAAGGAAGATTTTTTTTAAAGCCCTCATCTGGCGACTGTTACAAAGATATGAAAGGAAGAATTTTTTAAAGCCCTCATCTGGCGACTGTCACAAAGATATTAAAGGAAGATTTTTTTAAAGCCCTCATCTGGCGGCTGTCACAAAGATATGAAAGAAAGATTTTTTCAAAGCCCTCATCTGGCGACTGTCACAAAGATATGAAAGGAAGATTTTTTTAAAGCCCTCATCTGGCGACTGTCACAAAGATATGAAAGGAAGATTTTTTAAAGCCCTCATCTGGCGACTGTCACAAAGATATGAAAGGAAGAGTAATAATTCTTCCACCCGAGGTTGCATGAAGGCTTAGTTAGAACTTGGGTCGCCAACACTAAATTATGGTTAATCCTTTGTTTTAGGAGACTTAGGAAAGTATCAAGGGAAGAAAAGTGTACTTGATGCAGGTGGTAACAAATTAACCTGTCATTCTTATTTTGCGTTTTATGTCCTCTTTCACCCCTCTATGGGTCTGAACAGGCACATGAACCTGTCATTCATTATACCACATTCCTATGAGGGTCAGTTTAAGAATCCCAGAGGTCTTCTAGGGCAAAATATTAAGGGCCAGGGGATGTGGCTTTGCGCTTGAGAAATATACGTTTCTTTTTTACCCTTTCAGGAATAACGGGAAAAAATCACCAGTAGAAAATAATTTAAAAAGATTATTGAAATCTTAGGTATATTCATTGAAACAAAGATATCGGGAACGATATCTATGCATTTGATCTTATATATATATATATATATATATATATATATATATATATATATATATATATATATATATATATATATATATATATACCAGGCAATGGATTCGCTATTAAGATTAAAATTTCAAATCTAAAAAAAAGCAGCCATGGTTAAATTTTTTTTAATTTTCTGAACTTCGCCAATTATAATAATTTAAAAAGGAATCTAAACTAAATTTTCCCATTTTAAAATATCACGTTGCTAAAATATAGAGTTATAGAAGAAGAATAGATATATAGTCACGAGCAGCGACTCGATAACATCGTAACTATTCGGCCGAATCTAACGAAATTTGGAACCCTTATGTTGTTTGACATTCTCTTTCGAATGATATAATTGTTAAGGTCACTCCAAGGTTAGTCCGGGAATTATTTGGCAATAACATCGTAACTATTCGGCCGACTCTAACGAAATTTGAAACCCTTATGTTGTTTGACATTTTCTTTCGAATGGTATACTTGCCAATGTTAGTCCGGGAATTATTAAACAAAAACTAACTATAGGTCGGATTGCCCCATTTGGTGGAGATTTTGAAGGTCGTAAGTTCATAACTAAGAATAATTGAAAGCACGCGACTTAGGTGTTTTGACCTTGTTACAAAGGGGATTAGCTGTTCTAATGTCAATGCCGAGATGCGAACAGACTCTGGCCTTCAAGGAGCGCACGGTGCTCCCTATGCATTTCTATTGGATACACTCAGGGCAATGGAAATTATAAACGACCATGCTTCTACGTTCGGGCGAGAGTCTATCCATAAGTTATTCCGAATAAGGGTCGACATGCTACTTATTAATATTTTGCTCAATTGTCTATGAGATAATTATGTTGGTTGATGGTTATGGCTGCATTTATATTTACCGTTCTCTAGTTTTGACGCATCCTTTCTTCTAATACATATTAATTACCTCATTACTTTTTTTTAGCGCTATTCCATGAAATAAAAATTGGAAATTATCTGAGGCAAAGTTCAAAGAATATTCTGTCAAATTTTCATTGAAATTAAACTAATATTTTCCATATATTGTAGATATTAATATTTTGCTATATATGTAGGGCTCGTTTTATAAAATAGGTAAGCCTCTGGGACCAAATTGAAGGATTCAATAGGCCCAGCGAAGAGCTCCACAAATGGACGCTCGGTGGATTATCAAATCCTAAAAATTGCTATGCGTGTAAATTAAGGAAATAATATGCCAAGCCTAATAAAATAAAGAACCAAAGAGAACGAGGAAATGAAACCATATATATGTTAAACTGTATAAATATGTAGATCTGAGGGAAGTGGCCGTTAGAGTCGCGCGAAAACTCACGAAAAAACAAAGATATCAAAGGTGAACACCTGGACAAATACGAGGATCTTACACGAAAAAACATACGCGTGTTGGGAACATTTATCAGTAGCTGAACAAATATAGGCTCTGGCAAGAGAAATTTCACAGATACCTGCAACAAGCGATTCTCTATAATAAAGCTAAATCTATGGGAAATATGTAGGAACAACAAGTACACAGAGTTGTCGAAAACTCAGCCCAAGGGGTGGAAATAACGAACAAAGTAGACTCTCATTATTCAGAAGATTCATTATTTCTGAATCATTAACACAATTCATTCCCTTAGTAGCGTCACGGAATCCCATTTACTCGCCAAGTCCAGCCACCTTTAGACTCAATAAGTTTACGCATTCACTGCAAAGAACTCTAGACGTTTCCGCTTGCCCCTTTAGTATGCCAATTCAAGAATAAAGTTATATTTTCTTTGCCGCGTCCTTTACTTACCCCAATTACCGAACCACCTTTGGCAAGCCCAGCCTAACGCATAATCCTCTTGAGAAATTATAAGGAGTCAGAACCAATTCGACAGAGGCGTAAAGTAGACCCACTACCTAAAGTCCTCGTCACCCGTCGATCGCAATAGCAACGAGGACTCTCCCATACACGCCCTTATAATTACCGACCACGCACCCACAAACCGGTAACCTATAGTACCACATAAACAGGTAACGCCCACCGGTACCATTAACCATCCCCCCATATATAATTTTGAAGGGTAAAGTAAAATCTTCCACAGATCTTTACTCTCTAGTTTCATCATTTTCTTTCACAGATTTCTCCTTACAAACCTTTTGCGTAATACTTCCTCGTATTTTGTTTTTGGAAAAACAAAAACAACAACAAAAGAAATACACGGATAATATCGTTTCTAAATTCATAATGAAATTGTCGCCAAGTTTCCCTATAATTGTAAACTTGTCGTATCTTTTAAGAATTTTGTCACAGTGGGAAATTAGACATCTTAAAATGACAAAAACAGATGTACAGTCGACCCTCGGCTATTCGCGGTTCGTCATCCGCGCCTTCAACTATCCGCGGAAAATTTGGGGGGAGGGGGGCTTAAAATTCAAAATTTGTGCCATTTCCAGACATCCGCGGAAATCTACGGACATAGTCGTAAAACGTAAGTGTTGGTTGGCTGAGACGGGACGATTCCAGCCAATCAGCGTTCAGATCTCACTCGTTCGACTACACTATGTACAGTATATGTACCGATTTGAAACTCTCATAGATGAACACTCGGCCCCATTAAACGATGATGACTTGGTTGAATTAACCAGGATAAATACGGAAGAATCTGACAAAGAAGAAGAAGATGAGGAAGTTCAAGCTGAAGTTGGGCTTACGTTAGAGAGGCTAGCCGATCTTCAGAGAAGAATTAAAAGTGTTCAGGCAGATTTGGAATCATGGGACCCTCACATGATTCGTTTCATGAAGGCACAAAATAGCCTCGATCTTGTTATGGGCCCTTACTGGGACATGCTAAAGAAGATGAAAAAGAAACGATCTCAATTGCCCATTAGAGTGTTCTTCACCCCAAGTAAATAGCCTGAACCCCTCACCACACCCGAAACTACGCCCTCCACCTCTGGAGAAACTTTTCCTCCTCTGGTGTTTACTGAGCAGGAGGAGTCTGAGGATAATTATAATCTCCTCAGCTTCCCTGTGCAGTTATATCATCATCATTGTCATCGACATCATTGAACAGCACAGGCAACACCATCTATAATATTCAGTCATCAATCATCATTCTTCAATCAAAACAAAACTATCTCCAGGTGAGTAAACATTATACAATAAAATAATTTAATGTGTTCTTATACTTTATTTCGTATTGTATGTGTATGAACATGACAAAACATAACTTCTTGAATTAATATGGGGAGCGTATTACGATGTTTGGGAAGGGTTGGGGGTGTTTGGGGGGGTAGCGTCAACTATCCGTGGTTTTTCAATGTTCGCGGGAGTTCGTGGTCCCTATTCCCCGCGAATATGGGGGGTCGACTGTACCCCAAAGTAACGGAACGGATTTTAGGAATAATTGTTATGGCAAGCTTATACAAGCATCAGATGAAGCCTCTTCCAAATTCTTCCTCGAATACTTAAAATGAATCAGATAAACTTCATCTTATGAATTAATAATATTTATTAATTAAAGCAGTTCCATTAATTCTTCTGCTCATCAGCACAGGGCTAATTTCGGGGAAATACTAAAAACAAAAACAACAGCAAAGGATGAGGCAGATTAGCCAGAGGGCGAACAATGACGTCATGTCATGACCACCAATCATAGACGACGACTCACGGCCGTTACGTCATTCCGTATTCCTTCCAAGGAAGACCCAGAAGACTCTTGCTTACTTTAGAGTGAATTTTACTCTCATTTGAGAGAATGTACATATATTTTAACGTTATCTCTTGAGTTATTGCAATTGTGCATATTATTTTGATTGTATACACGGGAGTGTTGTAAGTGAAACGCGAAATCAGTGCAAACTCTTGTTTTAAGTGTAAGAAGGTAATATTTAATGTATATATTCACTTCCCTAAAGTCAGGCAGGCCTACGTGATTTGGCTATTGGTTAAACCCTAAAAAAATGGAATTCCATTAGTTATGATACTAGTTTGCCTTTCGATAACTTGTGAAATATGAAAGTGACGGGTAAATAAGATATATTTTCTTAACTTAAAGACCAGTAAGTAGTCATTATTTTTGTCGTTACATTATGCAGATAAAGATTATATCCATTACGAAAACGTAACATTCATATTATATAATCTTCCATTGAGTCATTATTGAACTTTTAGCTTGTTCTAAGTCATTGAGCACAAAGTAACTCTACCATCTGCCCAGAAAATCATTTCTGAAGACCGGTTTTGTGAGCTGGACAGCCTGAATGACTGGTAATTTTACCAGATTTGTACGTTGCCCGATTATTGGGAATTTTTGTGTTCAACGTATTCGCCCCTTTTTACCAGTGATGGAATTAGTTTGCAATTTGAGCAAACGATCTCTTAGTTGATTCTTGGATCAAACGTTGGAAGGTTGTAAGCTGTGTTTTGTGCTTTTGTTAACGTTGTCGTACTACTCTGATGGAGATGATTGGTCGGAAAGAGGTCACCCACCTTAGCAGGTCAGAGAGGAAAAGCATTTTAGGTTGATTTTTTTACCATGTTGTGACAATGTTTGAGGTTTAATTTGGTAAATATATATTAAATTGAAACATAACAAGATTCAAAATACCTTGTATTAGGCTCATTTTTAGGTGCTTTATTGAAATATGATCTTCGTTTGTTGAAGTTCTTTAACATAAAGTAAATTACATCTTTTAACTTAAATTCTGAAGCATTGGCAGCATGTTACCATAGCAGCGCCTCCGATTCGTGTAATCAAAACTGTATCTATCTATTCATATGGTTGTATTATTGTTATGACTGATAGTTTTGCGGTGAATAGGTGAATGCTTCCTCAGTCCATTTAACATCAACCGAAAGACCATACTTATCCCATACATCCAAACAAGCCAGACCTTTTTCAATAAATGGTACTTATCAAAAAATGAATATGACAAATACTGTAACAACATTTATTCACTTAGCACCACCGAACGCCAAATCCTGCAAATAGAGGTTACCAATGACCTACTTCCTTCTGAGAAAGACCACAAATACCCCTGAGTAGTGCTTGACAAATTTTTGACCTATAAGAAACTCCTAAAGATCACCCTAAACAGTCAACCTTTAAAAAAGGGGTAATCAGTGGTTCAAAACTAGCCGTTACCTCATGATGGACCACCAGTTTGACACGAAGTGCTCACATACGCAACTTAATGAAAAGATGCGATTCGTATCTGGCACCATTAAATCCACACAATCAATTTGGCTGCCAACGATGAGTACCATTGCACCACAACACATCCTCAGAGAGGAAGGAGGTCCCTCAAAAACAACACATAAGAGTTACATGAGAACACCTCTCATAAGGAGGTGTCCATAAGCAAACATACTTAGGCTAGGACACGGCAGGGCAGCAGCCAACCTATATCGATGAGTTTATCGTTAATCACCCCCAGGTCCAACATGCAGGACACCCTCACGATACATGGACCACCCCCTTGCGTTGCACTACCCAGTCGCGTTAGTACCGGGGGAATACAGAAACACAATACGAAATTGACGAAACTTTTACTGAGTGGATTCCGAATGTGAATTTTGTGTGCGGTAAACCATACGCAACGACTACTACTTGACCGAAGCATACCAATCCAAACTTACCCTAACCAAAACGAACCCGCCCTAATGTAATTTAAATTATCACAGTAAAGAGAGAGAGAGGTTGGGTTAGGTTATGGTTGGATTAAGTAAGATTTGCTATCGTGTGGTTACGTTTAATTAAGTTCCTTTTAATAAGCAAAAGATCGCCTTAGCAACGATATTTTCATTATTCAAGACCTAAATTTCTCCACTATTTGGAGGAGGAGGAGGGCATACACCCCCCGTCTGCTGTCAAAATGTTTCAGTTACAATAATACGACCATATGAATAGGTAGGTTCAGCTTTGTATACACCTGTTGGATGCGCTCGAATTTTCACAGCTAACGAAAACCAGATTTGAAGAAACACCTCAAAATGAGCACAATCGAGGGTATTTTTTGTTCTTGGTCAGACTTTCAACCTATAGTACAGGGTTCGCTAGGTATTTGAGAACGAGTTATAACTTAAGGAAAACAGATTTTCAATAGGAAAAATAACGTATTTCCACACTTGGAGCCCCCAATGCGTCTTCGAAATAGACATAAGGTGGTTCTCATTCATTGGGGCCTTAATATCCACGATAGCAGCCCTCAATGAGTCCTTGGTATTGTGGTTCTGTTGGGATCACATGGAGCTTTTTTTTTTATCTGGAGACAAGCCACCCTTTTTCTTACCCGAGGTGTCTGCTGTTAAAGAGATTTACCAGTCAGAACGTGCGAACTCTACTCTCGATAGTAAACTACCTCAGGGCCGTCATCAATTCCTAACACCGATAAACAGTAGTAGAATATTTAGTGCTCAGGAAAACTCACGAGCAATGGTCAGCGTGGATAAGTAGTGTCAAGTAATTGCCTTGTGTCTCAATAAATCATAGTATAGGAATAATCTTTTCTTGTATGCCTATTGTTTCCCAGGTCAGGTTTTGGGGTTTATTGGTTTTATAAACAGATAAAAGAGTGCTGATGCGTTTCGTAGGTTAGGTCAGTTTTGGTTCATTGCATTTATTAGACCATAGTTTTTTTGTGTTGCGTAGGTTTAGTTAGGTTTGGGTTTATGCATTTTAGTAACTAATGGAGAGGTGTATGGTGTTTTAGGTTTTTTAATGTTTTGAGTTGATAGATGATTTTGTTTGTTGTTTTTTTTTGTCTTGCCTAACATAAAACTTGTCTACTCTCGCCAAAAGCTTTAGAGCTTCGCTCAGCGCTCGAGACATACACTTGAAGATAAACTACCCAAACTTTTCTCTTTTGAAGCTAAGACTCCTCACCTAAACTTGAGGTGTCTTACATTCATGTGAACTGGCCGTGGATTGGTCTGTTTCTCTCTCAACATAACCCGAAACGTAGTAATCCAGAGGATTCAAATTTGTGGACAACCAGTCCTGGGTCAGTAGGGTGTGAAGGAGGGACCAGAGCCCTACTAGGCTCATAAGGCTTCTCTTACGATCCAAAGTTTGACCTCATCTGTGCTCTCATCAACTTGCCAAAGTGGTCGTTGTTAATGTTCTAGACCTGCAGGAAGAACTTGGGCGTCCTCAAGTAGTTTGTCTAAGGCGATACGTCAAGCACCTCTATTCTGACCTTTAACACGAAGGTCCTTTCCACCTTCAAGATGGTGGCATTCTCCAATTCAGCGGTTAAGGCGACGAGGACGGCGTCCCATTCATTTCCTGTCTCAGATTAGAAGCTGCCATGTTTGGGCCGAAATATCGAAATAATAAAAGTCGGGGGCATTTGTGGTTTGCTAAAGTTGTGTTCTCAAATTCATGCTTGGCTCTGAATAAAAAAAGTGGAAAATATATAGTTATGCATGATTCTAAATTTGGTTGCAAATGCCTGGTGACCCTCTATATATTTAGCTTCAATTTTGCAAAATATATAATGTGGATTTATATCATGGAATATCTATTTACTAGTATTATATGACATCGCTGGCAGAATTAACACTTCTGTCGCAATAGTATTTCAAAGAAAGTTTATGCATTAGATCAATCTAGGATTTAAATATCTGCAGTGTCCATAAAGTCTGGACACAAGCAAAATGTATATATTCAATAGGTAAAAAAAAAAATTAATTACATTTTATATAATTGAAATCTTAATAAATAACATCTTAAATTTGCTTTCCATCATTTGGGATTCAAAGTTTGATTCACTTTGCTAGATTCACATGAAGCCCACGTATTAACTCTAATTTGCCGTCAATTTGAGCACATTCATTTATGATGCACTGTTCCCTCAGGTGCTTCGCATCTTTATTCCATTGAGACTTTCTCCTTTAGCATACCCAAGAAAAAGAAGTCAAAGGGGAGGGGGGGTGAACGAGGAGACGACCATTGTGATATTTCCCTGTGTCCACACTTTAAGGACACCCTATATAAAAGAGCACGTGATGAACGCGATGCATCAACTCAAATTTTCTGTTGATTTGAGCACATTCATTTATGATCCGCTGTTCCTTTAGGTGTCTCGTATCTTTAATTTTCATTCAGTACTACACCTCCTCTCCCCTACCCCATAAAAAGAATTCAAGGGTGAACGAAACCAATTGTGATATTTCCTGTGTCCAGACTGTAGAGAGTGAATTATCATCATCATCATCACTAATTCTATAATTTAAGAAGGGGATTTTTTGAGTATTTAAATAATAATTTCATCTTAGTTTGGTTATGACTTCTGTTTTTTTATCAAAGTTATTTCTAATAATTCTTTTATAATATCAAAAAACAAAATGGTGAAGTTCAGAAATAAATATAAGTATCGAAGTTTTGTGAATTTTTTTAAACCCAAAGAATTACAAATGGTGAAGTTTAGAAAATTGATTTTTATATATCTTTTATAACTATATTTTAGCAACGTGATATTTTAAAAGCGGGAAATTTAGTTAAGAGTTCCTTTTTAAAATTATTACAATTGCGAAGTTCAGGAAATTTATAAAAATTTAACCATGGCTGCTTTTTTTTAGATTTTAAATTTTAATCTTAGTAGCGAAGCCATTGCCTGGTTGCTTTATCAAAACTTATTAGCTTGTCAGGTATGAGTTCGGAAAATTTTCTCAATTGTTTTGATTAGTGTAGTGGTTCCATATTGAGTTCTTGGCGCTCTGGCGACGAAATAAAAAAAAAAAACTATTGGCGCAATTATTATGTGAAAAATAGTGTCTATAATTCGAGATTTAAAATTTAGAAAAACCAGGCAATGGCTTCGCCACTCCCTCCTACGGGGGGAGCTTACGCTCTGTTACTAAGATTAAAATTTAAAATCTAAAAAAAAGCAGCCATGGTTAAATTTTTATAAATTTTCTCAACTTCGCCAATTATAATAATTTTAAAAAGGAACTCTAAACTAAATTTGCCCCTTTTCAAAATATCACGTTGCTAAAATATAGTTATAAAAGATATATAAAAATCAATTTTCTAAACTTCCCAATTTGTTATTCTTTGGGTTTTGAAAAATTCATAAAATTTCGATACTTATATTTATTTCTGAACTTCACCATTTTGTTTTTTGATATTATAAAAGAATTATTAGAAATAACTTTGATAAAGAAAACATAAGTCATAACCAAACTAAGATGAAATTATTAGTCAAATACTAAAAAAAATCCCCTTTTTAAATTATAGTTAGTGGTGATGATGGTAATACAACCTATTTAGGTTATTTTGACAATATCCGTCGTTAGTAGATTTCTAATAAACCCCCCCCCCAAAAAAAAAAAAAATTAATGTTTCTTCCCAATAGAAATCGCTACAACATATTGCTTCCCACTGGACCTCAAAGCAAGAAATTAAAGTAATCGGCTAAATATAGAATACACAATTACATTGACAATTGACATCGCATCATATTATATTATATATCATTTTGAAGGGAAGTTTTTATGAATTAAAATATGATATGGAAAATTTAAATTACTCAATCTTAAAAAAAATATGATTGATTTAAATAACATTCGGGGGTGGGGCTTATGTCTGAAGCCAAGAAGCACGGCATAAAATCAATGAGCATTAAGCTCCTAACGACAGCTAACAATCGCGTTTGAATTTGATCCTAATGCTAGAATTTAGAATTGTGTGTACTATTAGTTTATTACAAATAGCGGGCCGCATCGACAAGTCCGAGAGGGCCGGAGGTCCACACCAATATAAACTCTAAAAAAAACATATAGAAAAAAAAATGTATATTAAAGAGACGCTTGAAGTAACCAATTAACCTAACCTAACCATAACTTAACCTATCCTAAAACACGCTTTTGAGAAAAAAAAGCTGTTTCAACACGCGTTTGAAATGATAGAAAGCCACACCGATGACACAGGAAGGAATTGATCTGGCGGGTCACACGGAATGTTAATATTGGAAAGTGGCCCGCGGGCCGTACATAATGGCCGCATGGGATGTATGTGGCCCGCGGGCCGAGGGTGGGGAACCCTTGGTCTAAACCCTCGAGCATAATGTGATTCTGAAAAGAACCACGCAGCTCACCAAGAGAACCAGATGCCGAACTACACCGATGTATGGTGTTGAAAGTTGGGAGGAAGACTTGCCAATCGGCTGATACTATTGTCTCTGGTGTGATTTATTTTTTTGTTTTCGTTATGTAATGTTTCCTATAACAATGATTAACCATATGAGCCATTGTCTTTCGCGCTTAATATTGCATTAAAGGACAGACTTTCTTTTGCCCGTCACAATTATGTCCAAAATGGACCGACTTTCTTTTACCTGTAACAATTCTGTCCAAAATGGGCCACTGTCATTTCGAGCCAATAAAGATGAAGCAATATTCAAACGCAGGAATGTAAACAAAAGAAAACTGCCCCGAAATACGAATACACAACGATACCTACAAAGTAAATGGCCCCCCGCCCCCTACTAGAATACACGAACCAACAAAAATATGCAATTCTAATTACATTCTGACAGTCACATTAGTATTACCTTTTCAATTATTCCGGTTAATGAATGGGAGTATTGAATAAGCTCTACCAGTCAGTGGTATGGTACTCATATTCTGTATTTTCTTTACAGCTACACAATGAATTCTCCCGGCAGTGATATGAGCTCCTATTTCGAATGTCCGACCGCTGGAATAATCACCCCGACCGTCGTTTCAAATTTTAATTTGCCAAATAGTAGTAAGTTGCCTTCATTTTTTTCAATACAGTTTCTAAATCATTAAATGCGACTTTGTTGCAAGCCTCAAGTGGACCTGAGATGTTTTAGGTCCTCTTCTATAATGTTTATTCCTTATCATAACTCTCTTCATTTTGTAATGATTAAGTTTGTTCATTTATTGAAACAAATTATTGTTTTATTTTTAGAAAGTTATTATAGTATTGAGTGATCAATATGCATATTGTCTGTCTTCTAGATGTTAATAAAGATGGGCCATATGTCCAGATTATAGAGCAGCCACAGACAAAATTTCGATTTCGGTACAAGAGTGAAATGGTTGGGACTCATGGCCAGCTCAAAGCAGAATCATCCGATAAACACAAGAATGTTTTTCCGACTGTCCAGGTACTTTTTTATTTCAGGGGGTGGGGGGCGATAGTACTTTGATGAGCTGTATAATGTAAGAGGAAACTATGTGAGTATGGTTAGTTTCGAGGATGTACATTAGGTGTATCAGGGTATGAAGTCGATTGGTGTGCAAGAAGTTAACACACTGAAAGTGTGAAGGAAGATGGAGGGATGATATGTATAATAGCCAAAAATTATAACAATGGTAGTGATTGTTTAATGTAATGAATCTGCTTCAAGTGCTGTAAGTGAGTGGTTAACTGTAGGATGGTGATTTTTTGTGTTGGAAGTAAAGTGAAATACGGGAGGAAGTGACTTGCTATATATGGGGTTGAGGGGAAAGCTTTTTTGATGCCGGGGACATTTGCCCACAGGGCCCCTCTCCATGAAAGGCCATAGGTTTGTTCTTATATGGGCATAAAAGGGATGGTAGGGGTAAATTTACTGATGCTGAGGCGCGCTGCGCCTACCTCTGGTGGGAGAGTTGTAAAAGTGATGATGATGATAAGTTAGACAAACTTGGAAAGTGACTTGCATTTTTCAGATCTTTAGGGTCACTTGGCGAATTAATGACCAACAAGTTTTCGAAATATTTGTGTTTAGCCTCATTAAGACCAATTAAGGCCTTAGATTTATATTTTTGGAGGAGGTTGGCCTCCTTCACTTTGACTCTGTGGTAGGTCGCATTTCCCTGCGCCGGGGCGGGCCTACCCCCGATTCCGGAACGTGCTTCCTTCTTGTTTTTTTTTTGTTTTTTGCGAGTTTTAGAATAGCCTAATGCTAGGCTAGAATTTTAATTACGGTGACTTGTGCCCTTGAAGGCAGTCGCCAGATGGGCGAATTAAAAAAAACAACACTCCAAACTCTTATATTTATAACTTCAATTGGGTATTTATTTGATTGCAATATGACTATATTAACTCCTGAGTTAGATGATGAGAGGCTGCAATCCTAAGGATTTCTGAAAACCCCTTTTTGTTGAGGCAGTGATTACTATTCTACTTTCCGGTAGGATTTGTCTAATACTTGAGGATATTCTGCATTTATCAATTCCTCAAGATGATGTAAAAACCAGGCGTCTGTACATTATATCTACTCAACATGAAGGCGAGAACTATTACCCAGACAAACATGGTCTATCGTGGAAGTGGTAGTGGGTTCCCAAAACAAGGAATAAGTACACTCGAAGGAGACACTCAAACATGGTCTATCGTGGAAGGGGTAGTTGGCTCCCAAAACAAGGAATAAGTACACTCGAAGGAGACACTCAAACATGGTCTATCGTGGAAGGGGTAGTGGGTTCCCAAAACAAGGAATAAGTACACTCGAAGGAGACACTCAAACATTGTCTATCGTGGAAGTAGTAGTGGGCTCCCAAAACAAGGAATAAGTACACTCGAAGGAGACACTCAAACATGGTCTATCGTGGAAGGGGTAGTGGGCTCCCCAAAAAAGGAATAAGTACACTCGAAGGAGACACTCAAACATGGTCTATCGTGGAAGGGGTAGTGGGTTCCCAAAACAAGGAATAAGTACACTCGAAGGAGACACTCAAACATTGTCTATCGTGGAAGTAGTAGTGGGCTCCCAAAACAAGGAATAAGTACACTCGAAGGTGACACTCAAACATGGTCTATCGTGGAAGTGGTAGTAGGCTCCCAAAACAAGGAATAAGTACACTCGAAGGAGACACTCAAACATGGTCTATCGTGGAAGGGGTAATGGGCTCCCAAAACAAGGAATAAGTACACTCGAAGGAGACACTCAAACATTGTCTATCGTGGAAGTGGTAGTGGGCTCCCAAAACAAGGAATAAGTACACTCGAAGGAGACACTCCTTACAAGCCTTATGTGTGAAATTGGTTGAGAGAATCATTGTTATTTTAGGTAGATTTCATTTAAGTGATTGACATTCGTATTTGAGTTGGTGTAACCCGATGAATTTGCTTAGAGTATGATGATTACCCTGGGGTAGGGTCTTGCTCCAAGGGCGGCACTTTGGAAGAACTCCAATGACCTGGAAAGAGGGAAGGGTTGTCCCAGTGATCCTACACTCTGTGTATCTGTAGATTCTAAGGTAATCGAGTGTTGGAGTTTGATAATATTTGTTAAACTGTGTCCAATTTCTTGTGGCAGCAAGTGCAGGTGTGTGTGTTGTTCAAACCAGTACGGTGTTTGGGCTTGTGTGGAGATCCCATCGAAGCCTAACCAGGGCGAGCCGTGAGTGTTAAGTGAGGGATGTCTCTTGTCTCTTCTGGGTTGATGTCTGGTAGGATGGTATTTCGTATTTAGGACCGATATTGGAATGATTGTTGAGTACTAGGTGTGGAGTGTGTTGCACGCGATGTGCAATCACTGTTTCGGGGGCGTGGAATGCCTTGGAGTACCTCGTTGGAGTCCTGCGCATGTTTCTTTGAGGATAGTAAGGGCCTAGCATCTCTTAGACGATCCTTGGAAATAGGACCCCCCTCCAAACCCTGTAACTCTTAAAGTAGAAGTTCTTTAAGAAAATATTACACATTCGAAAGGAAGCACTTTCAAGTTTATTATAAATTTGGCCTTCATAATTAAATCTAAATTGAAGGCCATCATCATCCCAATGAGAGAGATACAGGCCCATATCATTGCACTCTTGTTTAGCTGATGCAGAATTTTCAGGCGAGGCCACTAAAATACTTGGAAACTAATGGAACACATTTGGAAAGGAGCCATTTTCCTGGATCACCCTATAGCAGCAAGGTTGTCTCGGGTTTCGTGTCGTGATGAATTTGACAGGCCATTATTTGTAATTGGTATGGAATTTGGTATTGAGTATGTTATTGATATCTGCCTGGTTAATGTGTCGAATGCCTTGTTATCATAGCGGCTCTGTATGTTTATTCTGGATTTATTGAAGCCTTTTCATATGAGCTAGGGTAATGTTGGAGTCCTGTGATTTTTTAGTGCTGTGGGCGTAATTTATATTGGGAGGCATCTAGTAGCATGTGTAGGTTGCTGAGTGCCAAGATGGGTCATTATAATGTGGGGTTGTGGGGTCTACGGTTATTTTATTTTTGCTTTAAAAATTAAACATCTACCAGTTTCCCACAACATAAATCCTGCAGCATATTCTTTCTTACCAGGCACAGACCAATCTTACTCTTAAATTCTCCTCTCTGCCTTGCGCAACACATGTGTATTTCTGGAGGGTATTCCTGAAATGGACGAGGCCGCGCTATCCGAAATTGTTGCCAAGCTGACCTCAATTACAAGCATCATCATAGAGCCCCACAGGGGTGCAAACCCACTGACCAGCCACAAAATTCTTGTCCTAACTCGTTCGACAGAAGAGAGGATCATCCCGCAGCAGCGGTTTGGACCGGTCTACGCTGACGTATGAGGCACGGACTTTGCGAATTTTTTGGACTTGCGGGAGGTGCAGCAACTCAGCAAGTGAATTTCAAGCTCCTGCCTGTTATTAAAGAAAATGAGACCGTACAATCGATAATTTCGATATCGAAGAGAATCCCAAAGCCTTCTGGACTACTATCAGAAAGCTTAAGACCTGGCAGAGATAAAGGCTCACTCTCCAATAATGCTCCCTGTACGTGTCGTGGCAACTGCCCATACAATGACAAGTGCGCTAAATCTTCAGAAGAAAATCTGAGCTATTCTGAGAATTTTGCAAAGATGATTTTAGAATCTCTGAAGAAGAGGAGCAAAATTTTGACTTAGGTTTCGAAAATATAGTTTTAGAGCACATGGAGAGGCACTACAGAAAATTCATTCATTAGAGAACTTCAGATTTCGCCATTCTAAATGTGTGCGCCTGGAACTAAGGGTGATAACCACAGATGAACTGGTCGCTGCGATCTCCACCTGTAAACAAAAAACTTCAGATCTCAGCCAAGTAACAATCAGGCATCTCAAAGAGTCCCAGAGAAAATGAACATCAGGCTTTTGAATCTTTGCAACGCAGTTAGGCTTGCAGGCTAGTTCACAGACAGCCTGAAGCCACCCAAAATGATCTTAATTCCCAAACAAGGGAAACCTACAGATCATGGGATGAACTACAGGCAGATCTTGCTACTAGAGAAAATTGGGAAGGTCTTCAAAGAGGTTTTCAGCAACAGACTGGTCTTGCATCTGACTATATAGTCTGATGAACTCCTAACATTACGTTTCCTGAAAAAAACGAAGCACAGAGACAGCGGGCGCTTTCATAAATGTACACCAGTACTCTGCCATGGGACTTGTATCTGGCTGCATGGTGGATGCGGTATGTCGGAACGTGAAAAAAGCCTTCGACAAGGGGCTAGATTATAATAATTATAAAATACAAGCTATAAAGACTCGGGCTTGCGCATCATTTCGAGAAACTCCTCTTACCAACAAACGAACAGTAATTGCGTTTGTAGACCACATAGGATTTACTTTTGGCTTACTCCATACCAGCTCGAGTTTATTTTTCCTATCCTCTCTTCAATCTGTTATCAAAAACATCCAGTATTACACATAAGTTTTTCTCAGCACAGAAACCTACCACCCTCTCTTCATTTTTATTCCCTCCGGTTTTATCAAACTCTTCAGTTATCCACTTTTATCCTTTCTCTTATTCAGCCTTTCTTATCTTCTACAACCATCAACCGATGCCGATTCCTACTCCCATCTAGCACTCGACCAAAGGAATTCCAGAGCCTCTATTTCTCAGCTATATTTCTATCATTGCACGGCCAATAAATACATGGCATTATGCGCTGGTAATCATAAAACCCTTTTCTCTTCCTTTATATGCCTGCTATATATAGACTCCTGCTCGGTAATGATATTTATCAATTTAAGCTACATTGATTATTGCATTTAAGGCTTAAATATCAAGAGCAATTGATTCCAGGCATGCCATTTTACAAATCCTCCCAATAAACATCGATCATGATTCTTCCTATTTGTTTACGTTACATATGTACGTCAAAATCAAACTTTAAAGAGTTTGGCTAAGCCATGAATAAACGAATTCCCCACCCAGAATCGTGGGTTCCATAAATATCCTTCGGTAGTATTTTTGCAGCCTTGGAAATATCAGTGATCTCATACTGTCGTGGTTATTAATAGAATTTTAATAGATATTAGGCTTAGTCATTGTCTCATGGCGTGCATCAGCCCGTGAACTTAACCTGGGTGTCAAGAATTTGGTTTGTCTTCACTCTGGAGCAGAGTTGAATAACGGAGGAAACCTTTATGATGCTGAGAGGTATGAAGGCCTTAAGAGCACCTTGATGAAAAAAAAGATCTTAGCACTGACGTGTTGACAGCTTGGATTATTATAGTACATTATCATGACACTATGAATCCATCTTCTGTTTCAACTACTAGATCCAAGTGGGCTACTTTGCTTAAAATTGGTATTTAGGCACTAAAACTGAGCTTTAAAAAAAGCTGAAGACATGACGATAATTGTATTTTGACTTATATTTAACTTGCTTCGTTTAACAAATTAAAGTTTGAAGATAGGATAAATATGGACAGTAATGACTGGGATCTGTTCATCCCTCATCCTCTGGAAAACAGAGCAGTTTTTTTCTTCCTTTTGGCGTCGGAGTAAGTTAACTACGGAAAAGGTCATTTCTGCAAGCTAACTAGCCCATGGTGGTGAAAGAATGAAAGGCATGGAAATAGTAACAAGAGAAAAAGTTTATAAATAAAAAGCAAGGGAATAATAAAGGTTAAAAGTAACAAGCAACTGGAATAGCAAACCTCTTCACCCTTAAACACTGTGTCCAACGGAACTCGCTTCATACCTATTGCAACGCGTTCCTGCGATAAGGCTTTCAGCGTTATCTACACACCTCATGCCCATCTCTGCTTACGCGAGTAGCTAATTAATGACTTCTTAAACGCCCACCACAGCTGTGTAACTGGAAAGGTGGCCCAGCCCTTATACGCCTCACGCTCTTCACTGCTGAAGACAACGCGAACGAGCGGAAACGTCATGTCCACGAACTCAATGGCAAAAACTGCAACAAAGAGGGATTCACTGGCGGATGCGAGGTCGTTGTTGATGAAGATAATAACTATACCGCCCAGTACGTTGCATACGCTCAAGAGCGATAACGTTCATTTAGTGAGCTTAGATTTAAGTCTCTTATTACAAGATAATCCCTCATGCACAATTTTAATGTAGTCTAAAAGAGATGTGCAAAATAACCGTAAAACAACAATCTAGATGAGTCAATTGAATAAGTTTAAGAGAATGTGACATATGGTTTAAGAATCCAACAAAATAATATATTTGCTAAAAACATCAGATAAAACCTCTCTTATGATTTATTTTCCCTGAAAATTACCATCTCCTTTGTTTTTCAGATTTCCAAATCTTGGCATCATTCATATTGCAAAAAGAGATGTGCAAAATATAATTTTCCTTCGTAAAAAAGAAGAGTTGGTCAATTTTACCTGCAAGAATAATCCCGGACTAAGAACAGAGACCATCCAACACAACATTCCACCGACCCAACTTCAAAAGGTAGGAGGCCATCTTTATCAGATAGCGGCAAGTGGTTCTCTTCAGGATATAATCAGCCATCCAAAGACTAATGTTTCTTAAAATGTCAACTTTAGATTTTGGTATCCAAAATGGAAATAGTTGACAAATTTAACGTTTTCAAGCTATAAATGACATTTATCACCTTTAAAACTAACCAATAGCCAGTTTCAATCGAAACAATTCTAGTTTCTTTGGTCATATTAATAGTTCTGGAGTTGTGATATTTTAGTCTATCTCTATTCATTGACGCCAACCTTTTCAGCTAAAAGAGGAAGCTGAGGAAGAGGCGAGGAACATGGACTTGAACAAGGTGGTTTTGAGGTTCCAAACATTTTTCTACGATAACACGAGCAATTTCTATCGCCCCATTACGGATTATGTTGATTCTGACGTCATATTTAATCTGAGTAAGTAGTACACCACGACAATCAGAAATCGAGAACGAAGAAGATCTAACTGTTTACTCAGGTTCAACTCACTCGAGTGTATGGTTCTTTTGTAATGGTCGTCCAGATGAGTTTTAAAACCTATTCGCAAGGATGGTATTTCAAAATTTTAATAGGTTTTCCCTTACAATCCTTATATTGCGAGTTTTCCAAAGATCCTCTTGTTTCCCTGGAGATTTTTTTTCGGGATTTCAGGGATTAAAACCCCCTCAAAAAGGGGTTTGGTGAACTCACTCCATTTCATTATGACTTGGAATACACGAGAGAGGCAGGTGCATACTCCTCTCCAATAACATTTGAGGTGAATTATCTCTCTTACTGGTTTAGTATATTCCAGTTGAGCAGAACAGCGTCACCCATCATTCCCAACTCTTTTTTTTTTGGCGCCCCGATACATCGATTACCGATTAAAGGTTCGACCCCCCTCCCCCACCCCAAATAACATAAATGGTAACCATTGTTAATGATATAAGTCGTTAATCCCATTGCATTATTATTCCCGACCCTTTTTTTATAGAAAATGCTTCCACTGGAGAATTAAAAATTGTGAGAATGTCTGCTGTTTCGTCACCTTGCTCCGGAGGAACCGAAGTGTGGATGTTGGTGGAAAAGGTGAAAAAAAGTGAGTTGGGTACCTTTTATTCATTCTTTGAATTTTTTTTGTGTGATTAGTCAAGAACTCTGAATTCAATTCGAGTGGGTTGGGGGACTTGCTGGCCGCATCCTGCTCAAAGACTGCCTTTCTGTCTATATTATTTCCAAATTCTCTCTCATATCCGTGCCTCCACCTCCTGTCCTTTGACATCAAAACATGCCAGTGTGAAGTTGTTAGTATGTACAGATCTTCACTTTTCTGGGAGAGTGAAAATTTGATTTTGAGAAACCCTGATGAAGATGGAATAAGAAATAATATCACACTAGGGTATTCCAGAATCCCTGGTTCATAGGAAAATCATTGCCACTGCCCACTCTTGGGGCCTCCAGCAAAATTATTCCTAATTCTCTTCTTGCTCTGCCTCACTAGGATGCAAGTATTAATTTTAAGCTCTATAAATAATAGTTAATATATCAGGTGCCTAATAAAGTTTGCGAATTTTTTATAACTTGGGTGAATAAATGTAAACACAGTTCAAACGATAGGATTTATTTTACAAAATAGTTTCTGTCCGTTTCAGAGATCTTTTTTCAATACAATTAAAGTTTATCGATGCCTTTTGAATCAAACTCTTTCGAGTTTGAAGTACTGTTGGTGTCTTCGAATGCGCCCTTATCAAAGAATCTTTCATTGCAAATCTGATTGTTTAAAGACAAAAAAGTGAAGTATACGCTGCACAACTAGGAAGAGTTCAAGGTGTACTTATTCCAAGCATCCAGTGCTGTTCAACCATAAAGGAGTTAAGAGATGCACTGAATAGTCAAAGGTTGGAGCTACTGCTTCATCGCCATACTCGTTTGACATGTGTCCTTCGGATTACCATCTTTTTGGCTTTAGATAATCCGATTTACAATAAAAAATTCTTTGATAAGGGCGCACTCGAAGAGAAACTTCATTAGTTTTTTTTTTTACTTTAAAGCCTGACGAGTTTTATTCAAGAGGCATCAATAAACTTTAGACTCTTATTTTATTGGGAAGGACACTATTTTTTCGAATAAATTTTCATCGTTTTCATTTATTCACGTAGGTTAAATAGACGAACGTTCTTCCACACCTGATTGCACGTTTTGTAAATTGATTATTGGATTAAGTTTCACATGATTTATCATTAAGATTCTAGACTTTTGCTACACTCTCCGTTTGTATACTGACCTTTCCTTTTGCATCAGATAATGTTCGTATAAAATTTTATGAACTTGACCTCGATGGACGGGAGATCTGGAAGGGTTACGGCGATTTTAAAGAAAGCGATGTCCATCATCAGTATGCGATAGTTTTCAAGTAAACAATTTCAAATTTTCTGTTTGGCTTTTGTTCAAATTTTCATGTTTTATATGTTTTCCTCTTATATCTTTATCCCCGTGTGTGTATTTGTGTTAAGTTCATTTTCAAGTTAAATTGTGTACATAGCATTTAATTTTCCCCTCTTAGGCTGCACTTAAAGTATTTTTAATTATAATTATATTGAAACCAAGTGATATACCCTTGTTTGCTTACGTATCCTTACATTCTTTGTATGTGGACTTAATGTTTGCCTTGATAACTCAAAGTATCCCTCCAATCAATGCTTATTTTTAATTTTTTCTCGTTTCCATCCTTATTTTGCATTAACTCGTTTGTTTCTCGCTTGTCTAGAACCCCTCCATACCGTCTCAACAGCATCAGGGAACAAGTACATGTTAAAGTACAACTTGAAAGAACTACGGATAATGACACCAGCGAACCTCTTGATTTTACCTACGTTCCCGAAAGTAATTATCTTAGTTTCGCTCACTGAAGAATGCTAATTTTTGTGCTTTTGCATCCGAAATGCTAAGTAATTTCTCTTTGCAATATCAATAAGAAAGATGCCAGATTTATTGCCATAGGCTTAGTAAAACTGCTAATTTTTTCGAAGCTTTCTGATATAGACATAGGCTTAGTAAAACTGCTAATTTTTTTTAAGCTTTCTGATATAGAGATAGGCTTGGTAAAACTGCTAATTTTGTCGAAGCTTTCTGATATAGACATAGGCTTAGTAAAACTGCTAATTTTTTTTAAGCTTTCTGATATAGACATAGGTTTGGTAAAACTGCTAATTTTTTCGAAGCTTTCTGATATGGACACATTATTACTTCACGTTTAGTTAAAGGAGATATTTCTTATGGGCTAAAGGTGTTAATTACTCCTATTACCGCTAAAATATTCATTGTAATACACTCCAATGTATCTTCATTAGTTTTTTAAGAAATAAACTTCCCTTTGCAAGAAAAATTCCTTTATTTTCAACACTGCCATTCTTTATGGACGGATCGTTGGTGTCAAATTTTTTGGATGGGTATGTGTTTCGAATGCTACTGTCAACACTAGAGTTATTCGTAAACAAAGTATTTTTATCCACAGATTTGAAGAGATCCAATGCGTATTTGGACGCCAAGGGCGATGTTGACATCAGTCGACCAAAGAAACCTCGCAACGCTCCTGATTATGATGCGATCGATCTGAAAACCAGTAAGTCCGCTCATGGAAGTTAGCCTTGCAAATACCTTTCGAGTTTTAAACGCTTTCTAGAAAAGGAAGACCGTAATTATATTAGTAACTTTCATTTTACTATTTTTTGTCTTCTAATTTTGTTTTTAGTCAAAACCTGAGTCATCATTCCTTCTACTTATCACTCAATCGGGAAATCAAAACCGAGACATTGCAAAATCTATGTCACTAATTCACTTCGGTGGTGAGATTGTAAGAATACAACCATCATAGTCTCGGCTGTAGGTCATAGAAGGCGACTAAATATGACCTCACACATGCTTGAATTTTGGGGATACGTCTGGATGGGATTTCGCTCTCCTTTATAGCTCATGAAGGCGTTCACTGAGCCAGGGTCGAGTCTGGGGACTCTTCCTTTTCGATCTTAAGATAAAGAATCTCTGAATATTTGAAGTTTATTTTGGCGATTCTTTTCTTAATGCGATTTGGTCTCGGTCTACGACTGATTATGAGCCTCGATCAAAAACATCATGAAAATTGTGTATGTCATTTATTAAGTGTTATATAGGTCAATCCTACAGTCACTCCAGGGTCACCACTAATCAATATTACCGATCTTGTGCGAAACTACAAGCATGACAATGAAAATGTTACGCCATTTAATATCTTTATTACAAGAGAGCTCGCACTGGTAGGCTTTGGAGGTCGCACCTGTAGCCAAGAGAGGGTGATGAAGAAGTGGTTCGCGCGGACACGGTGACTTATACCTTTGGTCGTAGTCGCCAAATGGGCACTATTGAAAGAAAATCCCCGAAAACCCCTCGGAGGTCCGAGGTTTAATGTAGACGGCACAGTGTCACGCAAATGGAGTTCCGGGTTGGATTTGCTATGAATCACCAACGCGTGAACGAATGGGTCACAGTCGCATTAACTCTGATTGACTGTATGATCCTGCCCTAATTCCGGAGTCCTTTTAATGCGTTGATATAAAGTTTGACCTTTTATTTTAACTCTACATTTTTATTTTTTTAGGGAGGAATCTTTTTCTTGGATCAGGAAGGCAGCTCAAGCAACCGTACTCATTTGAAGCGCCCAACCAATCCCCACCGCACATGGTAAGACCTTTGGTTTGTGTGGTAATTTGAATTGTTCATTGGAGGCTTGGTTAAGATAGGATGAACATCACAAAATCAGCTTCATGTCGGTTTATTAGCAACACGACGAATGAAGTGCGAATAAATATTCAACGTTGAGAACCCTGTTTATTTTAGTCTTTGAGTGTATATGCATATTTCAACAGCTGCGTTAGTTTGGAGGTATCGAACCTGGTTACCAATGACAAATCGAAAATTTGGGAAGGAGAAGATAGGAGGGGAAATCGTGGATATCAAATTGGTTCACGATTCTCGTTTCCATGGTTTCCCTCCGTTTTCGTTCGCTCAATTTGTATTGTTGATAAACAAGCGACTACCCGACGGAAACCTACCAGTTTTCTAGATTTGTTGGTCTTTACTTGCTAAAACAAACGAGGGCACATCATTTGGAATGTTTGGGAAAGGTATTTAATTAACGGCTCGCAAAGTAACCCGTGAATTACAAATATTCCAAACACTCAACGAGCAGTCGCGGAGCCAGGATCAAATTGGGAAGGCGTCTAACCTGAATTTCCCCCTCTGAGTAGTCAGTGAAAAGGGCATTGATGATTAATAAGGGTTATAATAGACAGAATTGATAATAAATAACAGCATCTCATTAAGGAGTGAGCACGAACCCTCTCAAATCGTATTATTTCCATACATCAGAAAATTATGAATTGACGTCAGTTAAAGTATAATACTAAATTTAATAATTATTTTTGAGACTTGCCTCCATTTTAGACATGTATCATATAAGATACAATCTATCGCAACGGTTTAAAAACTGTTTTTATATATATTTTATATTACGCAACTCTTTCTGAATAGCAGAATGCAATAATGACTTAAAAAAGAAATATAAACGGGTCTGAAATTTGGGGGGCGGGGGCTTCAGGCCCCTAGCCCCTCCTTGGATCCGCTTCTGTCAACAAGAAAAAAAGAAACCAAATTCCCAGCGCTTTCGTCTTGGTGTCTTTGTAAATAAAGACGAAAGCGCTCGGAATCTATTGTTGGGTATTTTGCATAAATGTGTTGGGTATATAGCTCGAATAGTCTTAAGATTAGTTGTGAGAGCTCGGGTCCCAAGGGCGCACAACTCTCCAGGACCTCCCTATCCTTCAGGATTGAGATAGATCGCCCTAATAGCGTTAATTAATGTAAATGTCAATGGGTATAGGGCAAGCTACCCAAAGATTGAGGCCCCCCAACCTTTCTTCTCAGGTGCCATCTCCAATAACGCCAGCCGCTTCCCCATCGTCTCAAGGTCTCTATTCACCCCCTCACCAAGGACTCTCCTATAATCCTTCCGTCACGCTCGTCAGCGAGGGAGATGACATGATATTCCTGAAGCCTAATGGCGAAGAGAGTACGTTGATTCCTTTGGGAATTGTTCCTGGACAGCCACAGGTGCGTATTAGGATTGGATCTTGTTTATGTAAACTGTGCCTAGTAGATCCTACGAATTTGGGGTCAATTGACATCTGAAGAGGACTTTGTATATTCATTACGAAAAAGGTCACTGCAGTTTTAGTAGGAGTAGTAGTATTGGTCCGCCAACCTGCCTTTATCCAGGCGGATCCCCGACCGGATAATGAAATACACATAAAGGTCAGTATGACAATCGCTGGTGAGCGCGATGGCACCATGGGTCGGTCCTCTTTGGGGAGAGGGGCTAGGAAATATTATTGTTTTGACACCAAACAGAGTACGGGGCAGAGGGACCTGTTCCGCCTCAGAGGTATGTGGGTATAGCTACCCATAGGCAGGATTCCTTGGAACAGAGAGTGTGTGTGTGTGTGTTGTGCTGTGAAGACGGGAGAGGAAAGAAAGCAGTATCGTAATTGGCTATGTATGTGATAAGAAGTGTAAAATCCACCCAACCCAATAGAAGGGTGAGCGCAGCACTTCCACCAATCGGTAGCCAGATCTCTTCGTGCGCTGACGTTTGTGTCCGCTCTTGTCGGGATCGAACCCGGTACCGCGACATTAGTAGACCATCGCCGTATCCACTCGGCTAGCAAGAGCTCTAGTTGTAGTGGTAGAGTTTAGTAATGTATGTTCTTTTAAAAGTCCTAAAAAGGTATTGCATTGATATAAACAAACACTAAATAGTAATTTTTATCAAGTAAGTAATCATTGTAGTCACGTGATTTAGCCTGTCAACCTGGCCGCAGTATACAGTTAATCGCCTGAGTTTTTAAGTTAATTGCCCTCCCCCATTCTATACGGCCAATGGAATTTACATAAGAATTAGGATGACAATCGCGGGTAAACCCGAGGTCACCTGCTGCCTCGAAGGTGCAGGGAGAGTGGTAGTACTGTGTTTTGCTACTAAGTGAGCTTGCAACCCTTCTGTGGTCCAAATGAGAGAGAGAGAAAGAGACTACACGGCAGGGGAGTGTGGATATATAAATACCCTTTTGACAAGTTCCATAGACGGAAGAGTGATGTGTTGTGTGCAAGGGAGGAGAATTGAAAGAAAACTGGTGTTGCGATTGTCTTTAATGCGATGGCATATATTAATGGAGACCCTTGCGTGCATGCGTCAAACTCGGCGCCCCGCATATTTCTGATGGATGGTATTTCACTGCAAGTACCGAAATGTTGTGTCCACTGTCATTGGAAATCGAACCCGGTGGCCAGGTGTGGAAATACAACGCCTTGTCCACAAGGCTTGTCATTTCTTTTCACAAGGTTATTAAACACGAACCGATTGCATCAAGTCCATTTTAGACTCCTAAGCTCTGTTGAACCACTAGTAGATCGTCACTTAGGATTTTTCTCTTTTATCAGCTGGGTAACCCCCAAAACGGAAATGTCATGTACCAAGTAATTGTTGGGGATGAAAAGATACAAAATGGCTACCTTAGTCCTGTCGAAAACGAGCAGAATTACTTCAATTCCAACTACTCCAGCCCTCAGACACTTTCCCCGTATCAACAAGTTCCATCTCCGTCCAGCAACGGTCAGGGATCTCCCTTGGGAGGACATATGTCTCCCTTTAACCATGACGGATTATCCCCAGGCCATCCAGTATCTCCAGGATTCGATCAAAGCCTGGGAAATTCAGAGTCTGATAATGCCATTGCACAGATTCAGCAGTTCAATGCAGTTCAGAAACAGGTCATGAGCAGCAAGACTGTCTCAATGAACTCAGTAAGTCGACTTAGGTGGATTATTTACTCTTTGGACAGGGTAGATTATCCTTTAGATTTACATTTATGTTGCATTTGATAGTCATAACTGAAGATGACTTGGTCCATGTCTTCATCAAATGTTTTATTTATAAAACCCTTTCCTTTTCCAGCACCAATGGGACTTTTCCAATTTGGTAAACAGCCCTTCTGATCAGTTAAACAACAACGAAGAGATTGTAAGTTTCATCTGTAAACAACTTTCGTTACCTTTTGCTCCAAATCTTTGAACTTTGAGCTATTTTTTACTTTTTTCATTATTAGAGGTAGAGAGTTAAACATATCACCACCATATTGTCAGTCTCGTAGAAGCTGACGAAATTAAATTGCATCCATAGGAGTAACAGGGTGGAGGGGATCTTGGATAAGTTTCGGGGACTCACCAGTTCCGGGCTCCCTTATGGTGACCTATTCTATCTACCACGCTCTTCCAATTCTCTTTCTTATCTTCTATTCTTATGGTATTAACCTATGCAAATTCCTAATCTTTGGAAATGTCTGATTAAGAGAGAAAAAATTAACTTGCCAATTGTACCAGACATTTCAGGACTCCAGCATGCGCAGGTTTCCTCAAATATAATCTCTTGAATTCGCACCATACCAACCATAACAGATGAATCTACAGTCCAATAACACCTTAATGGTCTTTTAATGGTGTTTTTTTTCATTTTCCGAAAGGATTTGTTAGACATCATCGGAGATACCAAGTTTTTCGCTGCCCCAAAGGACTTCGGGGACATACAAGCCGATAGCGCTCCTTCTCAAGGTAAATAGCCTTTATTTCATTAGGGGTTTGGAGTGCGGAGGGATGTGCAGTGTTTTGTTATTTTTCAAAATCACATTTGACTTGAAAGTTTAAATTGTAACAAGATGCTCTTAAATAAAAGGGATATCTTTGTATTTGCCATCAAGTTTACTCTCATGTTATCGCACTGTTGTCGCACATACCCTCCAACCCCGCATAATTTATTGGTTTGTTTCCAATGAATTTTGTACGCGAGTTAAATATTCGTTGAATGTTACTACACCTCAACAATAAAAAAAATTAATAGGTAGTTATTTTTTAAGTCTTCTAGCAAGCGGGTGTCAGATATAGCATGAAAACCACGCTTTATGTTACATCTGGATAATTACGTCCCCTTTCGAATCAACACCCGCAGATGCATTCCTTTCCGGCCCCAATCTCCCAGGAAGTTCCGTTTATATATCTCGCCTTACAAACTTTTTGAGGGAACTTCGTTTGTTTTTGCTTCAAATATTGAGACCCCTTCCTACGCAAATCACAAAATTTGTACCCAATGTATTGTTATTGAATACAAGTATCGACTAATTTCCCCCCAAATAAATCCGTGCGTTTCAGGTAAAACTTCGAAAGCGTCGAAAAATGAGAGCAGAGATATCGACAGTCTCTCGTCCAAGTTCTCTCGTGTATCTGTGAAGGAGAGCAAAGAGACAAAGAAGACCAGTGAGTTTTTTTTGTGTGTTTTTTAGTTCCTTTTCCTTGTTACAATGCGAACGACTAAAAATCCATCCTTAAAATACAATCAGAGAATCCATGGAAATTAGATTAATTCGTTCTGACGTAGAGAGAAGTATTCCAGAAAGAATTCGAGGTCAAGACTTGTTAGGTCTGAATAAAATAAGCATCACATTCAGATCTGACGCTTCCTCGGTGTGTGCACGGGAAAGGTGGTTTAAATATACGACTGAGAATTCGTTCGTGCCATCTGTGTGTCGTAGACGGTAAATAAATGTAACATACCCATGCATAGAATCTTTTTTTTTGTTTAATAAACCTATGAAAGCGTTCTGTAATCTTGAGTCAGGGCAGATATTAACTGTGTCTAACCAGAATGTGAAGCGACCTAGTATGTCTCTTGTTCAATTTTTGTTCCCATCTTAAGGCGGTCATGCACGCCCCGTCCTCTTTGGGCATGGGGATCAGGATATTATCCATCTCTATGGCGGGACCTAGCTCATATAAAATATTCCTACCTAATGTAGCTTGACCTTCAGTTTATTTAGGGTTATTGATCCTTGTAATGAAATAAAGTGCAGGCATTCCTGCCAATAACAACTGGCACCGCTGCGGCCATACTAATAGGGCATACAGACGTGTCAAGTCGTGGTTTGCGCGACCAGGGCCTTCCGCGCTTATGAGCGAGGTAGGTCTCGCTCGCGCCTATTAAGAACCCTTTCGTGGGTTCTACCCCTATCGGTCGTCATAACGGTCCGACTGGCAGCACAAGGGGCGCAAGCCCTTTTACGGCCAACACCCCCACCTCTTTCCCCCCAAAATAGTCTTCTGCTGTGTTCCTGGATATGTAGAGATTGCGGGAAATATGCTTGCTGATGAAGATCCAAAGAGTCTTCAAGAATTGGGCGACCGTACCATTGCTTTGCTCTTCCGCTCTCTGACTACATGCCAGGAATCAAGTCAGCTCTCCAGGATGGAGGCAAAGAAGATGGGAGACAACCGAGGGGAATCTAAAGTTGCTAGCCAATGCGCTGCGCCCTTTCCTGTAGTTACTCCCCCTCCCCCAATATCGCGAAGGTTTCAAGTAGTTTTTGGTCGCCTCCGCATCGGGTACGCTCGAAAGGAGGCAGCACCATTTGATGTAGCTCTACTGTGGCTCTTACTGAAAGAGTTTCGAGGTAGCGGTAGCGCTGGCGCTATCGTGCGTCCCTTCTATTCGGAACACATTCGTGCACTCCCGAGTGCGGATTGATTGAGTTTCTGGAGGAGGCGAACTTCCTCTTCAATCTTTAATGTTGGATTGTTAGTGGAGGGGAGCGAGCCTCGTTCCAACATCTCGTCTCCCTTTGTAGCTTTTCGTCTTTTCACGTTTGTTTTTTTTCTTGTTTCATAAAAGTCTAAATTAGCCTAAAAATAGGTTAGATAATAATTTCGGCGTTTATTCCCTT